>SMGT01013936.1:10068-23119 GCA_004794575.1 Lanistes nyassanus | reverse complement strand
TACAAACAAATTCTTCGAAACGATCTACACGATACATGTACAGTACTCAACATGCGAATCACAATAAAAAAGTTCTTACCAAATTCCGGTCAACGTTTGAAGAACTTATCCAGTGTGACCTGACGCGTTCTCTTGACGGATTGCACTTGAACAAAATCACCACAAACATCTAACGCAGCAATGGGACTGCCTTCACGTCCCTCCTGCACGAAATAGCGACACAAAGTTTCAATGCATTTCCTGGCATTCTGTGTCGTCACTTGCACCAACTCACTGGGGCATCGTCGTCACTTCCCTGGTCTCCCGATGCTGTCGTGTGTTTCGCTGCCATTCGAGCAACAATTGCAGTGTCGTAATCTTCATTGTCGTCGTAGCATTGAAGCTCTTTGTCGATGGATAAAAATTCTTCGTAATTTTCTTATTCGCTGTCACGTTCTTTGGTCCGTTTAAGCGGAATTTTGGTCCAAATAAGCGAATAATATTAGGCTGATGTACACAGGATTTGCTTCGGTTCTTTAAGATTCGGTCCGAATAAGCGGCTGGTCCGATTACCCGGTGGTCCCATTAACCGGATTCGACTGTACTTGAAATAAGAGTTGGTGCCTGTCTTACTTGGATTCGAATGCATTGGTAAGGAGACATGCACGCACACAAACGCACGCACGTACGTACGGGGTGCTTAGAGAGAGAGTATTGACAGGTTTGATTGTAAAACTTTCTTGAAACTTCTTTCTTGTCTTGGAGCTTTTTGGCCAATTTCAAGATATGCGTGACACAATTGCAAGGCTATAAAGGTACAGAGGTGCTGTTTCCTTATCGCTAAGAAGATATTTACCTGCGATTATTAGGGTCTCCGGCGAAGCCTTTTAGCACAAGTGAATGTCGCTGCTACTCCCGACACGACAAAAACCAGAAAAGGTGGGGGCTAAACAACGTTGTACGTTATTTTGCGTTAGACTGGTGCGTGGGTGTCTGTTGCGATTTTCCGCTCGTTAGTACTCTGCCCCCGTATAGTTGTTATGGTCAGCACGCACGAGGTATGTGTGAAAATAGATGATTAAAGGGTTTCAATACATCGCTTTTCAGAAAACAGAAGAATGACGTACCGATAAATTAAAAGAGTAAAACTTACCATGACGCACAGCTTTCAGATAACGAAGTATAGGAATCTGTATACTCAATATTTTGTTAGTAAAAAAAAAATGTCCCGAAAACGTTCTCCGCTTTGCCATCGTAGTTTCCAAACATACTGTACAAAAGAACTACTTTAAATTTCTGTCTGTCGAAAATAATAAAATTCAGCATATAAAGTATTTTGTTGAGCAAGCTACAAATTTCGTTGTTTTTTTTTGGGGGGGGGTTGGTATACCCCTTCTTTTAAGATGAAAAGTAACACAAGCTTGCTAGTTTATATTACAGTATAATAAAACAGTTGCAAGTAACTGATGTGTACATTTTAAGAAAATGTTTATGGAAGTATAGATGTTTGTCTTTGTGCGAGAATTACCTTGATTTCAAATAACTTTTTAGTTTCTGTTTGGGGTTTGGCGGGAATACTTTAAAATAATTAAATCTCACACAAGAGCATGATGTATTGTACTAATTTTGACAGTTTTGAAGAGTCATGAATAGCTGACCAATATACTGTGAGAGACCCCGTCGATTGACCCGGTTACTAAGCGATGTTGAAGGAGTTAATTCGATTACAATGAGAACCCAGGGGAGGCAAGAACCCGGGTCATCGAGGTTCCATGTAACTGAAGACGAGAAGTGGGGGGGGGGGAATTGGTGCCAGCCGCAAACTATATGCTTATCAGGACGGTGTTGCTTAGACAAAGTTTACGTGCTGCCATAGGTGGGACTGACACATTATACTGACACCGGGCCAACCAGTCCTAGTACTGTTCCCTGTAGTGCCAGGCGTCTGACAGGGCAGCTACTAGATTGCCAATTTTTAAGTCTTAGGTAGGACTCGGCCGAGATGCGAACCACCGACCTCCCGCCTCGGAAGCGGACGCCTTAACCACTAGACCACCGAGGCGGTCTAACTGAAGACGAGAGGATGAGTAGCGGGAGAGGAGGAAGAAAAGTAAGCAGAGTAAGAAGAAAAGAAAAAACAATTTTAAAAATGAGGGTAGGCAGTGAGGTTGTCGAAGAGATCGGTACCTTATGACAAATGGCTTCTTTCAGCCGGGCGACAACCACAGTAATTTACGCCGATGTTCACATGCTTTTCCCCGAGATGGTGGGCAGTTCGTGCAAGCCATTCACCTGCCCCACCCTGCATACGCCAAGCATGAATCCAACCACGCTTAGCAAAGAAATCGACGACCAAGCAGAAAAAAACTGTAGTCAGATTTTACCTGTTCAATACCAACGGGTTGTCGCTATGGTGACAAACGAGTTTCCTGCGATAGGCAGTGGAACCTCTGACTAGGATGCCGACCGTTTTACGTCCCAGTGGACGCATGTGGAGCGTGACAAAGTGCTTAGTGTGTGTTTGGTACTGCTTACTAATTTGGGTCGTTCTCCTGGAGATACACATGCAGTATGCATCGACTTGTAATAGTCAGGATCTGGGAGTTGATAGGATTCAGTTGAAGCGATTCCAAATGGTGCCCTCCCACGGTCCGACTAAAGCCAGAACTGGGGTGAGAGTTAAAACTGCCTGGTGCCAAAGTGGGAATTAATTTCCTCGAAGTTGGATAAAATCTTTGGCATGGGAAAATTTTCGCTACACTTTTGGTGAGGAGGAGTTGTTGCGGAGAAAGGGGGTGTCTCTCGATTGACGCTTTATGAAACGCTATCCACAGGCAGTTGGACTAGCTATTGGCTACTAGAGCTTGGTATAGGTGCGGCTTTCCGTGCCGGTACGCAGAACGATATTTTACTGCCGTAGCGGTATTGTATGCTGGTATATACCGGTATACCGGCCGTACAAGGAAGCACTGGGTTTCTGGATTTAAGCTTTTCTTTTTTTCCTAACTTGCTGGACTGTCAGTTATGTTTGCAGTAAGGGTCAGTATTATAAATCAGCCTGTACCTCCTTGCACCCCAATAAAAATGTTTTAGGGTCAGTTTCACCTGCAATCAACTTGGTTATGTTGTCAGGAAGTTTTCTGATTTTTTGAAATTACCGCAGTTAGTTTTTAGTGAAGAATTTGATGTGCTGGTCTAGGTTGGACGTGTTGGGCGCAGCCTTCCTGCTAAATTTATGCTTACAAATTCGTCATCATTCAATTGAATTAATTGCAACTGTATTTTCTGTAAGGGAAAATATCTCGTGTAGATGTAATCACCGTTTCCTATAACTAGCTGTGCTTTAATTAATACAGATGATTTATTACTAACATGATTATGTCCCTCGCGGTATAAACCGGTACGAAGACCCGTGCCGGTATACCATACCCTTTTAAGACCGTACCGGTATGTGCTGGTATTCCGGTACCTACCGCCACCTGCACTGGCTACTGCTTTCGTTCGACTCTGTCGGACAGTGTGAGACCCCGTCATAATTTGCACTCCACTGGCCACACAGCAATAGATGCGACCTCAGCTCTTGTACTGTTGTTGTGAACCGAAACTTCCTTATTTAACAGTTTATTGGCAAAGTGAGCGTTTTCTCTTTTATCACTGTCCTCAGGTGGAGACATATAGCTAGCCTTTCTAATTGCACCAATGAAAACAAAGTGTCCAGTTAAAGAGCAACTGCCTAACATGTGTCTGGGCAGGTGGCACGCTTCATTACCTACGATGGTTTGGAAGTTGTCAACCGCTTTTAGATTTATTAGATTTAACGACTTCACTAACGCTAGTTTCTGTGTACTCTCTCTCTCTCTCTCTCGCTCGCTCGCTCGCTCGCTCGCTCGCAAAATTTTCTGAGTGGAGAAAACAGTCAAACTACCATTGGCTTCCTGTAGCCAGTATTTTAAATTAGGTTAAAATGAAGCCACCCGACTATGGTCAGCTGTGGCCTATGGCCATACCTTTTAAATGTACTTCAAGCCGCGCACCTATACTGTGAATGAAAGCGAAGGAGTGTGTGTGTGTGGATGGGTTTATGATTTTGTATCATTGTATCTGTATTATTGTATCATTGCATTTATCTATCGAACGTACATAGTCCCCCCGTTGAAAGGACTTTGCTGTCTACGACATAAAGTTTTTTTTCTCTCTCTCACTCTGTATGTGTGGGGGGTACAGTCGCGTACTGGTATCTACTCTTCTCCCCAATTGCATATGTAAAGACACATGCCTTATCGCTACGTCATCATTGATGTCATCGTCAGTTGCTGTAAATTGAAGCTTATCGAAGCTGGCTCGGAACAGTGAGGTTGCCATATTTTAACATCTGCACAGAGAAAGGCAGTGGGTCCTGATCGCGTGGGGAGTAGACTTCTTGTGCCATTCAATTGGTACGCGTGCTTATGCTCTGTTTTGCTACTACCCTGTCACATCATGGTGGAAAACGGCTACTGTCAAACGTGTGGATGAAACTGCTTTGTGTGTCACAGCCTATACCCTGCGTCATTTTACTGGGGTTTGGCACTATAACACATCGCAGTCACTCGCATTCCGCGGTACATTGAGGGTAATTTAAACAAATGGGAGTGGGGGTAGGGTTGGGGAGGCAGGCAACCTGTTTAAGCTTGCCGTTGCACCCAAATACGCACATGCTAACCCGCTGCACAGGTTCTCCGACGTCACAAGTCGCGCCTGACGCGAACGAGTGTCGCAAAGTGAAGGTGTGGTCTTTCTACTGTTCGGCTACAAACACAACATGAAGTGTTTTGTGCCAAACATGTCCATCCTGTAACGCCGTGGAATTTAATTTTTGTTTAAAACCGAAGGGTTGGCTTCTGTTTATACTAGTATATGAATCATTCACTGTCAGACATTTATGGGCAATTGTGTATATGGAGAGGACACCTGTTTAAGCCACGCTGCCAAGGGAAGTGAAATAGTGCTGTCATTCAGCTTATGATTTCAAAAAAAAGGCGGTCAGACACAAGCTATAAAAGGAAGATATTCGGGTTAAGTCGAGCTAAAACGACAGCTACACAGCTAGTCGATCTCTCTGGATCATGCGTACTTCCGAACTGTGGCTGGCTAAATCCTTAGCGAATTCGTTCTTTTAAGAAAGGCCCTAGGATTGCGGACACCGGTTACGCGAGACCTGGGACACCTCCAGTTCTGTTTTACAACAGTACAAAGGAAACATCCCAAGACCTTCACGTCTAGTGGACGCCAGCATCTTTTCAAGCGTAAACTCGATGGTTTGATCTCCGTTTATTCCGATTCACTCTTGGCACCATGCTGCTGGCAAAACGTTGGGGTGTCAACATGTTCCTGGGTCCCCTCTCGCGACCCAATCTTGCAGACGTGTCCCTGGCCCCATGTTCCGCATTCTCACGCCGGCTGTTTGAGCTAGGTTCATCCCAAGCGCTGCCGCTCCTGTTGTTGAAATATTGAAAAGGAAACATCCCTTAGCGTCGTGCGAATCAATAAGGCTGGCCAAGAAGGAAACGTGTTGTTTGAAAGCAGCACAGTGAAGATCTGGTAGAGGTGGGTGCAGAAATCCCCACTCCGTAACTCATTGCTTGGATCTCAGACCATTTAAGAGATACAGACAAATGCAGGAATTGCTGTGGGATCTGGAATTACCACTGATATATACCTATGTGCTCGCATGTCCGCGCCATGGGTAGGAGCGCATTGCTTCGATAACCGTCCTTAACGGTTGAGAGAGTTTAAAAACGTTCCCCGAGAGAGTTTAAAAACGTTCCCCAGTCTAAGGCCTTCCTGGTGATTGCATGGAGTTATTTAATTATTCATGCAGCAATAGCAGACTACTTTGATGGTAGCTAGGGTGAACACACAGACGCGGTCGGCGGTTTAATTCTCATTGTGCATAGGAAAGAGACTACCGGTGTTTCCATAAACTGTGTCTTCCTCAGCACACCTTTTGGGTGCTGTCAGAGGTCACACTTCTCGAAGTATTTATTTAGGGTGGCTGGGGGAACGGCGTGCTACAATCTCGTACTCCGCAAGTCTTGTGGCCTCGGACCCGGGGTTGCGGCCTCAGAGGTCTTGGGGTCCACTGTAGGAGTTCTGACATCGTAAACTAGCGTTCCGCGCGTCAGGGATAGGCGGCGAGGCAACAACGCGGTTCTCAGTTGGGTTATTCTCCATGCGATGAAATCCAGTTACAACTTATGTACAGCCCTCTGCAGATCCCGCTTTTGCCATAGACTCTAGCGGGCAGTTTTCACGCGATTAGCGCAACTTTAGTTACCTGATGTGAAGTCGGTAGGTGCTGTGCGGACGCGGTCGCAGCTAGACGGTGACATCAAAGCTCTGGGTCTGGCAGGATAGTTTTTGAGTAGGGTACACATTTGTCCGGTTAAAAATAAGGTCGTTAAGGATAGTGGCGGGTAGCATCAAAAGTCAAGAAGGGGCAGTTGACGCGACCAGCGCTGCAGATGCTTCCCAATTCCGACAGCTAAATTCTTCGGACGCTTCTGTCCCATCAGACGGTTTCGACTCTTGACCCTAGTCAGTACAATGTCGAACCGGACAGACTGCTTCGCGAGACAAAACAAATAACCTGTGTTGTTTTTTTTTTAAAGTACACATTCGAAACATTGTCATATTAATCGTAAACACGACTATATAGCCTTCAGCTGCCCCCCATCCCCACCCCACCCCCCAGGAATCTGTTATCCGTTTTGAGTCGCCTTCATCGGTTCGACAGAGGACTGTCGTACATCGGACTTGTGTCACAGGTGCATTGTACAGAGACACATCGTTGTTCAAGCTGATTTTGCACAATAGACAAACCGTTCAATTATTTCTTTTCAACATAGTTTAACACCCGATTTTCTGTAATTTTTTGCGATTTCAAGATAATGCGCGATTTTCTTATAAGAATGCAGATATCTTGTTGGGAAAATAAAATAGAAGAAAATTCGCTTCGGGTTCAAAACAAGTTGCCAAATAACCCGAATCAGCGAAGTTGTCATCAGACAAAGAAACATTATGCGCCATAATATATCAGCATGAGGTGGAATAATACCAGGTACTTGAATGCTTGTTATTTTGTATATTCACTATGCCAAAGACCTTTTAGCTGTGTGGAGCGTCAAACCTAAACCAGAAAGAGCAGGATTCAATGTACACCGTACTATCAAATCGGAGAACAGATTTTCAGACTTACAGACTTACAAACGCATAGACTTAGATAAGTATCAAGCAGTAGGCCTAAATGGGCGATAGACGGCTGCCGCTACTGTTTATAGAACGGTGAAACGGGTTTGCGCAGGTCTTACGGTCTTGACCAGGTGAAAGAGAACATTGCTGTCAAGAATGTTCTTGTGTGTGTGCATTGTTCCTTGCTGTCAGTCAGCCCAACAGAAAGAAATGTCTTCTGAAGCATGGGATGGAAACAATAGCTGATCGACGTAAACAGTCGGCCAAGCCGACAGAACCTGATACCGATTATGCCGATTCTAAGCTTCTGGCACGCAAGTCGAGACAGGGTTCTGTGCATACTGCCCGTGCAGTTAATTGGTAGAGGTCTCTAGTAAAACTTCATCGAGACTCAGCACGTCCATCACGCTGACAGGACAGAGTTAACACAGGGACACGGCACGGCACATGGGGTACTCTTTTCAAGTGTTGGGGGTTAGGAAGGGAATGGCGTTTTTTTTTTCGTGCATGTTTGTCACTGTGAAATGCACTGATTGGAGTGTGATGCACCTTCAAACATTTTCTTAACCATTGTACATAATTGCCAAAAGTGTACCTGATATGCCTGGAAGGATTTTCTCCATCATTCAAATTATCAGACATAGGATACTGGTAACAGTTTTTGATACTTAAAGTATTCTAAGAGACATTTTGACTGTTAAATATGAGACTAATTAACACATTCCATACTAGTCACAAAGCTCTTTTCAAGAAACATGAGAGTGCCATCCCAGCTGCCGTTCCGATTTCAATCATTAACCATCTGTCAAATGCATCTTTGCTTTAAAGCAGTTTACAGACTCCTGAATATATGTACCAGGCAATCTAGGCAGACAAAAATTTAAAACATTCATGTGTTGAATGAAATGCTTATGCTAGTAATTCTTGTGGTTTTGTGTACAAAGATGCTAGATCAAAGATGGCAGACGTAGGTGATGCTGTATACTTTGGTTTTGTGAAGGACAATCTTGGGTGAGGGGTGCACTGTACAACTTACGAATGCCAGGGTGTAAAACTGGAGGGGACTTGGTGCTGTCTGTCTAGTATTACTGTATTCTGATTTGCTAATAAGTGGAAATTCCGCAGTTACTAAGGTTAGTAACAGCAGAATGTAACTGTTCATGGCAAAATGATTCCTGTAGTAAAAAGCAAAACGCAAAGAGATCATTTGAACTGACATTTTTTAATGCCAGTGACAGATTTATTCTGCTGCAGTGTACATTGAACTGGAAATACAAGCTGCACTCGCTTCATGCTCCCTGTCAGTAACTTCCGCTGAACGTTCCCAGATTTGTTTACACTGCTTTTGTTCCAGGGATGCTAGAGCGTTTATGTGGTCCTGGAAAAATTATAAATTGGTGGGATTGTACCCCCCCCCCAAAAAAAAAACCCCTATAAATTTGTAGCTGATTACTGATCCAAAGAGAACAAAAAATTAAGCTTGTTTTTTTTTGTTTGTTTGTTTGTTTGTTTTTAAAAACAGCTTGTAATTGTCTTACAGTTTGATGATTTACACTGAGGATTTTCGAAACATGCTGCAAAAATACATCTCTTTCTCTCTCTCTCTGTCTCATATAGCAGTGGTGCATGCCTGTCACCAATACAGGGAGGTAGTGGTTTCCGATTTTTTTTTGGGGGGTGGGGGGAGAGTGATACGTGGGGGATGCAGTCTGGGGTTTTCCCCAGGTATGTATGCCATTTTCTCCTCCTTCTCCTCCCCCAACACCCTTTATCACCTCTCCCCCCTTCCTCCAATCATGAGTTAAACTGTATTCTGTATGTAAGCTTTTAAAACATGCAACCCTTTCAAAGTGAACACATATTTAGATAGATGTAATTCAGACCATGCATTATCATCCATTGGGTAAGAAATACAACTACCAAACCTGAAAACATTTTTTAAACTTTAGTGGTAAGGGCAGGAGTATAGAGTCAAGCTTTATCATAATGTTAACCTTTCCACCTTTAGAGCAAAGTAAATTGGCCCCAGATGCTCCCTCTCCTTTACAGTTTATGTGGAATGAAACACACCTCCTTAAGTACACATTTGCCCTCTGTTGTGAAAGAGGTAGATGGTATCTAAAGCCGGCTCAGCTTTGTGAAATGTAAGAATGCTGGCCTTAATTCATTCTTGGCATGAGAGGCATGTGGGATGTTTAAAGGGTTGGATATTTGAGCTTTTGTGGTGACAGTCTGCGGTGTGTGGAATTTGATGGGACCTGCCTAATTTGGTTGGAGCATAAGATAGCAAGTAGAAAATCAAACACTTAAAAGGATTAGAACTAATTAGCTTAATGCATCTTTTATTATTAGCTAAAGTAGTTTTTACATAATTAGAAAATTTTGGGGGGAGGGATGGCAGGTGGAAATTGATTTATAGATTAACGCCAACATCTATACAGCCAACTTGTTCACATGCACCTGCATTCATATGCATTATAGTTTTGTGTTTATGTTAATTTGAAAGAATTTATGTAGATACTGCAGCTTGAACAGGGTGTCTCTGGTGAGCATCTGAATATTTTTGGCTGATTGTTTCCAGATTACTGATGTCCTCGCTTTGTGACTGGTTGTCTGGCTACTTCTCTATATTCAGATTTTTTATAGGTTTGGGCTGGTAGGGATGGAATCAGTTTCAGACCTAGTACAGCCTCAGTTATTCCTGAACTGCATTATGTGTAGGTACTTTATGAATTAGTTTTATCAAAATAAACATTTCCAAAAATTTTTATTTCATGCAGGAGGCAGTCCATTCTCTGCTGAAGAATACTCAACCTTGAAGAAAGAAGTTGACGAGAGAAACTCCCAAAGAGATGAATTGTTCTTAAAAATCAAGGTTAGTTTTGGGCAACAGTGTCTGTGTTTTTTTCTGTAATTTAATTGTATTACACTGGGTAATAAATCTTGTGCAAGGTGTGAGAGTACCTGACCCCTAGCCAATGAATTCCTGTTCTATAGGAGCTGACAGAGAACAACAAGCGCTACAAAGAACGCCTGGATAGCAGCCGACAGCAACAGCAACAACTTCACATCCTTGAGAAGACACTCTCTACACAGATAGCTGACCGTGACCGTCTGATTGGCTCCCTACAGGACATCATCGAAGAGCATGAAAACAAGATACTGCAGCTTGAACAGGGTGTCTCTGGTGAGCATTTGAATATTTTTGGCTGATTGTTTCCGGATTACTGATGTCCTTGCTTTGTGATTTGTTGTGTGCATGGTATGTGGAAGTTGTGCATGCTTTCATGTTTAAAAAAATGATGCAGTATTGCCCACACTTCTTTTCTTTTAATTAGGCAACTTGGTGCCCAGAGTAGGTGTTGGTCTGGCCTCCCCACCTTGGTCGTTAGCACATTCTCCCATCACCACATCTGTGGCTGCTTGCCCTTCTGGGACCAGTGCCACAGCCAGGCTCATCAGTGACATCAAACACTTGCAGGATGAAAAAGCTGTGTTGGCCTCTCAGCTGAATGAAGCCAAGGTCAGTGTGGAGGAGTAACATGGAGTGGAAGTACTGGTTTAGAAAGACCATATCTACTAGTGGCCAGATCATTAGGACTCCCTCATGTTGCACCACATAAACATCTTCCCACTAACCCCTACCCTGGAAAAAAATACAATACAAACACACCAGATAGATAGTTTGTTAAGAAAACTAAAATAAAAATTGACAAGTTATCTAGATTTATCATGAAGGTTTGGGTAGCTCAATGAGCTGAAGGGCTGTTTGTCAGAGTTACAGCAAGAGATATGTGCTATCCTACTTTTATTAATGCAACAACAGGCAAATAACTGGAAGCACAGAATGCCATACCATATTCCATTCACTTGGCATGAAATGGGAAGATTTAGTAATCACACAATGATCTAGGCAGTAATCACATAAGGTAATTTCTCTTTATGCACTGTATCTAACTTATATTTAACGGCTTTTAAAAATTATTCTTCATTTTATGTAGAATCATCAGAAAAGAAAAATTGATTTGTGTGGGTTTTCTGTGAACATTGTCTCTCTGAGGAATTTTTTCCCTCAATAGATTCAGGAGGTTATGTGCAAAACCGAACAATGGGAAACAATCGTCTCTCTACAAAAGTCTCTTGCTGCTAAAGAGAGGGAAAATGAAAGTCTAAAAGCCCAGCTCAGGATTGCTGACAAGGAAAACATTGACCAGGTAATAAGGAAAATGGAACAGTGAGAAAGGTGGGGTGGGGAGAAAAAGATGAGACCATGCATGCATAAACATGTAAATGGTTTACTTTGGCGTAACGAGTGTCGTGTGTTTGCTTGATCCAATATTTCTGACCACATAAGTTTGACACTGGTGTGTGCCAGCTTCAGAGAGATGTAAGGTATAAAAACATGTCTCCATGCTTGTCTTCAGACGCCATCTGATGGTACCGGCAGCTGTACCACAGACACTGAGAAACAGCTGGAGAAGGTTCAGGCCGAGAACCTGCGCCTCGTGAAGGAAGTCTCCAGTCTTCACAGATTTTACTCACGCAGTTCCTCTGTTGGTTTCACTGAGCACGTGGATCAGCTGAAGGTAGGCAGAGTTAGCAAGGTCATACAGCCAGTAGATCTTGCTTTCAGTTCAAGCATCTTTTCTCAAGTATCAGTAGAGAAATGGGTTTCAAGGGAAGGTTAAATTTGTTTAAAATAATACAATAAATTTCCTCTTTACGTTTGATCTGTAAACTGACATTTACCTAAATAGTTTGTGCAAAAGCTTTCATTTCCTTTTAGAAGAAAATAAGAGATTGTATTTCAAAAATTAAAAGTTAAAGAGCGACAATTTCAGTTGGAAACTGTCTATGTAACTGGAAGAACTGCATCATTTGTGACTTAGTTGAGATAAAAGCAAAGTGGTCTGAATAAATCATGCCCACCATGCTTACAGAATGCAGAAGAGGACAATGAGAGACTTGCGGCCAGGCTGGCCACTGCCGAGTCCTCACTGGAGCAAAAGAAGGTGGCCTGGAGTGAGCTGGAAGCACAGCTGCGAAATGAGATCAAGAGCTTACAGCATGAGCGCCAGCAGACGGGACGACAACTGCGCGACCTGCAGGCAAAATGGACATCCCTGCAGGCCAGGGACCCAGACGTTAGTTTTGTTTAGTAGTAGTATTGTTAGCATTGTCTGTGTTGTTAGCATTGTCTGCATTGTTTAGCATTTTCAATATTCTTCGTTGTTGCCAATGTCTGCATTGTTTAGCATTTTCAATAGTCTTTATTGTTAGCATTGTCTGCATTGTTTACCGTCTTCTGTATTCTTTATTGTTAGCATTGTCTATATTGTTTAGAATTTAAGTATTCTTTTTCTTTTATTTCTGAAAGCATCTGCCAGGATTTAGAGCTCGGAATTGGATGGATGTTTTGTATGTGCGATGAAAGTGATGTTCAATGTAAAATATCTAACCACATTTGCATTGGTTATGGTATTCACAACCTGATGGATGAGGACATGAGGCAGCCTGTGCTGTAAGTGGGTGTCAGAGCTGTTGATGTCTTGATTTCACAGGTCGTGACACACATTGATCATGTGTACATGGAGGTGGAGTCAAAAGAAATGAGATCACAGCTCCAGGAAGCCAGGATGAAGGTGTCCTCTCTGGAAGAACAGCTACTGTCCTGGAAGCAGAAAGACAGTGCTCGAGATCATCGTATTGGTGATTTACAGAGTCAGCTAGAAAGTACCTCTGAAAAAGTAGGTAACCAAACATATAAAAAAAATGTGTGTGTGTGTGTGTGTGTGTGTTGGGTGGGTGGGGGGGGGTATGTGCATCATGTGCTTGCATGCAT
>SMGT01013936.1:0-10028 GCA_004794575.1 Lanistes nyassanus | reverse complement strand
GGGGGTATGTGCATCTTGTGCTTGCATGCATCTTAACAAGTTTCAATTCAATTTTTTTTTCTTGGTTTAATTTTCATTACTGATGGGAGATTCAGGGTTGAAACAACTTCATTACATCTATATTGTCTGGAGGTTGTTAGGAAACTAGGAATCACAGGTTTACTAATTCCAGTTTCTGTCCTCATCATGCAAAGTTTAACTTGCACAACAAAGGTGACATATCATATGAGGTCTTTTGGAAATCCACTTACAGATTAAATATGGTGACCTAAATTGGAAAGTTAATATCATCTTAGGCACTGGAATTTCTTTGCAGCTAAAACTCTTTGAGTTAGATCTTGAAGCTAGAACATGGGTAAGCTGTTACACTCTCTAGTGTAACTGAAGCTTTAACAGTTGGAAGTGCCATCTGCTGCTCTGTCTGACAGCTTAGGAAGAGTGTGGAAGAGAAACAGCTCCTGCAGGAGTGCTTGATGGAGGAAGTGGAGAAGGAGCGGCAGAGCAAGGAATTGGCAGTGCAGGACACCCAGCGAAAAATGGAGAAGAAGATGTACGAGCTGCAGGCGAGCAATCAGCAGATTCGTCTGCGGCTTAAGCATCTGCATTCAAGCTTTGAAAGCGTTAAGCAAGCGTTCGGTCTGCTGCAGCGACAGGCTCGGCACTTCCCAACCATGCTAGCAGGTGTGGTGAAGGGTGTACAAGATGAGGTTAGTTAGAATTTTGTTGTTACACTTATCTTTTTTTATTTAGGGGTGGGTAGAAGGGCGTTTTGAGTGGATTTCTTTTTTCCATGAGAGAAAAGGATGTATTACTCAGTTAACTGAAGCATAAACTTTATATACCACTCAAACGAATGGAAAGACTAGCTGCAGGCAGGTCACCAACGTAATTTGCAAGAACACAATATCCAGTCCCATACATTTGGATGCATTTTGTTTCATTCTGCAACAGTGAATGTCAGAGTGCTTTGTGCATGGAAGTCAGTGCTGGCACGTTTATGTACACCACAGAAGGCAGCCAAACATGTGCTCAAGATGCCAGTTAATGTCCGCAAATTAAACGCGCAGTTGACAAAGCAAAACTGGACATGTGACAAAGCGCAATAAAAATAGATCTTTAATCTGTTGTTGTCATTCATTAACATCAGCATTATTGTGACTGCCAGTTTGTCTTTGGGCATCATGTAGACCACGCAGCCTGAACCGATCTTGCATTTCTTTTGAGCGGTATATGATGGGGAACATAGTTTAAGGGAGAGAACCCATGCCCATGGCCGACATAGGCTTTCACATCCAATTTCAATGTAATACATTTGTACCTCCTTCTGTATATGAATCCTGAAATGAAAAACATCAATATGGGATTGTATTGTCAACTCTGTACAGTAGTTTCTAACAAAATTAATTTCTGGTTTTTGTCTTGGGTGGTTTTCATGGATTTCTTTAATGTTAGTGGTGCTTGCAGACAAAAATGGGAGCTGAAAATATTATGCTGGTGTCTCATGATAATTCGACAGGTGCTGAAGCAGGTGCAGAAGGTGGGAGAAGAGAATAAAGATTTAGTGCGCAAGTACCACAGAGAAATGCATCTTCGCAAGCGCTACCACAATGAACTGGTGGAGTTAAAAGGTTAGGTACCATCTGCCATTCATTTTTCAAAGTATTTTTGTTTCTTTGCTGGCCATTACTGGCTGGGAAATTTACTGTCAGACCTAGAAATGCTTGTAGTTTGAACTGTCTTGCTGATACAGAAAAGGCTGAAACCAAGACCTCAATTTAATTGTCCTGTTCATATTATTTGCTGCCAGTTTATCTCTGTTGTCACAGCACTTTGTTTTCTTTTTGATTAAATTTGAATGTTCAGAAATGTGTGCACACATCACCCACTATTTTGTCTGATTGCCTTTGGCCTAGTTTGTTCTCTTCAAATTTTTCAGATTATTGTCATGTGTTTTTAGGGGCAAATATTATCTAGATAAGAATTTTTGGAAAGTTAACCTGTTGGTGAACAGCATCTTTTTTGTGTGCTTTGTAGGTAACATCCGGGTATTTTGTCGTGTTCGTCCCCCAATTAAAGAGGATGGGACAGGCCCTCAGGCAGACATTGTGGTGACCTATGACCCTGATGATGATGGTGTCATCTATGTCAGCTGCAAGGGTCGCATCCAGACGTTTGACTTTGATAGAGTGTTTTCTGACACAAGCACTCAGACACAGGTAATACAGTTTTCTCCTTCCCACCTCCACATGTCTCTTCTCTCTCTCTCAGTCCTGGACTCTCCTCACCTCTCATCTTCTGTCTATGCTGTTCCATTTTTTGTGGATACATGTGCATGTGTGTGTTTGTGCATATATGTATGTGCACACATGTGTGGTTGTTTTAAAAATTAGTTTACCTGGTTGTCTTGGTAACAAGATTATTCTCCTTTTTTGTCTTCTTTCTAGGTATTTAATGAGGTTTCGGCTCTGGTTACAAGCTGCGTCGATGGCTTCAATGTCTGTATCTTTGCCTATGGACAGACAGGCTCTGGAAAAACTTTTACCATGGAGGTAAGAAGCAGAATATTAATTTGTCTTTGCTTGCAGCACATATTTAGATTCCTGGCGACCTGCTATGTGTTAGTCCTATGTGCTGACTTGGCATAAAGCACCCAGCAAATAAGAGAAACAGATTAACAGTACTATTAATATTGTGCTTCCAGGGCCCAGCAGATGACCCTGGCATCAACCAGAGGGCGCTGCAAGAGCTTTTCCGAGAGACGGAGGAGAGGGGTCAAGACTGGCATTTCAACATTTGTGTCAGCGTACTGGAGATCTACAATGAAACAATAAGGTCATTCAATTACCTCTTGCATTTATACTTGGGGGGGGGGGGGGCATCTGTGTGTAAGTTCAGTCACCCTGCAGAATACTGAATATAATTAGGTAGAAGTGTTTATACAGTGTACAGGATTAACGAGGCTTGTGACTGGTTTTGTGAACAGTACAGCAGTTATGAACATTTAAGCAATCCAGCTTAGGTGTTCTGAAGGGAGGCAACTCTTTCCTTTTGCATGGGGAGGATCTGGCATCCATGGACAGTTTGAGAAACCAGGCAGTTCAAACTTTTATTGTATTATTCATGAAATTACAGAGACCTTCTAAGTACGGACAATGTCAATAAGCTTGAGGTGAAGATGAAGCCAGAGGGAGGGGGATATTATGTGCCTGGTCTGCAGACTGTGGAGGTGCATACACTTCAAGACATCAATCAGGTAAGTGGGCAGTTTTTAAAGTGATTGCAGTATGTCAGAATAACATGTACATTGCTGACTGTCACTTCTGAAAGTTGTTTTGGGGTTGTTTTTCGGCTTTATGGTTACTTAAAAAAAAGTAACAGCATTCCCGCTGCAATGCAGTCACAGTCTGTGCAGTTTTATAAAACCAAGCCAGCCATTATAGAGACTGAAGATGTGTTGCTCTTGTGGCATTAACGTTTTGTTGGTGCTCAGACATTCAGTGTCGGGAAGAAGAATCGCGCCACAGCTACCACCAACATGAATGAGCACTCCTCAAGGTCTCACTGTCTTCTGTGTGTCACAGTCACTGGACTCAACCGCACCACCAGCACCCGCACGTTTGGTCAGTCCTTCACTTGTCTCGTCTATTTTCAGCTGGTTTTGTGTTTTGGTTTATCGTATATCATTGGAATAGAACTGTGGCAACACCTTTAATCTTGTTATTAAAATGAACTGCAAATCATAAAGGGTGGAAGAATGATGGGCACCAAAGAAAACTATTTTGACAGGAAGGAAAAGCGGGTATTCTGGGGGGGTTGATTAGTTTCACAATTTCTGCACAGCGTTAATCCAAGACACTTGAAAGACAAACACTGGTACAGTGCTGAGGTTTTATTTAAATGACCTATTTTTCATGAAAAAATTATTGAACTTCTCATATTAGCCCAGACACAAATATTTGAGGTGTGATCAACCCAAAGCGGTGCTCATCTCAAACATAAAATATATGGTAATTCCTTTGAAGATTGTCGCCAATTACCAAATTATAATCTGTATTCTGCAGGGCGATTGAACTTGGTTGACTTAGCTGGTTCTGAGCGTGTGAGTAAATCAGGGGCCGATGGCACGCGGCTGAAGGAGGCCCAGAACATCAACAGATCTCTGGCTTGTCTTGGAGATGTCATCCATGCTCTGCGCATCAAGCAGAATCACATTCCATTTCGCAATTCCAAACTGACGTATCTCCTGCAGGACTCCCTTGGTATGAAGAAACTGTGCTATTGCATTTCAGCTTGTAGTTATATGTGTGATTTATCCTTTTTCAGCGTTCCAGGTATTAAATGTAACATCCTTTTTCTGCACAGTGACTTGTAGTGTTGTAAGGCCTTTCTTGGCTGGACAAATGTGTGACCTAGTTTGATGGACTTGGCTATGCGTAGTTTTGGCAAACCAGGAAAGACATTCATCCGTCTTCAAAAGGTTTCCAAGAGTATGCTAACAAAGGAAAGAAGATGGCAGCACACTAGTGAGAGTAAACTGAGGTTTAGGGTGAAGAGAATAGTGTGTGTATGGCAGGTTAGATTGCACACAAACGCTCGACTGAAAGTGATAGGCATATGGTTGCAAAACTTTAAAGGCTCCGAGTTAAGAAATTTGAGGATTTGTTTTGGTTTTCATTCACAGGGGGTGACAGCAAGACCCTCATGATTGTCCAGGTGGCGCCGGTGGAAAAGAATGTGTCAGAGACTGTTTGTAGCCTCAGTTTCGGGCAGCGCGTTCGAAATGTTGAGCTGGGTGCTGCCACACGCAAAATGGAGGCTGCAGATGCAGAAGTGAGCTGAGAGAGTTTAATGTTGCAAGTAGTTTATAAGATAGCTTTTCTTTCTTCTGTATTTGGCACCATGTAAGCAACAATAAGCAAGCACCCAGGCCTGTAAACAGGTGCCATATACCAAAGAAATATATGTCAGAGATGGGGTCTGACCCCGTAACCCATGGTTCTCACTGTCCTGATGATCAGCAGTTACCCTTTAGAACAATGGACTGACTAAGCTGATGAGATTGAACCAACCCCTGTGTTCACAAATATCAACAGAGCAGCTCAAAATGAAAGATGTTTGATCTCTTGTCATTGTCAAAGTGCCACATGCATCTAATCAGAAAACACATTTGTGGAAACCATGTTTCAGCCATCCAGACAAACATTAAACACATGCACACAGAAGCTTTTTAGAGATGATTCAGTTTGTCACGTTAAATGAGTGCTATGCCAGAGAGAAAACATTCTCGTGACAATTCTCGTGTATGTATGACAGTGATGTAACAGTGATTCTTTCTATGACTGTTTTCCTTCTTTATCACAATACATTTTAACAAGTATCACATCTTTTGACAATAACCATTTAGCAGGATGTATAAAAACAGATGGAAATGGTGTACATTTTCCTGCAAGGATAAAAAAATCCTAGCACTATTGAAAGCTTTATTAAAACTATTTGTATTACAGCTTTGTTCAGAATGTGTAGCTGGGTTTTTTATCTCCCTTGATAGATTAAGCTGATAAAGAACTCTGATAGACGAATTTGAAAGTCAGTGTGAGTATAAATAATCACTAGGGCATTGTTTTTAATTCACTGAAATTGTACTTGTCTGTGTTCATTCCATTGAAAAACAAGTACTAGATTCACAGTACCCCCACCGCCCACCACCACCACCATCTTTTTTGTTCTGTTCTTACAGTTAACATTGATCATTTTGTGGACATTCAGTTGCAACAGTTTTCTAAATCACAGAATAACCAACTGAACACACTTTTTAATCTGAATGAATGTTTTGAAGTTGATGTTGAAGGTGTTTTAGTTCTAAAGTCCAGCACAAAGCTTAAAACAGATCAGAATATTATTATTTCATCCCTTCTATAACTTGGCTTTTGTATTTGTAACATCCCTTTGATTTTTTTGCAAAAGAACCTTAACAGTAAATTTTGTCATTGCCAGGATAATCAGCAGGAAGCTCTTTCTTCAAAATTTGAAAATCTTGATGTGTTAAGCTGATGGCTTATGAAAATAAATAATAAATGGCATAAGTCTGTGCTGCTTGATTCTGGGGCATGCAAAGAACAAACCATCTTGTTAATGGATTACACTGTTTGCATTATGGATTTTTTTCTTTCAGTTGGGCCAGGACAAGTCTCCATTATCCCCAATGCCTTCCACTCCCCCTCCCAAGAGGACAGCACCGTCACCAAAGCAGTCCCCCATCAGCCGAAGTACGCCAAATAAACCCTCCCCAGCCAGTCTTCGATCCACTCCACGCCTCACCCGTCTGCAGCTGCGAAAGTGAAGCAAGTTTCAAGTTTCATGGTTTGCCATCAGAATGTTGGAGAGAACAAGGACATTTTTTTCATCCAGATATAAAGACAATACTGTGAAAGAAACATCACAGTCTTAAGACATTTGTGTGAAAGGATCATGTTTGGACAACCTTTCTTAAAATGCTAATGCTAAGCAAATGTCTTATTATTCTTATACACAAAGTTCCTTTTGTAGTCATTTATTTGCTGGGGGTTTTGTGTGGATGGGGGGGGGGGGATGAACAGATTTTTTTGGTGAATCACACAAAGATTAGTACATGGTTATATGTTTGTAAGGATGCATGCATGGGTGTGTGTGTGTGTGTGTGTGTTTCAGTGCATGTATGAGTGCACACATGCATAGGCATGTGCATGCTTCTGCATGTATTTATATATTTGTGGGCGAGAGATGGGAAAAGAGAGACAGATTCATCCAAACACTTTGTGATCATTGCATCATGCTATGCTAAGCTACATACCACTGGTTAAGCACGCACTGCAAAATAAGAAAAAATGAGCACGGCATAGACTTTCAGATGGTTAGTCTCCAGTAGACACAAGATACTGGCTCCTGTTGGTTCTGTGATCTCAAGTACTCAAGTGCAGGATGACACAAGACTTACTGTTGGCTTGCTACACTGTCAGCTGTCTTACTGCCAGCTGCTGGTCACAGGAATGGCTGGTGAACAGCAGTGATCTGGGACTTGTCTGTGTGATGTAGAATGTGTTACTGTTGGCAAATGGCCTGAAGCAAACAGGGTACTGTGCAACGTGTTCTAAAGGTGCTTGTTAATCACTGTTGCTTGTTCAGTGGACGAGGAGAAATGCCCACACTTTCTGTTGGCTGGGATATCAGAACGAGCAACGAGTGTCAACTGATTCTTATGTAAAGCTTGTTTCTTCTGTTCAGGTATCTACCTCTGTTGTACTATATGTCTGTGTGATACATGCATCACAGCACTTTGTGTATAGTGCCTGGAAGTGTCTATGCATTTATATATTTACTGTTGAATAACAATTGTTTTTCCAGACGAGAAAAAACACAAATAGTTTAACTTTTGAGTGCATATGAGCTTGGCCTACTGTTCGCTCACTGTAGGAATTGCTGATTGTATGCATGTGCACTAGAGTGTTCCAGCACACAAAAGAAAGATTGGCAAAAAGAGCATGTTAACATTTTTGAAATCTTATTCCAAGAGCACATGGTGTGATTTAAAGGGCAACACTGGTTAAAACCTAGGCCACCAATCTGCACCAAAAAGGGAAACAAAATTTGACTGCATACTTTGTGTGCAGGAACACACTTTGCCTATTGCCTTGCTGAGCAGACATTCTGGGATAAAATTGTTGGCTAAACTCACAAAGGCATGGTTGTTGTAACACTAGAGATTTTTTAAGCCACTGTTTGTAGTTTTTTTTAAACCACGTGAGTCCAGCATTCATCCGTCCTACAAGTTGATTATAAGCTGCTACATTCAGAACAAGACTGTTGTTTACCATTTGGACTTGTTTACCATCAATCATTGCCATCACATTACAGATGAATGTGTGAAAAATGTTGCACAAAGGTAGATGTGTTTCGTTCTAAACATTATCAGTTTACAAAATTACTGCGGAGTGCAGAGATAGTCTTACTTGATATGTACTGTAGTTGGAACCTAAGGGCATCAAATGTAATCAAAAGAAATTATACTAAAATATTTAACAAGGTTTTTTTTAATGATTTTTTTAGTTTAGAAATCTTCAAGTGTAGTTTCAAATCATTCTTTGATTTATTACCATGACTTTGGGAGTCATGCAAAAAAGATCCATTTTTGTAGCAATGTGAGTTGATACCACGAATTTTGATAAAGAGTTAACAATTCCTGTGTTATCATGTGCTTTGCTTATATATTCAGGTAGACTTGTGTAACATATTTAGAGTGGATTTCATCTCTCATTGATAGAGTTAGACTGACAACATTTTGTGTCTACGGAGAGAATCTGAAATATTAGCAAACAGAGAAAAAATTTTATGCGCATCTCGGTGCTATTTAAATTGTGCATCTCACCAGCCAATAATGTTATCAGCTTCTGTAATTGTGACCTGATTTAGTGGGCAAACTGTATGAAGCTACCTGTCTCTTTCCACTAGTTCTGGTAGCTTCAGAAAATGACCTGTAGTAAACATTCATCATAGAGCCTATTGTTTCCCATCTCTTGCATCATCAAAGTAGCAACCATAGGCAGGTTACATGTAACCAAGTATTTACCTACATATACTGTATACATGGCTCGTCGGGGCTTTGGCTGCCATTTGCTTCTCATGGAGGTGATAATTATGACAGTCTGTGGTTAATGGACCCCATGGCAGTTAATACCTGGGCAATATTGATCTGTGCGAAGTTAAAAAATATTTTGTGAGGATGACAACAAATCTGTTATTGTGCACAAAACGTTCCTTTTTGGACACTGGCTGTTGTAATATGCTTTCATTTGAAAAGTGATATTAAAAAATATATATATATTTACTGGAAGGACCTGAGGAGTTGTTCTCATTTATTCAGAATGTTGCACAGTTTTGTGCTCACAAGTTTTTCCATGGATTCATACTTTCAAGTGCGAATCAAGGTGGCAGAGTAAAATTTCAGTGTTGTAAGAATCTTAAGTGGTCGTCTGTGCTAAGGCCTAGGGTATGTTCTTTCGGTTTCAGCAAAACATTTCATCAAAATTTTCATGAAAAGTGAGTAGATGTTAAATCCAAGGGTCGAATGTGGTCCCACAACATTTTATTCGGAGTAGGAGAGATCCCTTCCGATCAAGATGATTACGTACTGGTTGGCACAAGGTAAATCAACGCAGATTATCTAGACTAGAAGTAGATGCATTTCAGTTCTACAATTTTTACAAAGGCTGTGACAACGAAATGCCATGGTGTTTCCTTCTGAAAACATCTATGTATACCTATCTTGTACATCTGTACAGCTAGAGCATCTTCGATCGTTAAAGGATACCTTCACTTTTTTCTGTGTGGCTAGGTTTTTGGATTGAGCACTTGATGAGCGACTTCTTTGTAACTTTTTTTCGTGGCCACAAAACCACTGTTTGGAAGAGCCGACCGAAAGTTGCCTCCCTTGCACTAGCACATGTTTGACAAAATTACCTCCCATACGAGTGAGTCCATCAGTAGTTACTTCCCTTGCGTAGTTTGGAAATCCTTGCCCACAGCCTCTTGCTGATAAACTATAAGGCGCGGTGTCCGGCATTGCGCAGAGCGCACTAGGCTTTACGATACATGAATTAACAACAAAAAAATACTACAATTTAAAAACGCTACACTACTAAAACATTTACAAGCACAAAATTGAAGCGATGAAAAATCAATGAGCTCGACCATAAAATATAGCAAATGAGAAAACAATGAAACAAAGGACATAATATTGAACATGGGCTTTGCAAGGTACCGATGTTTTATTTTATGGACAGTTGAATGTCCAAATCTCACGGCGCAGCGTTTATGTCTATTGGTCCCCATCTCCTCCCATGTTGCCAATGCTGCTCGATCTCATTGTCTGCGGGTTCTGAAGGACAGTTTTCGCTGGGGTGCACTTATCATTTCACATTGACAGCCTGTGTATGATATTACGACATAGTCTTCTACACACGTGAGATCAGACAGCGAGAAATTAAGGGCAGTGT
>SMGT01013935.1:205410-260666 GCA_004794575.1 Lanistes nyassanus | reverse complement strand
GGGTCATGGTAAGTATTGTTAAAGAAACACAAATTTAGATAAGAAATTTGCATATATTTTTGTTGGTGGCATGTGTGTGTCAATGTTTGTGAGGTAGCAACTACATGCATGCAAGCAGCCCCGCTTGCAAGCACCCCGTACACACCCTGCCATACACACGCGTTTGCGAAGACAGACATAAAGACCGAACTAGAAAATAACTACCCTCGGAGAGAATTACTGATTAGGAAATGACAGGGGCTAGTTTTCAACAATCAGATGTTGGTTCTTCCACATGGAAGAAAGGTCAGAAGTCAGAAGTCAATATAGGCTCACAGATTTAGCAGGTCTCCAGAATTTCCCAGAGCGTCCTACCAGTCGTCAGCCGCTTGCGAACAGCCGTAGGTGTCCCTGGCCTGGTTCCTGAGTACTACCCCTACTACAGTGCAAACCAGCAAACGGTATTCGATCAGCGCTAATCGCGTACGCAACCAAGTTCTAAAACAAGCCCGTGGTATTTCCAAGTAAAAAAACAAAACAAAAACAACAAAGAAGAAAAAAACAGTCATGACCAGCCTGGACTTCCATCACACAACCCGGGTCCGGGAATACCGTATCCTCCCGCACCCCTTTTACTCCCAGTCAGCCCTGCTTATGGTTACATGTCTGTTGTGTTTGGCAGGAAAATGTTTATGAAATGCCCTTCCCCACCAAAAAAAATTAAAATAAAAAAGCTCAGCATTGCTCAAGAGGTTATTTTTCTTGCACCTAATTGGCCTTATTTTGACACCAAGCATTTATGTCCTACTGTTCCCTGACATCAGAAGCAATGTGATCTTGTGGACCGCCTCGGTGGTCTAGAGGTTAAGGTGTCCGCTCCCGAAGCGGGAGGTCGGCGGTTCACATACAGGCCGTCATACCAAAGACTTAAAATTGGCAGCCTGGCACCATAGGGAACAATACTAGGACTGGCGTGTGGCAGCATGTAACCTTTGTCTAAGCAGCACCGTCCTGATATGCACCTAGTTTGCGGCTGGACGTTCAGAAACACACCTCCACCCCCACCCCCACCCCCGCACCTGAAGCTGATTTCACGGAGGAAGAAATCCGGTACATCGGTGGCTAGCCCCACTGAATTTGATCTATTACTGATTACGGTACTTGCACACATAACACCCCCCTCCACACACACACACACACTCAAGCACCCACGTACGCATGCACTCACACTCTGCTGGTGGGCTTAAATATAGTCCAAATAAAAGTAACCTTAAAATATTTAGTATACTGGAGGACTACACAGCCATTGTTTTATATAATCAATGTCTCGTATTCAGGACTGTCATGGCAAATTATTATTACCTCCTTATTGAGCAAAAAAGACACAGTAAAACACCATGCGTTGTACCTCATTCCTCAAGGACCACGGGCGTTTTGAATATCTGCTTAATTCTTTTCGCGCTCATGCAAAAGGAATTTCAGAAGACAATCTTAATTACCTTTGAAAAGGATGTCAGCTTTGCTCTCTCGTCCTGATGTTTCAAACTTTGGTACGAGACTCTTTAAAGTCTGAAATCCATTCTGAAATTTTAAACCCTGATAATATTATCATCTTATAAGAATTTCATATAAAAGAGTAACATATAGATCACATTTCAATATAATTCTTAATTCCATGGTTTTCAAAAGAGGTGTACTCTAAAAAAAATGATATTTCTACTTTGGGTGGGTATTAAGGGTTAATTTCTAATTTAAAATATACTTTTATAAAAGAGAAGAATTGAATAACAGATATTTTACATTATAATACTCAATTGTATATAGTGGGACAGCAAAGGTTTTGGATAGTAACAGAAAATGGTGGTTCCATCTGGTAGTAGTCAATATGACTATTTTCAAGGCGGTGTCTGCGCATAATCAAAAACCTTAAAGGACATTGTTTTTCTTGCACCAGGTACACAACAAACTGTTCTCATTGTTATGTATCTCTCACCATAATAATGAGAGATTGTGAAAATCACCCGTATGCTTCTTCTCTCTCTCTCTCTCTACAGATCCTGCTTGTGAAAGACATGATAAATGGTTTTTAAAAAGGTAGTCATTCCCTATTAGGTATTTTTTTCCCTTTCGCAGTTTCCATGACACGCCACCCTCCCCCCTCACCACCACCTCCAATTTATGTCAGTGCCCATGTTTAACACCGATAAAGGAGGGACGAGTGGGGGGAGGTACAAATGTACTGATAAGCTGTCACTTAGATTCGAATAAAAGGGCTTCTAAGAGAGATGTCATGTTAAATGCACTATCGAATGCACTTACATTATCAGGTTAAACAAAAAAGAAGGAACCGTTTATTTGAATAACTTCGTGTCGTCTCCTGAAATTTACCATGAAGGTCTCTTGTATTTTCCTCCAGTTTTTACACTTTCGAGAATTGCAGTACTTTTGAAAACTCTTTCTCTCTGCGGCCAGTAGGGAAGAGAAATGTGTGCTTGCCACAAGTTGCCGCAATGAGTGTTGAGGGCTTGAAGCCCCTTTAGCTTGTATTGTCACTGACTTTGGTACTTTTTCTTAGGGCTGCCTACTAGACGCAACGCAGATTGGGTCACAACAATGCCCCTTGTAAGGAATTAGCTGATAAACACACTCACTCGAATGGACGTAGGTACTCGTCTATACCTACCGTAATCCACTCACCCATCCCCCTACCAAAGTCTGCCGATGCGTCTATCAAAACTCCTCCACTTCACCAACCCATCTAAACCCACCCACTCCACCCATGTACACACCAAACTCCACTCCCGCGATTCTTTATGAATTCTTTCGCCTCAAGGAGCATTGAAATGCAATTAATTCACTCGCTCGCTTACACCTCCACTCGCCCACCTGTATTTTCCCGCGACGTCTGTGTTCAGCGTTGATATGGGACACACGCTTATGGCGTGGAATGGGGTTGCGAGGACGGCCACATTTGCGTTTCACCTTCACCTGCCCTTCACTGGGGTGTGTGGGTCTGGCCAAGTGCTTTGGCGACGAATGATGCACGGGACCCTGACACACACAAAAAAATTAACGATATATTCACATTATTACCTGTTCTCGGGGAACTGAATCTCACCTCAGCTGTGTTGCCCTCATAGGCACAGAAAGAACTTGCTGGAATGCTGACAGAAATTAACAAAATCAAAATTTCGTCAAACTGATAAGCAGCTTCCTTTGGCTTCTCAATAACATTGAGCGAAGAAACTTTCTTGCAAACGGTAAATAGCTTCTATGCCTGCAGGCGGGTGCGCGCACACACACACACACAAACGCTTTTTTAACTGCCATTTTCGTGAGAAAGAGTACATCAATGATGACACAATGAGGCAAAACCTCGCCATGTAAGGAATATAAAACTAACAAAGCCGGCAGGTTTTGAAATATAAGCTTGGTCTAATATAAAAAACTTTAACTGGAGGAAAATGAGGGAGGAGAAGGAAGGAGGAAAACAGAAGAAATGGAGGAAGGAAGGATGAAAAATCCACGAGTTAGTACAGAAGATGAGAATAATACAAGATGAAAACGTAGACCTTACTGCTAAACCTTTTTGACAAACTGTACACCAGAGACCATGCACATGCAGACAGTACTGTCGATCGTTAGAAGCGTTTTGAGTCCTTAATAACCTTGTGGAGAAGCAGGAAAATGTCGGTATTTAAAGACAGACAGATTTGGGTTTCCTGATAGTAAGAGATCAGTGTGGAGAAGAACTGGAGGAGGCAAACGGAGAGTTAGTAAAGTGTGCTGGCGGGCATTGCTATAGAGGGCAGTATAATAAGGTATATAGAGTATATAGAGGGCAGTATAGAAGGAAGTGTTCAGCCGACTCTTTTTCAAAACCACATGCGCAGGAAGGGTTATGTATTAGATGCGTTTTAAATGTCCCAGTTCGAGTAACTCATTCCTAGTCTCAGTCTGCACTGTATGATTTGCTCTTTGCGATTTCCAATAAAGTAATACTGGGGAATAGCTTTTGGGGATACATTTGTGTGTCGTTTGAATTCGGAGATTGATTGGGTAATTTGTATGTGCTGTGGGAGCGAGTTCCAGTCAGCAGATGTTTGTGGTACACAACAAATTTTGAAAAACTCCATTCTTGCATGTGGAATATACCTGTCATATGGTCTGCGTCTGTTGTAGGGGTTTTGTGACGAGATTAGTGGGGGACGAGTTGGTAGTAGGTATTGAGGACAAAAGCCGTTAATCATTTGGAAGTAGGGCAGTAGCCTGTGCTTTTTCCGCCTTTCCTTTAAGCTGCAGAATCCCGATTCCTCATAGAGCCTATCGTGACTGGTGCTCCGTACTCCCCCAGTTATTATTCTAATAGCTTCTAAGTATAATTTTGTAAGCCATCCCATATGACTGCGTAATCGAAGTTAGGCTTTATCTCGAGTGCTTTTTTGCGTGGTAGATATTTATATTGCTTTAGGAACCCAATGAGTTGAATTACTTTTTGGGATTGTTTAGATCTTCCTAACCCTTTTCCATTCCTAAGTATCTGGCATGGGTTTATGTGGGATTTTGGCTTTGTATATCTCTACTGTTCCTAAAAAGGAGGTGTCATCATCAAACTGTTTTTGCTTCAACATACTTGGCCCATTTGGGAAGTTCTACAATAGTAATGCTAAAGAGTAAGGGAGTTAAAACACTTCCTTGAGGAACTCCATTGTCTAAGCCTCTACTTTTACTTTGATTTTCCTGCCTGACATAAAGGGTTTGTGAGCTGGATTACTTTAGTAGGAGTGCCTATTTGATGCAGTTTTTGGATCAATCATATGTGCCAGAGCATATTGTATGCCTTTTCTATATCCCTAAAACACTCTGCATATATGTTTACTCTTTTCTATGTCCTAGTGCTTATTAGCTCTTGTTGTAAGGCTGTAATGTGGTCCATGGTGCTGTGCATTTTTTCTAAATCCACTTTGCTATGGAGGGAGGATATATTTTTAGTCTCGCAGAAATAGTTTAGTCTGTTTTTAACTATTGTTTCTAGTACTTTTCCTAGTTGTGATGTAAGTGTTGTGGGGCTATGGCAAGAGAGAGCTGTTTTATATTTTCCAGGTTTTGGGAGTAGCCAGTTTCCACAGATTTGAAAAGGTTCCTTCATCGAGTATTTCATTAAATAAATGTAGCATTAACTGTTTTGCCCTAGGGTGGCTTTTTTTAGCATTTCGTATGTTATCATGTCAGAGCGCAGAGCTGATCCTTGCTTTTTAGACTTCAGTGAATGTCACTGGCGAATTTGTAAGGGTCTTCTTTAATTGTTCAATGGGGGCACACAACTTCTTTCTGCTGTTTCTTTGTGTATCTTAAAATCGGGGGTATAAGTTTGCAATTGAGTGTGGGTGTCTCCTATCGCATCTGTTTGTCGTGGGCGTAAATGCGTAAAACTGATGAGTGTAATCTGGCTCTGGGTAGAAACACTTTTTACTTTTTCAAATAATCAAAATATCAGCAGCCAGTTAGGTAGGCAGGAGGTGTGGACTATCAAACAATGTATGACAATATATATGTTTCTTTCCTCGCTAAATAGATCAGCAGAGAATGTGTTTTCTCCATGTCTTTTTTTCCTGTGCTTGGTATATCCTTCGGTGCACTCTCCTTGAATATCACCCGTAGCAAGAGATGGTGGTCTATGCTACTCTTGCAAGCTTTTTGTCCTTTTCTGCTTTCTGGATCTATTTAGATGATGTTCTATGGATACTATGGATACTATGTATACTATTACCTAGAAGATGCTCTGTGGATAAACTTACTATGTGCAATATGAATTGTAAAGGGCTTGGACACCAACGAGATGATGTATTACGTTTCTTCAAGCACAAGAAATATGCGGTGTATTGCTCACAAGATACGCACTTTGTACATTGCCCAGAACACCTAATTCAGTTAAAATGGCGATGCAAAATATACTTAACTAGCCAGGGGATCCTTTACTGCCCAGGTTTTTAAGAGCATGAATAAGTCACAATTCTGTTTAGCCTATCAACGCCGAGACGTCATAATCTCAAGTCTTACCCCCCACCCCTAGTCCTTTACTACCCCCCCCCCCTTTACTTCACCTTCCCTAACCCCACCCTACTCCTCCCCCCCAACATCCTCGGGCCCCCCAACATGTCATAAACTTAACCCTTACCCCACCCACCCCTACCCTTTTTCTAACCTCCACCCCTATCCCATACCCATTCCTTACCCTCTACCCTTCCCTAACTCCAACCCTACCCCCCCTCTCCCCAGAAACACCTTCGACCCTCTCCCCTGAAAACATAGGCCACTTCCCCTAGAAACACAGTCCGGGTATAAAGCTCGCCATTTGATTACCTGCACACAATGGTGTCTTTTACGTTCTGACTTGTGAAGGAGGCAGCGGAAAGTACTCTTCGTACGAAAGGAAACTTTGGTAATCTCCCTTGCGCGCTGTTGGCCTTGTACACCTGGTAATGGCGTCGTCATATTTATTATTTCATTTCTGTTTAGGTCTATATACAGTGTTGAAATATGGCCTGTGACTGCGCGTGAAAAGGAACCCGCCTGCCGAAATTGGTTCAGGAGAGCAGATTTGTATAACTTACAGACCCACAAACCCAACCCACCCATTCACTAACAGCAAGTATCATTATTTGACTTGCCTTTTAAGTGTTGGCTGTACTCTTTCTATAACGGTCATTTTGATCTACGCCATTAACATGCCCTTTGAAGTGATCTAAGTGTGTCAGCATCCGTAATAAACAAGGATCTATACTGTCAAGTTTTTCGCTTCTTCGCAGTCACAGTTTGAAGGACGTCATTCACGTGCCGGTATTCACAGGCATTACGTTTAATGTTACCTATAACTTGTCTCCTTTAGTGCTATCCCATTTCGTAATTTCTGGCAAGCGACCTGTCCCGGTGTTCTCATATCTGACCTTCAATTTTCATTGGTAATCAGCTTTCTACTTAACACTCACTTCGCGAAAAAAAATTAACGAGAATTTTATTTATTTTATGCCATGGGTCGCTCAGAGTTTTTGATCTATCAAAACCCCCACCAACAACTTCCCAATTAACTTCGTCGAAAGGTGTTCTGCCTTGTAGTGATTTCGCCCTATCAGGGGGAGGGACTCAACGTGAAGACTTGAAGACCTCTGTAATTCTCTTTGGAAATTCAAAACTTTTGCGTTATACTGGCCACACAAATTACGACATTTAATTGTTTGTGATGCTTGTATTTTAGAATTCCATAGGGGAGTTAACAGTGACACTGTAACCGACTGTAACCAATATGGTCGATTTCCTCAGTGGTTTAACTTTGAAGGGGTCCGCTTCCGAGGTGGGGGGGGGGGTTGGTTCGCGCCCAAGCCGAGTCCTACCTATGACTATAAATTGGCAATCTAGTAGCTGCCCTGGCAGACGCCTGGTACTATAGAGAACAGTGTGTGTATACATATATAGGACTGGTTAGCCCGGTGTCAGTATAATGTGACTTCAGGTCGGACTGAAGCTCGTGTTGAGACAGCAGTCCCACTTGCGGCAGCACATTAACTTGTCTCAAGCAACCCCGTCCTGATATGTAACTAGTTTGCGATGGGACGCTAAGCAACAAAACCAACCGATTACCCCTGTAATATCTAACCGGTGTGGCACATCTAGAAATACCATATCCCTTTTTTAAAATTTAATTCAGTATACAGTAATGCCTGATACCCCACATTGCCTAGGGATAACGAAAGCAATTGCAAGAAGGCGGTTTAGTTTATACAAACAGACAAGCCATGTCTATCACAGAAAATAAAATGTTAATAATATAAGGAGGATTTGCACATGAAGGCAGTAGAAGGAGCCAGCTACCAACCCTCCTGACCATTCAAGGTGACCTTTTTAAATTAACTTAAAGGATAACTAATTCTAGTAATGTTTAAGCTCCCCCTGCCATTTCTATAAAAGCCCGTAATAACTGTATAATCAGCTACACTAGTGAGATCAGTAAAGAAAATACTTTAAAGATTTCTTTGACATAATTACAATGACAAACACTGGAAACATTTAGGGTGGAAAACAAACAATAATGTTAATAAAGCTATTACATGTGTTCACTAGGCATGGTTTTTTTCGGAATCTGATTATAGCCCAGCTAAGTTATCTGATGTAAACAAAAATGGAAATTGTTGTTGTTGTTGTTGTTGTTGTTTGGAATAAATTATGCACTGTCTTGTTCTCAACAACTACCTTTTTAAAATTGCTTTTACTTTATAAACAAATGCAACAGCTCCGACAATTTCTTTTTCATAGAAAAGCGCCGACGTCGTGCAAAAAAAAAGGGGGGGATTTATTAACCGGTAGTTCTCAAGTAGCGGGTCAAGCTTACGTGCAAAATGTGGTTCAGCGTGGTTCACGATGATATAGCCACGATTTTTCCTGAGAGGGGAAGAAGAAAGACAAAGGAATAAAGAAAGAATAAAAACGAGGCAATAGCAAGGAAGAAAGAAACGAAGGAAAGAAGAAAAAGTGGTTACTATAAGCTCGTTTCGATCTAGAACCTGCAGCAGAGATTAGAAGTTCGGCATTCAGGTACGCCATTTCCAAACAAACTTTTGCCGTTGGGGGATAAACTTATTTGCCCAACTACTGCAGGCATTAGTTTGAGTGTTATCTACCTGACCACCTTAAGGACACCCAATGTAAACAAAAAATGGATCACTGAAAAAACTATTATTTGCTAATTAAAGACTCTTCCAATTAAAGTCACACATTTCGTGATTTTTCAAGGGTCCACTGAACCTGCTAATTAGTTTTGTCTGTAGTCTTCAAAATGTGTTACAGAGAAAGACTCATACAAAAGAAAGAAAAAATTGGGAAAGTCGAAATTTCCGGGTCCCGTATGCAAGAAAAACTGAACAGCTGACTTAATGACAGATATTGTAGAATAAGCTTCTTGAATTTCCTCGTTATTCAGTACTGAGTTATTCGGTCGTCCCAGGAGCGAATTTAGGTTATTTCAAGTTCGCCGAAACAGCACTTTCAGAGAAATCTCTTCGACATACTTGATTTAGACGTATATCAAAATTATATATTTCGAAGAGCTGACATTCTGGGAATTTTAGAATAAGTTAATCCTGTCATAAAAGTTATGAATTGGCATGGAACTTTACTACTGCTATAGGTCAAGGTCACGCTGTTTGCTGAAACGTGGTCTGCGACTGTACCAAACAATGCATGTTCCTTGACTGCCAATTCTTCAAGCAGAATTTCAACCTCGCTGGTGGTTGTGCTGGACCAGTTTGGTTTGCAGATTCTTTTCTGCTGGCGCAATGATTACTGAGAAGTGGAGTGCTGACCATAACACATGTGCATTCAAGACGAATTTCCACCCCACCCCCACCCTACCCCCCAGCCCCCACCCCCCATCTATTGAATAGTTATTCGTCTTTCCCTTGAACATACTGAATTTCATCCCGGTATAAGAAAGGAATAGTTGTTCCCGAACAGTATCTATTCGGGTTTAAATTTAGTATAGTTTACATTCTAGTAGACACATTTCAAAAAGCTAATAGTCCATCGGGCTAGTAAAAAATTTGGAAAAGAAACTACTAGGTGACTGTGGCTTGAGGTAAATAAGGTAACAACAAAAAGAACTTGGCCAAACGAGATTCGGAAAGGAAGTCAACGTTTCGGGGCATGACCCCTTCTTCGAAGAGACAGATTAAAAAAAACCAAATAAACTGGTAACTTAGCTGACAGAGACCCTGGTCATCCGCGGTCGCTGGACAGGAAGAAAGTGAAAGAAAAAAGTTGGAAATAATATGTGTGAAAGGAAGCGGGAGAGAACAAAGCTAGGGCGACATTAGAGAAGAAAGAATAATACACAAGAAAGAATAATACACAAGAAAGAATTACGGAAAGGATATAGACAAAGGTGGAAAAAGAAAGAAGGAATAAATAACACAGAAAGAAGAAAATTGAAGAAAAGAATAAAAAGAAGCATATTAAAGAAAGGAAAAAAGAAGAAAGTGAAACAGTACCGAGACGAAAGAAAGAGAACGTAAAGATAAGGAAGATAGACAAGATCCAGGGGTGAGGTGCATGAGCGAACTGAATTTCTTTGCTTAACTTCCCTTACTTATCTTGTAAGTTTACTTAGTTAAGTTTTTACTTAGCGCTGAGTACCGTCGGTGTGCAGGGGAGCGACTTACTTGCTGAAGGGTGCTTACTTAGCTGAGAAATGGGTCAAGTCGGCGCCGCGCCATCTATTTCTGGATAAGCAGGGTAATCCCTCACGCCATTGGCTGTTTAGCCTTGGACAGCCAATGAATATTAATTTCTTTCCTAAGGCTGTTCGTGCTAAAAGAAGGAACATGGATGCAAGTCGTGCATCCAACTGCAGTTTGGCGTGACCATAAAGTTCGCACGCTGTTGGAACTAGATGCTCAGTATAAAGATGGATTGTTCGCCAGTCAGTAAAACACGTCGACAGAGAAAACAAAACCGTACTGTCACTCGGTCAGGTAAAAACATTACAATCGGAGACAATCGGTTATTGTTATCGGACACATTGGGACTCGACCTGACCAGAAATGTTGACAATCAGACCCGAATACGACACACTGGGACACGATGGAACTTCAGTTGATCACAACTGCGCAAAACAAAAAGTCCAGTGTAACCGATCAAGTCCCACTGTACTGGTAACAACTTACAATCGGACCCAATCTGAGTGCCCGATTGCAAGTTTTCCATGCAAGTTTTTACCGACCCTCGCCTTTGGCGATTATGTTACACAAAAATACAATGTCTCCACTTCGAAAACGGAATCTGCAAAACAGCTCCACGAATTCATAAAAATTTCAAAGGATTCTATCGCGAAAGATCAAACATCGTCAATACGCGCGAAGCCTAAAGCATAGCCTTTGCGTTACAATCTTCCCAACTCTCCAGTCACAGAAACCAAAATTCCGCAGAGTTAAGTCGGCCAACTCAGCTAAGTACGGAGATATGACATGGGGGTAGCAGTCTTAAAGTTAAGCAAGAGATCTTAGACTTAACGAAGTTGAGACCGCTCACGCACACCGATTTCCACCTACTTAGTCTTAAGTTCGCAAACTTAATTTTAAGCACTACTTATCCCAAGTTGAGTTCGCTCATACACCCCACCCCAGGAAGAAAAGCTACGCGCTCGGTTCTCATTCGGCTCAGGTTTTTCTATTTTTATCCACATGCTACCAGCTCAGCAGTAGCCGCAGAGAGTTACGGCTCTCTGTAGCCAGCTACAGTCACAGCTCACCCGTATTTCTATCTCCAACCAACTCCCACCCCCATCCCCACCCCATCCCCACGTCACAGTGATTCTTCTGGGCTAGGTGCTTATGGATAGAAATGGAAACAGCTGAGCTGTATGAGGACCGGGTGGACTAAGAAGGAAAGAAAAAGATAGAAGAATGAAAGAGAATGAATAACAAGACAGAAAGCGAGCAGGAAGAAAAAATAGAATGAACGAAAAAAAAATCAAGAAATAATAAGAAAGAAACCAAGGAAGGACAGAAGAAAAGAAATAGAAAAAGATGAATAAGAAGAGGGAAAGGAATAGAAGAAAAGGAACGAAAGAAATGTGGAAGAAGTGAAACAAAGGAGGGAACAAGGAAGAAAGAAATAATAGGAAGGAAAGGAAGGAAGAAAAGAAAGATCTATCTTAAAGCGAAAACGAGGCTGAATGATGTCAACGTCTTTTTTCGATCACAGTGGTCTTCCTTGAAAAGCAGACTGACGCACTTTCAGTTGCAAACTAAACTGCTTTGGGCCGAAATAATACTGTTTGACATTTGCCGCATTCTCCGACAGGAAACGCAGAGAAATGACCTACAACAAATTTAGGTGCGAGTTTCTCCTCAGGAAAATGCAACCACGAATGTCAAATCTGCAAAACTCACGATTCTTCGGGTTCCCCACCCCACCCCCCACCCACACACACACACCCTCTTTTTCCCACCAAAGAGTCTCACTGTAGACATTTCAACACTATCCCAACATCGATAAACAGGAACACGAAGCCGTGACAGAAACGCTGAAGGCTAACCAGGCAGTACAGATAACCCCTAGGTGTATGCAAACAAACAAAAAATGCGCAGCGTCCCTGGATGTCATTGTTCGATCTAACTGTGTTTTCCCTTGAAATGCACACGATCAAGTCCGCCGTTTAGGGTCAAAACAGCAAAAGTGTGCCTGTGTGGTGTATTAAATATTCGGCCACACCAAAACAGCCAACTGTGCAACAAATACTACAAAAACAACTTACGACGATGTAAAAGAAAGGACTATTCTAACCACACCCTTCCGCAGAATGCTCACGTCACTGACGTATTGCTAATGTGATGTCGTCAAGACCTCGCCGCAACAAGTTCACATGCAAGTTTCTCCCATGAAAAATCTAATTCCGCAACCACGCAGCTGCGCTCAGCAAAAACAATTTAACATAGAAAATGGCGGTAAACATTGTCAGACATTTGCCAAGGAAACGTGGTGTCCTCTATAGCCAAATTGTCGTTTTGATAACAACGTTGAGTGGTTTTTTTCACAATGCATTTGCAGCTCTTGTGGAGATGTAAATCGTACATACTACACTATCTTGAAACTGAGTCTTTTAACAGTTCCCCGGGATTTACAGACTGCTTTAAGAAGAATACCCCACCACCCGATAAAGGAAAAAAAGTTCTAACCTGTAAGATTAGCTCTCTCTCTCTCGCTCTCGCTGACTCACCATTTCAGACAGGTTAACCCCTACACCATTACGTGTCCACAGCTGTGAACTAGTTTCGAGATGATTAATTGATTTGTGATTGATGAGCCTCATACCTCACCGGGTCACGTCAGATTCACTAAGCATATTGAAACTCAGAATAACCCTCAGTAAAAATCTTGTAAAAGAACTGCAAATCAATATAATATTCGCGAAAAATTAAACAGACATTTGAGTATAAATAATATTATTCACAGAGAAAGGAAAAAAAAGAAAAGGGGAGGGGGTGAATTTGAGAAGGGAAATTTCCAGCAATGCTTCGTCAGCAGAGACAACAAACTCCAAAATGGGGACCATTCAGAAAAGCATGCATGCCCAACCGACATAGGGAAAACACATCCCTTGTCTTGCTACTTAAATTCCTAATTCCACTATTTGAAATAAAAATCTGTTTTCAACTGCACGTATTATCCGCTGTTGATTTCACACGTGGTACAGCTGAGAGAGAGAGAGAGAGCAAAGTGTGGGTAGGAGAGGGGGAAGAAGGGAGGCAAAGACAGCTGAAAGGTAGGGGACAGAGGAAACAAATAGACACACAGCACAGAAAGGAGGCAGAGACATCTAAAAGGGAGGGACAGAAAGGGAGACAGATACACAACACAGACGCATACAGAAAGTTTTCCGTCTCGCGCGCACACACACACACACGCGTCTCCTGGTGCGTGGTTTTTTTATTTATTTACTTTTTGTGTAAGAAAGAAGATGGGGAGGAAGACAGAGAGGTTTGACCCTGTTACAAGTATGGTTCCGGTCAAGTCATAAATAACTGGTAAAACGACTGAAAATGCAGCATGCATTACTTCAAAACCAGTATGTTAGAAGGTATGGGTGAGAGAGAGAAAGAGACTAACCTTCATGGATGTTTTGATAACCAAGGATCGAGTCGCATCTAGTCCTTTTCGCTACTGCGGAAAAGCCTCGACTGACTAACCGAAAGAAAGCGCAACCTGTTTCAAATACTGAAAAAAGTGATCCAGACACCGGGTGTTGCCCTGTCCATGGTCCTTAAACAAGGTGACATTAGTTCGTCCTTCGTACTGTGTTTGACAGCTGGCTGGTAAATGCCTCTCGACAGGGGTTTGGACTGGCCGCATTCAAACGGCACGAGTTACTGAAAATAGGATGGAAGATACTATCATTTTCAGCTGTATCCGGACTGCGCGTGTTCCTCTCGTAGTATCTGCTAACGAACTACTTCGACAGTTCGGCTAGTCTTTTGTGTAACTTAAAGTACGGAAAGTCGTTAAAATCAGCTAATGTACTGCTTTATTGTAACTGTAAGCGAATCAACGTCTATTCACCACATAATACTGAGCAGATGTCATCGTGCTGCGCAGAAGTTGGCGACAGAAGATTAGATTTCTGACTATGAGTACACCTGTATCAAATGTCCCGTTATCTAAGGTTTGCTTGCCAGTAACAAAGGTACGCCCATCAAAAGTAGTAAAAGGTCACCGGACACTTCTACTTGAAACTAAAAGTTTTAGGTGTGCTGTTCGTTTCGTTCGTGACTTTTCAGTGAGACGATTTCTTCAGCAGCGTGTGCTTGCGTCGCCGTGTGTGCGAATGCATGTGTGTGTGGGGGCGCACATGGGTTCCTGAGTGCGTGTAGCCTATATATACGTGTTGTACACGGTTTACTTAAGTAGGTAAGTCCATGGATGCTAATAAATCTTAGTTTTAGGTGTACGATAAACGCGTAATCGAAATGGTTTATCACTACAAGTGTATTTCACACCAATGCATTAAAACTTGACGAAAACAGTGAAAATGCTCTGAAGACACGAAATTGTTCTTTTATGCTTAAATTTGGCATTCACCTTTTGTTGTTGTTGTTTTTTTGTTATCACCTCTTTGTAATAGGCTAAGGCCTCTCAAAATAAAGATGAATGAATCAATCAATTTGTTCTTTTGAAAGCTCATAATACTTTAAATGTAACCCTTTACAAATTACGCTTTAAAACATTATCGAATCCAAAAGTTGCAATAACAGATGGGGACGGCAGTAATTGTCCCAAAAGTGATAAAACACCAATAGCAAACAAAATGGGTCAATAATAAGTATGACAAAATTGACACTAAGTATCATAAGTACATATACACATTACAAGACGGGAATGTATTGTTGCTGTCGTCCAGTCGCAAACTATGTGCATATCAGAACGGTGTTGCTTCGACAAAGTTTACGTGCTGCCTCAGTCCCACCCAGTCACATTATACTGACATCGGGCCAACCAGTCCTAGTACTGTTCCCTTTATTTTTAAGTCCGGGATATGACTCGGCCGAGATGCGGATCACCGACCATCCACCTCGCGGATGCGGACGCCTTAACCACTAGACCACCGAGGCAGTCCACTCCACAGTTCAAGAAATTAAAAATTTTGTAATGATTGATAGACGCTCAGTATTAAGAAAGTATCTGCCCATGTGGGGGAAGTGGAGTAAAATGGGGTGAACGAGTGACAACGCACATCTTACAGGTAAGCTCTCTTTCTCTCTCTGATCTCAGACACATAAGCAATCACGCACCCCAACGCACGCATGCATGTGCACAGGATCGTCTGCATAAAACAAACCATTCTCACCATCATATGCACACACAGCGCGTACACACGCATGCAGCGCCAGCATGCACCCGTACAAGATCCTGCGAAAATTATCATCGATTTCCCCAGTGGTTTCGTAGGTTATACGAACCATGCAGTCACCCGTTCACCTGGCGTCTGCTAGTATGCTAACCCAGGTAGAATTGTCTTAATATTTATGCCTATAGTCTAATCAAAAACTTTTATTTATAAATTTCTTCGCGTGTTGCATGTTGAATATATATTTTCTGGCACATTCTTCACTTTTGAGGCATTTTGGACATTGTAGTTTTATTTTCTGAATGGCTCTGTACATCCAGGAAACTTAATTACTGATTGTTCTCTTCCGTGTTTGTATGTGTGAAAGAGAGAGAGTGCGCGCGCGCGCGCGTTTATTGTGCGTGGGTGCGTAGTCATCTGAAAGACCAATGCAAACTGCAAGCGCCACGTGATGCCAAAACACAAACCGGTAGTCACAACGAAGCTGAAGTGTACCTCATTCATTAATGTAACGATCAACGACAGCATACTGGGTTATTTTCATTGCAACAGCAAGATTCCCTGCCATTAAAAAGAGGGGTTGTGTACCCACGTATACGAAAGCCAGAACAGGTAAACTACAGATTAATATAGACACCAAATGTGTACCCTCCACTGGCCAGCACGCAAGCAATTAGGCGCCATTGTAGCATGGACTAAGCCAATGTGCCCTGGGTCATTTGTGGGATTGTCTGCAGCAAAAGGAACAGCTGGCGGTGGGTGTTTTGCGCGTAGGCGTTGGCCCAGCACATCCCACAGTTGCTTATAGGGTTAAAGGTACGGTAAATTTGCTGGTCAGTCAACGTGATTCAGTGGCTGCTGCTGCTGCAACGACCCAAACCCTGTGTTCTGACAATGTCATCCTAGAGAATCCTGATCCCATTGCCTGCATGCAGTGCTGTCAGTACGATGGCTGTAAAATGTCATCCTTTTAGGTAGTATCAGTGATTGCTTTGCACAGGTGCTATAGGTGTTCTGTAACCCATGCCCAATTCCTTCCCAAATGGTGATGGACCTGCCAACAAACGGTTCACATGCACTCCCTCGCAGTGGCATCATGATAATGCACACAGATGTTCACTGTTGCAGGACAACACACAACACATAAAGGCAAATAAGCAAAAAATGGCACTTATCGGTGTAAAAGCATCGCGTGGAAAGCACAGGAAATGGAAGTGTATGCTATGAGTTGCGTTGTATGTTTTGTCAAGGTTTATTTCGTAACAACTAAGAGAACAATTAGCCAAACGAGACTTAGACAAGACGTCAACGTTTTGGAGCATAGGTCCTTCTTCAGGACCCAACAAACAGATAACATACAAACAACAAATAAACAAAAAGAGGTCACTTAACTGACCTAGACGCTGGTCCACCAGGGTCACTGGACAGGAAAAAAAGTGTGGAGCTAGGTGACAGTGTGTGGGAAGTAGAGCGTGGTATACCACCAATCAGGGGCGAGGAGGCCTACAGCCAATAGAATGGCGTGTCCTATAGGGGGGAGAGGGTAAGGGAAAAGATGTAGGGGGTGTTACAACTCACAAAGAGAAACAAGAAAGGGAGAAGGGAAGTGGGTGGAGGAGAGGTTAGTGCTTTAATTTTAGTCCTGTTGGGGACATGGTGCTGAAACAGGAAACAAAATGAGACTTTATGTTCTTGCTGTCTATGGCGTCTCCACACATTTGCCAAAAGGCACAGGCTCTCATGTTGTCCAGAGTGTGCAGTGGGAGGGTTGGGGGGGGGGCAATGTTGAAGTGTTGTACAACTGGGGAGTTTCTGATATGTTTCATGTCAGCAACGCATTCCTTGAAGCGGTCGTTAAGTGTACGTTCAGTCTCGCGAATGTAGAGCAGAGCGGGGCAGATGGCGCATGAGATGGCATAAATGATGTTTTTGTTAGTGCATGGGGTGGTCCCAGGAGGTAAACAGAGGACGGGGTGGATGTACTGACTTTGGAATGAACCAGAAGGTCACGTAGGTTCTTACCCCTTGCAGTGTCGCCTGCTGTCACACATGCCCATACCTCAGCACCACCACACAGCTCCATATGCCAAAAACTACCTTTAACATTAAACCTAAGTTCACTTGCACTAACAAAAACATCATTTATGGCATCTCATGCACCATCTGTCCTGCTCTGCTCTACATCGGTGAGACTGAACATACACATAACAACCGCTTCAAGGTACATCTTCCTGACAGGAAACATACAAGAAACTCCCCATGCAGTTGTAAGGTACTTCTCAAGACTTTCTAATTCTTGCTTGGTTAAGTTCTCTTTGTTGTTACCTTATTTACCCCAAGCAGCAGTCTCTTTACTAAAGTTTATTTCTTTCTTTCACCCAGGGTGGGTATGAAGAATAATACAAAGCATACAAATCATCATGTAGTGTAAGTATGTTGCATAAAGAGGTACGTACGTGTATTTATTAGGAGACATTATGAAATTCTCTGATGTTTCAGAGTAGATAACTGTGTCATCAGATTAGACCAGTAGAAATATTTAAAATACAACATCAAATTTATTAGGCTCAGGAACAAGTTCCACAGCGTCCTCTGTGAGCTTAGTCAGCCCTGGTATATATCGTCCTTAATTAAATGTTCTTTGAGGTCTTTTAGATAGATTACAAATAGCACAGGAGATAAATTTTCCCCTTGCCTAACTCCAAGACTACTTATAAAGTCTTCATACTCTTGGCCATAACTTCTAACACAAGATTTTGCTTTCTCGTATGTCTTGTATTACATTTAAGATACTGCCTCTAATACCTTCTTTTAGTTATTTTTCCTACAGGTATAATTTGTCAATCTTGTAAATTGCTTTTTTGTAGTCAATGAAAGCACCATGAATGATATATGGTCTATAGTTAAGTAACCAGAACAAAAAGCAGCTTTTTTCATTCCCTAGCAGGTTGTTTAGGCAGGTGTTTAGCTGGTCATTTAGAACACTGGTAAAAAAAAAAAAAATTCCAAAACAACTCAGAATGGTTATGTCCCTATAATTGCTGGGGTCCTTGCAAATGCCTTCCTTTTTGAGGATTGAGATTACAGTCCCCAATGACCACTGGGATGGAAAACTACTAGTTTTTAGGACGAAGTTAAACAGAATAGACTAAGCATCTTTACACTGGCAAATTTTAGAAATTCATTATTTCATCCCTTCCACAAGCCTTATTGGATCTTTTAGTTTGTTTATGCAAGAAACAACCTCTCTTTCTGTAAGTGGCTTCACAACAGGGATAAGGAGGCTAAATGACACCATCATTATGAGGGTGATAGTCATTCATGGAAGACATGTTCTTAAAATATTCAAAGAATTCAGTGCATTGGTAAGTACTATGACGGTCATCATTTTTGTTTAGTATATTCCAATAAGCCTTGGGGTCCCTGTGTTTCATCAATCGAAGATAAATTTATTTTAGTATCTATCATATTCTCTTTTTACTTGGTTTCTGCATATCTTGATGAAAGGGTAGTACCCTGAAACGTTGACTTTATATTTGTCACATAGTTTGGCTCAGTTTCCATTGTTATCACCATGGTTTAGCTATGTTTGGGTCTGCTAAGAAACTGTGTGCATATATGTTCCTCCATGCGGTTCCCAGCCCAGGTAAAACAACTACACTTCTTGTTTATGGCACGTATGCGTGGTGTTGTCTGCAATTTGTGCCATACCATGCTGGTTAAATCTCTCTTTAATCATGCATATTTCTCAGGCTACACATAAATGTAGCAGAAATTGTAGTTTCTTGTAGTTTTTTTTTTTACGACCTGTTACAACCTGCAACCTTTGCTCCATCATTCCCAAGCACCCTTTAATCTCCAAATTTCTTTCCGCTAACAAGAACATACACCAAAGCACAGTAGATTAATTAACAGCTAGTCAAAAACTAATGCTTTCTGCTTGATTCAACAGTGTGGCAAATAATCACAAATGGTGCTTGATTTGTCTCTGCCTCTTCTACACCCACCTGGCTTATAACGGATCGAAGAACTCTCTAAGAATTGCTGGAATTGCTGTTAAAGGGCTATTGTGTTTTTATGGAAGACACACTATAGGCTGAATGGACTGTCGAATGGACAACATACAAACTTAGTGCACCATCTACAAATCCCACTCTCAAAATTACAAATCCCATAATCTGGCCTCTTATATATTTATATGACGAATCATAAAAGGTCGAATCACTTTTACTTTAGCTTTCCAAGAAGAGGCGTTAGAAAGTCACATAAATAAGGATCTACTTTATGAGGCAGCCTGGCCCACTGAAATGCTACATATTATGGCGCGCCAAGAGGGAAATGAGTATACACAGAATTGCATTCTATGGCTATAGAATTAGTTCTTTAGTTATAAAATTAATTCTACAGTTAAAGTTATAGAATTCTTTAGGTAATCCTTGGGGAGGCGCCAAGAAGGGAATGAGTATTGACATCTCCCCACACATTAAACTGCTGTTCGCACTGGCCATCTTACTGCAGCTATCAGTCTGGTGGTTCTTTCAATGCATAGATTAGACCCCCCCCCCACCCCCTGCCTCATTCACCCATAGCGAAATCAATACAAGGTGGAAGCCCTGTCCCTCTAAATAACCAACCAAAGCTGTATTTTGTGTTCTATAGTAATAGAATTAATTCTTTAGTTATAGGATTAATCCTATAGTTATAGAATTAATTCTTTAGTTTCACAGGTTAGCAGATGATGTCCACAAAATACCTCCTTACTACAAGTCAGGAGGAAGTGTGTGACGACAGCACACATAAACAAAAACACATTTTAAGTGATTATAATAAATCTGTTTGTCAATGTGCACCTGCAATTTATGTACTTATAAACATATTCTTTAAAAAAATTCGAACGTAGTTAGTGGAAGAATCTATCCTGTTTCTGAACTATCATGTATTGTGGTTTCCAGTAATTGAAGACTCTTTTATTTAATAACATTGTATAGAGGAGCCTCTTTACTGCGTTGACTTGGGTTTGTTGAACAACAGAGAGCGAGGTTGTGTGAGTGAGGGAGTGCACATGTCTTTCCCCTATCCCCCTGTCTATCCCTCACAGACCCTCGTGTCTTTGATCGCTAATACTAACGTCTTACCCACTAGGTTACATATACCATCGGTAAAATGTTGTTTTGCGAGGGAAAGTGCTTCCATCTCGCAGTGATTTCACAGTGGGGGGGGGAGGGGAGTGAACTTAGGGAGAGAGGGAGGGAGGCCCTGGGTTGGTGCTCTGGACTGGTGGTGGCTACGCAGAGACACTCTTGATGGTCACTTTCCTGGCGTACTGTTGCTGCTGGTGGGCAAAAATCTTTAAACACCAAATCAGAAAGTAGCTTATCCACAACTAAAAGTAAACCAAACAGCTCTCAAATACAATTCCTTGAGTTATTTTTTACAGAAACCTCAAACTGGTCCCCGTATATAAACAAAATAATAAACTCAGCCAAAAAGGCAGTAAATCTCATGAGAGCAGTTACGGGAAACAGCTGGGGTACAGATCCAAAATCCCTACTGAACCTTTATGTTTATCTCTTGTAACGCTGCCCATTGTGCTGTTTTTTCCTAAATCTGCTTTGCTGTGGTAGGAGGATATTGTTAGTCTCACAAAAAAGCTTAGTTTATTTTAAACTATTATTTCTAGTACTTTTCCAAGCTGTGATGTGAGTGCTATGGGTCTGTAACTAAATGGAACTGTTTAAATTTTTCTAGGTTTGGGGATAGGGACCACTGTAGCCACTTTCCACAGATTTGGAAAGGTTACCTTATCGAGAATTTAAATAATTGTAACATTGTTTTGTACTGGGTTGGCTTTTTTGGAGCATTTCGTATGTTATCATGCCAGGGCCTGGAGCTGATCCCGGCTTTTTACACTTTAGAGCTTGTTCTAATTCGTTCATAGAAATTTCACAGGGTATAATTTGCAAGGGTCTTCTTTGTTCAATGGGAGCATAATTGATAAAACTCCTTTCGAGGTTTCCTTGTGTACCTTAAATTGTCTTAAGCTGTCATTTGAGCTGGTTTCCTGGAATGTTTCTACCAACAGATTTGCTTTCTGTATGTTTGTCTCAAATTTCTGTTTATCTTTTATCAGGGTAGCCATGTCAATCCTTGGGCCTTGGTTAAGTCTTTTGATTCAGGTTTGTGCTAAGATTTAGTGACTCTGTAAATTTGTGCCATTCGTCTCTTTTGGCTTTAGAATTGTGGCTATTGCTGCTGCTTTAGCTTACATATTCTAGGCTGTTTTCAATATTTGTACGTTTTTTCCATAATTCTCGTTTTCTATTTTGTGACTGCCATTTCACATTCTTTGGACCACCAAACTTCTCCTGCATATTCATATTTTTTTATTGCTTCCACCTGCAGTTGTTGACTTTATGCCTGTAATGATGTATTTGGTCAATTTTTCTGTTTTTGTGTCTGCGCTATTCATTTAGCCATATATCCTTTATTATATATATTTGACCATACTGTTCCCAGTTTGTTTTGTATTTATTTTGGTTGGCTCTGCCTGTGGTTTATCCGGCCCAGCATCCAGCATGGTGATCATGATTGGGAAGTGGTCACTGCCTTCGGTATCTGTTGCATACACCTCCCAATCCAAATTGCACGCAAGTGCTGGACTGCATATAGACTGGTAAAGTAAAATATAGCTATAGTAAAATAGCTAAAATATAGTAAAATATAGCTAAAGTAAAATCTGTGTTGCCCTGGCAGTAGATATGGGTTGGCTTGCCTTTTAGTATAAGCATGTTTGTGTTGTTGATCGCCTCTTCTATTGTGTTGCCTCAGCTGGTCTAGGCCTGTTCTTGTCCCAAAGGGGATTTTTAGCATTAAAGTCTCCTAGGATCAGATCCCCTGATATGAAAATTTTGGTTAGGTCATCCACTGTTATCTTGTTATATTTGTTCTGGTGGGTGATGTACATGTTTACTATTTTGAGTTTTTTGCCTGAACGAAGATGACTAAAACAGATTCTATTTCTGGATTAAAGTTAGGTATTGTTTCCTATACTGTAAAATAATTTCTAACGTAGATACAGATGGCTACTCCTCCTCCTTTGTTAGGTTTAGATCTGGTTTTAAAGATTGGGAGGGAATTTGTAACCTTTTAGTGGGATTGGATCTCTGGTGAAGCTTATTTCTTGAAGGGCGATGATTTCAGGCATGTTTTTATGAAGTTTAACAATTCTATTTTATTACTATTTAGTTCTCTGCAGTTCGACTGCATAAACTTCACCTGTTTTAGATCCATTTTAATTTCGAAGCATGGTCATCAGCCCTGACAAGGTTCTTAGTATAGTTGTTAGCAGTGGGAGATTGGTTTTGTTTAGTTTTAGTTTGCTGATGTAGCAATTTAAAAAAATTTTTTCATTAGGTTAATCACTTCCTATTTATTTTTATTTCTTCTGGTTCTGTTCTGTCATCTTGTTCAGTCATACCCGGTAGAGTTGTGTTTGTGTCTTTCGTGGTAGTACCCTCTTTGCTACCGTCCCTTCTGTCAGTTGTCGTTGTTTTGGGCAGTGTTTATTTCAGCTATAAAAACCAATTCTGACCTCTAACTCGGAAACACTGTCCGCCATCTTGAAAACACCGTTTGAACCGAAAGTTCCTCTTTTGCACCCAGCCGAATTGCATAATACGCATCAAGTCTCCTGTAATTCGCTGTCTGCGCGAACATACCCTCTCATGTCGTATCCGTATCACTGTGTATAACGAAATACGGCGGTAAATATAGTCTGCCATCATTTCGTGAGAGAACTTTTTCTAATCTAATGTAAACAGGTCGGGACCGCAAAAGCCGTGATAGTGACGTCACGCACTGAACACGAAACCTCCTCGATTTAGCCGTCACTGTTCCCCCAGTGTCTCCTTGACGACAGCTACGAGCTTATAGGACATTACATCTGTCACAAAACTTAATGTCTTCAGTACATTGTTTTGCGTAGTTTTAGATATGCTGAAGATGGTACAATCTTTTGACAGCAGCTCAAAGTCATTCACATCGCAGCAACTCTCTTGTGTCAAGATGGATAATTCTAAAACAAAACAAAAAAAGGGAGGAAACTTTTGCTGCACGTTTTGTCCGCTGTTCCCGTAAAGGGAGAGAAGTGAGTCATTGGTCTGTTTTTCTTTCAAAAAGTACGAGACAAATAACGTCGTTATGGAACAAATACCGGCTGCCATGGACAGACACTTGGATGTGGCGACGATAAACAAAGGTATGCGTTTAATGTTTTAAATTTTTCATACTTCACTTTGCGCTTTTTAGACTTGGGGTACTTCATCATGACACACTGACACTCACACACTGACACAGTGACAGTCACTTGGGCGTTGGAGAGATTCAGATTATGAGCCTAAATAAACATCGAACTGAAAATCATTTATGTGGGGTCTAAGTGGTTAACTGTTTCAGATCACCACGGACCTTTATCCGTGAAATCACAGTCACACAGATGCGGCTCCCCGCAGCGTGTAATCTCAGCTTGATGCAGACGAACTTGCAAAGCGGACTTCTAATCGCTAATGTCTGTCTTCACTCTGGTCGTTAAGAGATAGGGACTAGAACTTAGACCTTTTTACTAGCAAAAGAAAAACCCGACCACATAGACCCACTCCTTAACTACCCAAAGTATCAACAAAGGCCGAAAGTTGTGAGAAAATAAGGAGAACTTCTAGTGGTAAATAAACACGTGAGTGGCGATCCCTGAAGCCTGAAGGATTACAGTAACAATAATCCAAGTCAAATCCGTCACTTTCTAATGACTAATGTAATGCGAGAAAGTTGCCATTTACGTAACAGCAATACTGTAGCACTAGCAGCCTACACTCACACACACAATAATGTATTGGCTGCAGCAAGTAATTTTTTTCCAAACTGATTCTACAATCTAAGGCAAGCTGAAACGTCACCCCTCCACTTAAAAGTAAAACAAGGGTTTTGCTTTCAATCCGCAGAGATAATCAGCACCTGCATAATCCTGTCCTTTAATAATTCTGAACACTAAGTTATCAACTGTAATTTTTAATGCCCATGCACATCAGCCTACTGTTCTCTGTGTTTTCTTCTGGTTTTGCACTGGCTGGTGATCTGTTTCTATAATAAATGTGTTGCCATAGAGAAATGGTTCATATTTTTTATTCCCTATGTTACAGTAAGACATTCTTTTTCAGTTATGGCATAACAGGTTTCTGCCTCACTGAGTTTTGGTTTGCAAATGTGGTTTTGTAGGCTCTCGCCTTGATCTTGGAAAAACTGATTTCATTCCTGATTGTGTTGCATTTGGTAGATTATATGATTATAACTAAATCCTCATGTACAACTGGAAGTAAATTTATTCATTGCTGTTGGTGATTTTTCAAATGTGTATTGCTTAACTTTTTTTCTGAGGAGTATACACATAGTTCTTAAAGAGTTGAGTAAACAGTTTAGCCAAGAGTGAATAGGTGAACAGGGTGGTGGGGGTTCTAAATGTAATTTTTTCTAAAGATCTCTAATAAAGTTGTATGAATTTTTTATATGCTTTCAAAAATCAACAGTGTAGCCAAGATTTTAAAATTGGCTAAAGAACTACTTTTTTTTCCAGATGGAGGATTGTTGCTGGGTGCATCAAGTTTGACAGGGCGTTACTGGCTTGGATCACTGTGGTTTTATTCATCACCTGAATCAGCGCCTAATGTTGAAAAGTGCAGTGCAGGTGTTCAGCTTGAAGCAGGACTTTCTGGGGCTGCATGGATCAGTGCTCATCATATTCTCCTAGCCATGGACACAGGTCATTTTAGTACCGTTGACAGTTTTGTTTCGATTCTAAATGCAGAAAAATCTGTTGGTTGGTAGACAACTGTCATGAGACAATAGCAACCCTAACAAGACAGAAGCTATTGGGAGAGTAGCAGGTGTCAGAAGAAAGTGCTTCTCATGTCCATTGAAAGGGGTCATGGTTGCAAACACTATTTTTGACGACTCCTCTTCAGCCCATTATTGTTTTGCCTTTTATTGTGTGCAGTGACTCTATGATGCTGTCTTTTGTGACTTTTGACAACTGGGAACTCTGCAGTCTTCTTTTTCCAAGTTGCGGACAACCATATAATAATGCACATATTCTGCTCCTGGTCTGGACATTATCTTCTACTAGTTCCTCAGACACATTGCTCAGGAATCTCTGTCTTCTTTGACATTCTTATTTATACTTGACTGCCTTGGTGGTCTAGAGATTAAGGCATCGGCTTCCGAGGCAGGAGGTCGGTGGTTCGCAACCTGCTGAAGCCTACCTAAGACTTAAAAATTGGCTATCTAGTAGCTGCCCTGTCAGATGCCTGACATTATAGATAACAGTACTAGGACTGGTTAGCCCTGTATAGCAGCACATAAACATTGTCTAAACAACACAGTCCTGATATGCACAAAGTTTGCGGCAGGACGTTAAGCAGCAAACACCCACCCCCTCTTAATTATACTTTGGACCACAGGCTGCTTCTATTACATACAGAGGAAGATCTCTGTAGTCATCTCATCCTGAAACTCAGTAAAGATTAACTCATGCAACTGACAAGACGTAAGTACAGAGGCTCCGAGAGTATTATCAGAATTCTACGATTTTTAAGGTATTGTTTATACTAGGTTTTGGACTGGTTTTGAGTGACTATGCTTGCAGTGCCTCTGATTTTTAGAGTGAAATGTGGTGGTTTTGTTGCGAGATTCATCGCATTCATATCTCGGCATGGAAAAGAACAAAACCAAGATGAAGATTTGTGCATCGCGCCTGTGTGGCTCACACACCATTGTTATGGTTGGTCTTCTTCTAGCACAATTGTCTTCTGCAGTTTGCTTACTTTGTGTGGTTATGTGGAACCCAATCCTGGACCTCCTAAAACTGATAACCTTCGCCAGACCAATCTAAACACTAAACACTAAGGGTGAAGGTGATGGTGGTCAACATGACAGTGTAAGGAGAGAGGTGCAGGACTCTTAACTCTTTGACGCCACCACAGGCGGATTTCAACCGACGGCCGACTGACCGTAGAGGCTGCGCAGGTTGAAACCATCCGACAGATTCAAAAACTTGCAGCTACGCATTTAACTGTATAAGGGAAGTAAACTTTGTATCGTTGTAAAGCTCTATCATCGGTTGTTTCCCCTGCACTGTCTAAATGAGTTTTGGAAACAGTTTTGGCTTGCCAGAAGAGGTTTAGTGTAGCGGCTGGCCAGTTTACTTCCGTCGTTCACACTGGCTACACATGTTTCGTTTCTTGTGTGTGCAAAGAGTGACTGTATTCGGCACCAAATAGTAAGTAGTATTTAATATTTTTAACTAAAAGTATTGTTTCCATTGTGATGCCAAAGAATAGATCTTTCTAAATATGTAAAATATATTGCTGTGAGTTTGGTAGTTTTTAAGCGGTATCTTTTTTAAAACGTGTAAATCTGTCCGGCCTTTATGCGGCCTCTGGGGTATCTTAGCCTGCGGGTCCCTGTGGGGTCAAAGAGTTAACGCAGTAGCTGCTAGTGAGCTAACCTTGAGAGATGTGATGAAGAAACTGATGATTATGGATACTGGTATTGACCAGAAGCTTGCAAATCTGGATGCTAGCATGAACAAGAGGCTGAGCATCTTGAGAGATGAGATGTTGGTAGCTTACTCCAGTGTGGGGCAGGTCAGTGAGCTGCGTGAAGAAGTGATAGAACTAAGGCAGGAGAACACGTACCTGAGATCCAGGTTGGAAGATCTGAGTGCCAAGGTGGAGGACCTGGAGGCTTGCTCAAGGCATAACAACCATCGACCCGACAAGGAAACTGCAGCACAGTGTAAGGAGGCTGTGCAGGAGTTTCTGATTGACAAACTTGAGCTACTCTGAACCTGCCCAGTTTGACAGAGTCCACCCTATGAGTAGTAAGCCAAGCACCCCAGTTATTGTGTATTGTATGTTCTACAAAGACTGTACTATGATCTTGGAAACCAGAAACATTTGGCTTTTTCGATTGGTGAGGACTTTTCTCAATGTGTGTGCGACATTCACAACCAGCTGATACCTCACTTGAAAGCTGCACTCAGGGAAAGAGGGCCACTGTGGTGTTTGACCACTTGCTGCTTGATGGCACCAAGTACAGTAGTCCTTCCCTAGTACGACCCCCTGTAGTATGGCCTTCTTGATGTGACCGAAAAATCTGTGACTGACAGTATTTCTTATGTAAAAGACATCCGTATTACAATTTATCCCTGACTTGAATGTCTTAATACTGCTATAAAACAGTGTGCCTTTGCAATGAATAGGAAAATATCCTTATTTAAAACCAATGACACGGCAGACTGGTTTGATTATAAGTGTGTAGCTGCTAGAAGGTGCATTAGATGGCTATTGAGGAAACTTAAAAAGAGTCTGAACTTTCATTATAGGAATAGATATTGTGCTACTCGCAGAGAATACAAAAATCTCTTAAATAGGAAAATGAAACTTGTTAATGAATCTGTATATATTTACCTCCTAAATGCTATCCAAAACTAGAAAGAGTATTGGAGCAAAATGAGCCGTTTGTCCAACAAAAAGTTTAATAGTAACATTTCTTTGGATGACTGGTTCCAACATTTTTGCAAAATCTTGGAGCAGGAGGAACCAGCAGCTGAAGGTCCAGTGGAACCAGATATACCAGATAACAATTGTGCAGATATGCTAGACAGACCTATTTCTAAGGAAGAAGTTTTGATTGCTATTATGAAACTGAAATGTGGAAAATCTGCTAGCCACGATGTGTTCATCTCATGAAAGGTGGTACTTTGGTTCTTTGGTGGGGAACGTATAGAAGTGGTAAATGCTTATAAGTATCTTTGTATGTTTTTTTCAACAAAGCTAAGTTTCAACTTTGCTTGTAACGACCTTGTGTCCAGAGCCAAGTATGCACTTCTTTGCATTTCTGGGAATCTGTACAAATTACAGCTGTAATAGCTGTGATAGAGCATACATGTGAAGTGTTATGATTTTGGCATAATTGCTGTTTTTCGCAATGAATTCTCTGATACGGGAAATGTGAAAAGCACGGTTTGTGTGGTGCAATATGCACATGTAGTTAGGAAAAGTCTTTTTATTGTTTTCTTGTCAGTTGATGAATAGGGGTGCTTTTAGACTGAAGGAAGGACTTTGTTCAGTCTGGCATGCTTGCAGGAAACTTCCCCCCCTCCCTCACCCCTTTTTTGGCTTTTTGTGCTGGTGACTGGCGCAGTGAAAACTGAGAGAACAAATTTGCAAATCGCACATATCCAAAATTCTCTAAAACTAACCTGGTTAGTACAAGAACGAGAAAGAGTAAACAAAATTTTGTGTCTGCATAGTCACAGTAATGGAGACACTTCTGTTCCTTCATCTAATTGGTTCATTCAGTTTGACCTCATTTTGTTCTGTCGATCGATTGGTTTTCTTATGATTGGTTCTTTGCTTGAGCTCCTTTGAATTTTAATGTTACTAGATTAGATAAGTAAGGTATCATGTTCTGTTTTTAGGAAACTCTTTGATGCACAAGTTCCCCCATTGTGCAGTGTGGTGCAGAAGTCTGGGGCTATTATTGAAAAGATTCACTCGTTTGTTCTAAGAAGATTTTTGGGGGTTGACAGGAGGATGCCAAATGACCTTGTGTATGTTGAATGTGGACGCTATCCTTTTAACCTGAACTCATATATGTGTTGCCTTAGGTACTATCTGAAGCTCACTAGAATGGAGAACCATTGCACTTGAAAGCATAAAAATGCTATTTATGTTGTACAGTAAAGGCAGAACTACCTGGGCAACCCATGTCAGAAAATGTCTCAGCGAGTACGGTTTTTTATTTTGTCTGGTTAAATCAAGGCATTGAATATATCGAAGCATTTCTGACTTGTTTCAAACAAAGAATGATCGATTGTCACTGGCAATGCTGGGATACGCAAGTGACAGGCTTTCATCGTATTGTGTATTTAAAACAACAATTGAATCGGCAGCATATTTGCATGTGAATATGACTAGATATGTTATGAATGCATTGACGAAGTGTTTATGGAATTTTAGAACACAGAAACAGATATGTGACTAGTGGCTATGTGAATGTTTGCCGCTTGTGTCATACGGATGTCTAAGATGAGGTGCATTTTGTTTTGTGTTGCCCTACTCTAGAACCTCTGAGAAACAACCTTATTCCTGTTAATTTACTAGATTCCCATCAAAGTTTAAGGTTGTTCTTTTGCTATCTTCTTGTAATGAAATTGTAGTTTGTAATTTAGCAGCATTTCTATACAAAGCTCAGAAGCTTTTAGAACATATAAGCACATAAAAAAAAGTTTTCCATGCGAATATATTGGTTTGTGTAAAGAATTGTATTCATTTAGTCACTTTATTTGTTTATGCTGTACAAACTTCCCCCTTCCTAAAGGGGACTTGGGCTTGGACATGGCACAAGAGCCTGTGATTTCTACTCACACCTTTCAAAACACATACCACCACAATCCCCTAGGGTTTCTGCTCCCCTTCTATATTATTCCCCCCCCCCTCACCCCACCTCATCCCACATCATAGGTGGAATGGGAGAGTGAACTCACAACCAACCAATCAAATCAGTTGCACGATGTCCTTGGCTCATTACAATCACAGCAAATTTGAGATGTCAGGTGACAAATGGTACAGTTATAAGATTGATGGAATTGTATGGTCCAGCATGTATGCAGGAAAATTTTGTGCCTTTTTTTTTTTGTTGTTGTTGTTTTTTGCTTGTCAGCTGATGACTGGCACAGTGAAGGCTGAGGGAACAATTTTGCGTTTTCCAGTCTGCAGGTGGGAAATGCTTTTTATGTTTGCTTTTTTAGCTGATGGATTGCATGCCTGATTCAATGATTCAGTTGCCGAACTCATGGAGCAACAACAAGGTACATCACAGTTTAAAATGCTGCAAAGTCATTCGCAAGGGAACGTCATTCCAGTCATAAAATTAAGAACCTGATCTTGCATGGTCTCATTAGACAGAAATACAGACGTCTTCTATATAAGAAGTACTGTTGGTCACAGATTTTTTGGGTTGCATCAAGGAGAAGGTCGTACTAGAGAGGGTCGTGCTATTTAGAAGTTTGTGAAAGATGACTACAATAACACCCTTACTATATATGACGGCTGTCAATGTCATAGCAAACTGCCATGAAGTGCTCCTTGCACACCTGATGTGTATTCTATACTTATAGAATTAATTCTGTAGTTATAGAATGCAATTCTTTAGTTATGGAATGCGACTTTTTATATACCATGAGAACTATACCCATTCCTCTTTTGGCACCCCATATCTACAGAAAGGCAATGATATAGCTCTAGAATTAATTCTATAGGTAAACAATTCACATGGTATCAATATAATTCATTGTATAGTTCTAGTCTTCCATTGTATCTATAAAAAAAGGTTGCTTAAATATAAAATAAACTGTTCCTACAGATTAGCAGTTCTATTGCTATAGAACAGATGATACAGTTATAGAATACAATTGTTTTGGTGTAGAATGCAATTCTGTAGAAAAACCATAGAATCCAATTTACATATTTATATCATGAGCCTTATACACATTCCCCTTGGCACCTCATATTTACTAGCAGGTGTTCTGTGCTTTTATTTAATAGGAGGTGTGACGGCATGGGAATTACAAGATGATAACAAGACCTTCAGTTTGGTTCACTCAGCTTGTGAACATGACGACATTGTTTCAAGTGTCAGCGTAAATGCTGATTGCTCTCGATTTGTGTCTGCCAGCCATGACAAAGGGTGAGAACAATAAACAGAATAATATTTACCCCATTATTAGATACTAGTAAATCATAATACATAACTATGTTAAAACCAAAATTCACATCCAAAATGCTTAAACATTAAAAATGCTTTGTGTGTGTGTGTGTGTGTGTTCGCCATGGATTTTAACACATATTATTTTTTTTGGGGGGTCTGTAAGCTAGATACAGAGATCATTCCCTCCACAGAGCAAGTTGGGGATTTTGAAAAATTCTTTACACAAAACTACAGTTTAGAAAGAGAAGAGACTGATGAATTTGAACAGTAGATTCTGTCTGCAGTTATTTCCTTTTCATTTAAATTGATATTAATGTGAACCTGGAGGAATTCCTGACTTATCGTTATTGAATGTGATACTTCTGCTGGAAATATGGCTAAAAGTTTTTTTTGCTGATAGATTTTTAAGAGCATGCACCTGAGAAACTAATTTTATGGTATTATTCAAGTGAGGACAGTCATATTCTTATGAAATTGTTAGTTGTGGAAAGTTCACTTTCGGATGGAGACCCCATCCTCTTTTCAAGAAGCTCTCCGGCTGGGCAACTTCGTCACGTCCCTCGACCTGCACGAAACGTACTTCCATGTTCTTATTCCCCCTGCTCAACGAAAATTGCTGCGCTTTATCTGGCGAACGCATCTCTACCAGTTCTGTGCCCTGCCCTTTGGCCTCTCCCTGGCCACTGGGTTTTTACCATGGTGACCAGGGACTTTTGTGCTCTAATGCACGAGCGGGGGATACATTTTAGGGTTTACCTAAACGACTGGGTGATCCTTGCAGCGGACGCTGGCCTGTGCAATTTGCAGATATAGGAGGTCATGTCCCAGGCTTGGGTGCTGGGATACTCTGAATCTCAGCAAGTCACAACTTCAGCCATCAGTGGTCTTCACCTTTCTCGGCATGAGTTTCGATACCCTGGCCTGGACAGTCCGCCCAATGCCCCGACGCATAGACCCTCTGCAACAGCTGGTGACTCATTTGGTGGGTGGTCCCCTCACTGCACGGCAACTGGCATCTTTGGTGGGAACAATGGTGTCGATGGTTCCGCTGGTCCCCCTAGCGGCGGTGTTCCTGCGACCCATCCAGTGGGCGTTTGCAGCACGGTGGGACCAGTTACCCCAGCTCTGGGATGCGCTGGTCCCAGAACCGGAAGCATTTGCCTCCCTGTTCCAACCATGGAACAACTTGACCTGGCTGACATCAGCGGTTCCCATCGTCCCACCATCACCCCCCGCCGCCCTGCAGCGGTGGTGATCTTCACCGAATTTTCCATCTGGGGTTGGGGTGTACACTTCCTGCACCATGTTGCTTCAGGCACTTGGTTCCATCTTTTGTAACGTTTATTACCCAAAGCGCCAGTCACCTGTTTCTTTTCTTCTTACAGATTTTGTTGCAATTCATTCCTGAAAGTCTTATTTCATAGTCTGTGTTTAAGCCTTTGGGTCAACCCACTGCATTCGGTAACCACAAGGTCGGGCAGACACACTATAGTTACATCTCGTTCACACTTTCTAGCCTAGTGAAAGCTAAGTTAACCACAGGTGGCCAGACTTTACGCCTTTCATGTGTAGGTCTCTGGCCTGCAGGGTTCAGAAAGCACTGTTCTGTAGACTGTTCTATAGATCTGTCCCCCTGTGATTTCTCTGTGTCTTCAGCTGTTGTACTCTTTTTGTCTCTAAAACTCTTCCCTTATATATGATCCTAGGTTGTCCCACTTTGTGCTGGTGCTACCATCATAAACCTTTCTTCTTTTAACAAAAAATCAATTACTTTGTTAAAACTAATACCTGTAATTACTAATTGTGGGCGGTTTGGTCATAATTCATCCAAGATCTAAGACTCAGACTGCAGGTGGTCCTTTCTAGTCAGAAATGATCAGAACATATTTCTGTGTCATTGTTGCTTACTCCTGCAGTATCGTCACTTCTACTGGCCACACCCAATCTAACTTTCTGCTGGCATTAATAGGTCTTTGTTCTGAAAGCTTCCATCAAGAGTCTTCAGGTAGTGCCTGGTCACTCTACACAGTGTTGGTGGTCAATCATTACTGCACAGTAGTGGTCAAAGCTGCTCTTAGCAGTGTTGTCAGTCTTTCAAGGTGCATTTGTGTTGAAAACTGATCACTGCTAATCATATGTACCAGGGGGTCGTATTTGACAGTAGATGCAATGGCAGGTTTTACTGTATGTAAAAAGTGCAATTGTGCAAAAGTACATGCAGTATAGACATGGACATTTTTAAAACTGAAAAGGGGGAGGGGGTGTACAGCAAACTATTGCAGTCTAAGAAACTGATGATTGCAAATGGCTGGTTCTCTTTACAGTGATTTCCCTTTAGTTACATTAAACAAGGATAATACTAATTTTTTTCCAAATGATCATCTTGTTCACTGACAATTGGCAGAAATTACATTTCTTCTGAAAACGTGAGCACTGTCCTAAAAGATGATCATCGGCAATAAAATGGTGTGAAAATATGTCTTGGTGGTCTGAGAGCACTAAATATCATGACGTTAAAGCATTGAACATCTCTACAGTTCTTTTACATATTGTTCTTACAAAGATGGTTTTTCAGTATATGAAATGTTGATCATTTGAGCATCATTGTAATTAAACCATTAGAGAAATATTTTGATCTTATAATGTATTTCTTTTGAACAGAATCAGGATTTGGGATGCAAATCTGAGGTCTCTTAACAGCTTCAAAGGTAATTTATAATTTTTACAACTTTCATAGGCAGTTTTTTTTTAACACAATGGACAGTTTGTCAAAAGAGTTTTCTACTCTTCTCTCATGCTGTTTTTCTTTCTGAATCAAGGATTTTGCATCTTAGAATGCCTTAGTTTCATGTGCATTTATCAGTTCTCTCAAGCAAGCCAGTTTTTTATGAAAAAATTCTTTAGGGTGCTCTCGCTGACTTAGTTCCAAATCGCTTCTTAACCCTGTTCCTTTTTTCGACCACAATGGACTTTGCTAGGATTGTTTATATTATCAGGTGAGAAGAAGATGCTTTGTGGGCTGGAGCCTTGCTATCAATAGAGTTTCTTGTAAAAAGATCATTCCTGCTCCACTTCACATGGTTTTTTTCTGTTGCTGTGAAAGTTGGAATTTGGAAAGAGAAGTCTTGTGCAAGTATAAACAACTTTTCAAAGTATCTTGTAACTTTTTTAAATTTCTACCCCATTGAGCTCTTTTATGGCTTCAGTGAAGCAGAAAATTCAGCAAGGAAATGATAAAAACCAGAAGTTAGAGTTCTGTGAGGTAAGTGTGACTATGATTGTACAGCAAAACCCATCTGTAACAGGTCCTTAAACTGGCGGACACCTCACCGATATGGACACTTGAGCCCAGCACCGATCAGTTTTCAGCAGACACACACACACACTCACTCACACCCTTAAAGGTCTACTTGAATTAAAGATGAAACTTTCCCCAAAAAATCATTGTAGTTAATATACAAAAATTACATTATTAGAACCCAACAAATATATTATACAGTTTAAAAAAAATATATAAAAGACCACTCGAGGGCTCTGAGCCCCACTTTGAAAATGACACGTCCTTGACCTTAGTGCTGTGACATCAAAAGATGGACAGGGCATGGGAGCAGCAGATGATGCACGATGTGAAACAGGGTGAAAAAAACTATAAAAAAAACTTAACGGTATAGAGGATTGTACTGCACAGTAGCCGAGCATACAAGTGTGACTGGATGCACACTGCATACGTTTTAGTCTGATTCTGGATTGAATTTGATTGTTGCTACAGCTTGGGATTCAGAAGCTTACATAATGACCATAGTATTTTCATCTTTCATCTCTTTTTCATTCACAATCATACTGATTATGGGAGCAACTGCATCAACCATAAATTCAGCACCAGGACCTATACGCAGTCCATGTACTGGCAGAGATTAAGAAAGTCAGAGGGGCTTCCTGCTTCGAACGTTTTTTTTCTACTGTGCTGGATGCAGCTGTGTTATCCTTATAGCGTGCTATGCTAGACTCACTCTCTTTAGACGTCTCTGTACTCTTTTAGAATAGCTGCAGATACTAACAACTAACATCTTCTGATTCTACTCAATCTACTCCTTCTGTAGATAGTAAACTCAACAAACGTCTTAATAGATTAGATCGGTAGGCAGATTTCTTATCTATTCACCGTAGCTGGGAAAACGGCATTTTAAATTAATTATCTTTATTTCCTTCTCACTTTAGGAAACTGTCTTTTACACTAACAGGAAGCGCAAAGCGCACACCATTCATATTTTCGTGTCTTTGTAGATATATTAGTTGATTTTTTATTGTAGCCATTATACGTGTAACAAACACAAATTTCGGTATCCGCCGCACGTACAGTAGCTAGCTGCTGCTGGACCCGACAAAAGTGGGGTGCGGACTGGACAAAGGGCAGTCCTGAAGTAGGGTGAAGCAGGAGGAGGGCTAGAGAGGAGAACCATGCAGTGAAGCAGTGAGCAAGAGAGTGACGAACCATGTAAGGCAGAGCAGAAGGAGGCAAGACCAGCGGAAGATCAGAGTGGGCAGTGCCTCAGAGAAATTCCAGCCAGTGGGCAGGAGCAGCAGTGGCAGCTATGAATTAAGCATGTAGGCGGCTTTTGATGAAAACTTGCCTTTCTTGAGGGAGAGAGCGGGAGAGGAAAGAAGAAAGTTTACTGAGTGACCCCGCTCCATCACACTACATTACCTGTCTGCATGCACTAGTCAGTTGTGCCCCCCCCCTTCAGTTTGCATATCAGGCAAACAGATCTGTTCATGATGCAGTGGCCCTGGGCCTTTATTTCATTCTGCACCATCTTGAAAAGGCACGCATGTATCCTAGAGTTCTGTTTGTTAACTTTAGCTCTGCCTTTAATACCCTAATCCCTCACAAACTGTTTGACAAGCTCTCTGCGATGTCTGTTCATCCTTCCATCTGTCATTGGATACTGGACTTTCTACTCAACAGACTCCAAGTCATCAAGGCTGGGAACCTAGTCTCTCATCCAGCTATGCTGAATACTGGTGCTCCCCTTCAAGTGGCTGGGTACAATCATCTCTAAAGATCTTTCGTGGACCACCAACACCACGTCCATCATCAGAAAATATCAGCAGAGACTGCACTGCTTACAACAGCTAAAGAAATTTGAGGTGCACAGATCTATCCTTGAGAAATTCTAGCATGCAGTGATCAAAAGCATTCTTAGTTTCTCAGTCACAGTCTGGTGTGGCAGCACCAGCAGGAAGACACAGGATCAGTTAGAACGTGTTGCGCAGCGCATCTAAGATTATTGGGCAGGAACTTCCATCGCTTGCCTTGCTATACTCCTCACGTCTTGCTTGCAGATCCAGAAACATCACTGCTGATGTGACCCACCCAGCCAAACAGCTGTTCAAACTCCTTCCATCGGGCAGACACTTTCAAGCACTTAAAAATAGAACAGCTCGTTTTCACAACTCCTTCTTTCCACAGACTGCTCTCTGTCAGTTAACAACTAACCTGTCTAGTCTAGCTATCCCTCTAGCCCTCCTTCCTAGTCAATTGCCCTCAACATGGCAAAATTCAAGGAATCAGTGTGTGTGTGTGTGTGGAGGGGGGGGGGGTTGGTATGTATGCACCTGCAGAAATTCAAGTGTATATGTCTACTCATATTTTGTCTTTTTGTCAAATTGCCATTGATAACTTCACCTTGAACGTAGCACATGAAGAACTACCTCACTCTAACTGTAGACCACATTAAAAACATTGAGACAATTTCCAAAAGTGATAAGGATTTATTTGTCACTTTCTAGCACTGTGTTACACTGCAGCATACTCCAGGAAAACACAGGCAGGCAGCATCACTCTGACATATCCAAGCCAGACCCACAAATACAGAAAAATCATTTTATGTGCTATGTATTGCCAGTGGCTGCAAAGAAATAAAAATGTTGGATTTGTACTTATTGCTTTACTAGTTTGTCTTGTTACTAAAGCTTGTTTACCCCTCATTTGTCTAGCCTATCAAAAGATGCCCCCTTGAATGTAAGTAGCTTGTAATGTATGAATTGTGTGGGGTTTTTTTTTTTATAAAAAAGAGCCACACACTCTAAATGTCAGGATTTGCAGTGAATGCCCTTGCATTTAATAATGATATATAATGGGTATATTATTTGGCTTCTTGCATAATTCTATACCAATAAGCATATGAAAACAAAAATGTTGTGTGAAATTAGTAAATTTGTCTGTAACAACTATGAAACAATGGCATTTGCTGCAGCTCTACAACTAGTGACGAAATTTACTTGCAGTTTGTTGCCATCCCAAATAAATGAAACACTACAAATTCTGATAGTTCATGCAGAAAACAAAACATAAGCAAATTGTCGCTTTGTGACCTACCTGTCTGCTGTTACCAAGCTCTTCATCCTGCCTTCTTCGCTATTCGAATCCTTCCTTCTTCAGAAAACAAGGGTTCAATTTGGTAGAGTGCAGTGGCCTAACTCTCATCATTTTTCACAAACGATTCCTCAGCACAGGAAATGCTTTCACATCAACTGACTCTCATCTGATTCGCAACATGCGGCTTGTGCCATTGTTCAGCACCCAGTCCATCTAATGACGTCATATTCAGGGAAATGAAGTGATGGTATCTTTTCAGTCAATTCTCTACCCTGACCAACATAGCGATTGAAAAAAATGCATCTTTCATTTTTAATTCAAGTAGACCTTAAAATGGCTGACCACACTGTCTAATCCAAACAGCGGACCGTGATTTTCAGACCCAATTGCATGCTCTACCTGGCCATAGCTGACACGGTCCTTCCACAAGCTAGTCCCCACCTCTAACCACAGAACTATCAAAGTTCCCTTGGCAAGACATCGCCTGCTGCACTGCTATCTATTTCTTTGGCCACGTCACAATCATGCCAAAGGAGATTTTTGTGACGAGGGTGATGGTGATGAAAGCAGTGATGATGATTCCATCACCACCCATGTCATATCAGCAAAGGAAACCTTGGGACATGCTAAGTCCATGATTGCTTTAGCAGTACACTCAGGACACAGCAACTTTCTCTCAGTAGCCATGTCTGTAAAGACTGTATTAGAAGATATGCACATTACACAGTTAGGCTAGGGGCACCAATCTCACTTTCCTGACTTTTTTCTTTGCATGCAAAAACCACGCAAGCTGATCTCTGACAGAATTTATTGTTAGATTTATTGCTGGTTGAATAAAGTTGACTATTCTGTCCTGTTAGCTATGTTCTTGTTTTTACATGTTCATGCTGTATACTGTAGTATAGTGTTTAGTGTTGTATGATCACTTAAAGACATAGGCCTGAAGGGCCTACCTCAGATGAGCAGCCACCTGTCTCAGAGGAACACTTTTAGGTGGTCTCAAGGATGTCTGCTACAGACAGGTTTTGCTGTACAATTTGAAAAAAGAAATTAGAATTCTGAAGGGTTAGAATTTTTCTTTCTTCTGAACTATGGTACCAAGTGGATACTAAACTTTGTGAAAAGAAGTTGATAAAGTACATTCCTGATTAGATAAGCCAATCAGAATTGTGCAATAGTTTTTCAAGTTTAATGAAAATGCTTCTGTGATTGACAGAAAGTGAGAAAAAAACGTTAATTTTATATTTTTACCTTCCCAAAACATAATCATAATCTTAAGTTCTCAGCACATATCTACCCCCTCCCTTTACCCTACTAACCCTCTTCGCTAACCCCCCAACTCTACAAAAAGTTTTAAAATGTGGAGAGGAGAAAAAAATGATGATGCAGGCATGCGTTTTGAACCAGAAACTTCAATTTAAGGTGTCTACAATACAGATGTTAACTTCGCCAACTTAACCACTCAGCTATGGACTGGCTCAACCAAAACTGTTTATTGTAATTATAAGAATCTGCTTCTATATGTTGTAGAACCAATTTAGAGAGTCAATGCCAAATTTGAAACAAACTTGACAAACAGGTATGTGTAATTTAAGCATCGTAACATTATCGATCCCTAATCATTAACAGCTGGCCGTGCAGATAAGAGAATTACACACTGCCAGTGACAGCACACATGAGTCGTGTGGATTAGAGTGCACACTGCCAGCGCACAACTCGTTTGAAAGTTGTGTAGATAAAAGAATGAGCACCACTGGCACACAACACCTCGAGTCGTGCGGATAGTCACTTCCAAATGTTTAACCTAATGCAAACTGTGCAAGTTGCAAGGGGTAATGAGTTGTGTCACCCTAACCCCTCGAGATGTTGAGGTCACTGACTGTTACCCTTTATACATAGTTGAAAAAAACGAACTGCCATGCTGTTTGTTACAATAAGTCCCAAAGCCAGAGGCAAAGAAATACCTATACGGACTAATGAAAGTGACCAGTTTTGTGCAGTATATGACTTTTTTCTTTATTTAGACATTCCTTGCTACAGCGAATAGCCTACATTGTGAACTTTGTCATAATTCATTTCTTAAAGTCTCATTTCATATTCCACAAGGTCAGGCAGATACAGGAGTTACACCTCAAGAGTTCTCGTTCACACTTTCTTAACTCTTTGACCCCATTGGGTTCGGCTAACTTGCGACGACTGACTGGCGACTCCACGCAACCGACAAACTTGTGGCGAATTAAAAAAAATTTGCAGCGATGCATTAAACGGTATAAGGGAAGTAAACTTTGTATCATTGTAAAGCTCTATCATCGGTTGTTTCCCCTGCACTGTCTAAATGAGTTTTGGAAATAGTTTCGGCTTGCCAAACGAGGTTTAGTGTAGCGGCTGGCCGGGTCTACTTCCGTTGTTCACAATGGCTACACGTGTTTCGTTTGTTGTATGTGCAAAAAGTGACTACGTTTGGCACCAAATAGTAAGTAGTATTTAATATTTGTAACTAAAAGTATTATTTCCATTGTGATGCCGAAGAATAGATCTTTCTCAATTTGTAAAATATATTACTGTGAGTGTGGTAGTTTTTAAGCGGTATTTTTTTTTAACGTGTAAATCTATGCGGGCTCTATGTGGCCTCTGGGGTTTCTTAGCCCTGCGGGTCCCTGTGGGTTCAAAGAGTTAAAACAGACCAGCATGTATATGATCACAACAGACTAATCATAGGGTGAAGGCCGTGGCATCATGCAATTGGCACCGATTGGATGGTTGCTTGAGTGGCCAGCTAGTGCATTAGCATACAACAGGCATCAAACACCTCTGTATATAATGAGTAGTTATTTGTTCTTACCAACATATATATTGTTCTTTAAACTTTGATTGGTATAGGTAAAGGCTGCCGAGGACAGCTTGGCATAGAAATAAATTGCTGGCCTCATTTTCGTAAAGAATTGGTATGGTATAATACAAAATTCATTCTGTAACTGTAGCCTTCAGTTGTATATATAGAATGAATTCTATAGCAGTTTCTGTTCGTAGTATATATAGAGTAAACTGTCTTTATAGAATTACAATGGTTAAGTTAAAGAATTCATTCTATAATTATCGAATGAATTCTTTACTATAGAATCAATTCTTTAGTTATAGAATGCATTCTCAGGGGATTTGGGGACAACACTTTGCATTTCTTAATGTAAAGGGATGTTGGATGCAATATTGTTCCCGTGACTTCCCATTGTTGCTTCTTTGTTAGGAGCACATTCAGTGTCTATTTTAGATTTAAAACAGTTCTTTTGCGCTTCTCAGGGGGTTTGGGGGACGACATTTTGCGTTTCTCAGTGAACATCTTTACAAAAAGAAATATGCTAACCTTTTTCCACTCAACCAGGGAAAGTTGTATACTGCGCAAAAGCGACCACTTTCGTTGGCCAGTGGTCGGGTTAAGGAGGGAGTCGTAAATGGGAGGTCATTTATATAGTAAAAAAATTATCTCTGTCAAAAATTTTCAGGTCGTATGCTAGAGGAAGTCGTATATGGGAAGGTCTTATATTGGAGGTTTTACTGTATATGCATTGCTTGTACAAGATGTACATGTAGGCACTTTTACTAAACTGGTTGTTTTGGTTTGTTTACATGCAAAGTCCTGAGGAGAAATAGAACGTATCTCGTTTTTTTTTCTCTCTCTCACACACACACACTCATACACGCATAAAGAAAGGGAGTAAACAGCCAGTGATTTCCGATATTCTACTGTCCTCCTCATGCATGTATGACACAAGTGACAAATGGAAGAACATCATGCTTTATTAAATATGAATTTTTGTTTGTTTACTAGATTGATCTTTAGATAACTCCAACAAAGATACTGGCAGCGCTCACACATAGCCGTATGCAGACGCCTGTGCCCTAAAGGGAGCTTACCGTACCTAAACACGTAGCAAAGAGAGGGCTGCAAAGTTACTTTGTTTCAGCCCTCTCTTTGCTACGTGTTTAGGTACGGTAAGCTCCCTTTAGGGCACAGGCGTCTGCATACGGCTATGTGTGAGCGCTGCCAGTATCTTTGTTGGAGTTATCTTTCGATAATTTAAGCGCTCTGTCCTCATTTGTTGTTTATTAATTAGATTGATCTTTCACAAGCTTTATATCTCTGTATATCAGAAAGAACATGAAATTAGAAGTCTTAACAGAACAATGTAAAACTTCAAAGAAAAGTACCTTAACTGCTTTAAAAGTCAAAAAACATCAAATCAGCGAAGTGATCGACAGTGGTTGTGTTCTTCTATAAAGCAAAAGAACAAAACTTCAGCAGCAGCTGTCATGGTGTGTCTTTCTTTTTTGAGCGGACTGGAAATGTTGATCCATTGATCATAATGTCCATTAGCTTGCTGCTCATGCTATCTCATTCAAAAACTGCAGAAGGTTCAAAACTCCACTGCCCAACTTGTTATCAGAACTTGTAAGCATGATCATGTTACTCCTCTTCTAAAGACTCTTTGCTGGCTTCAGGCATGCATCGACTATAAAATTACAGCCCTGTGCTACAACTTTGTCTCTGGCTCTTCTCCATCATACCTGTCCAATCTGCTCTCAATTTACTCTCTATCTAGACAACTCTGTTCAGCCTCTGATGATTGGCTTCTGGTTGTACCCCGCATGCGCACAAAGGCGAACACACTTTCTCCTTCCACTGTGCAATGCTGTGGAACTCGCTGCCGTACCTTCTGAGACATGGCAACACAGTCCAATCCTTCAAATGTTCCCTCAAATCACACCTGTTTATGCAGTACAGTAAAAACCATTTCTCGTTAAAAACTCAGTACATTTATTTGCAACAACAAATTGATGGCAAAATATTTAAAATTACTTCATCGCATATCATTTAATAATCTCTAAACACATGTAAACCAGATCGGAGACAGGAAACCTATTGAGGAGTGAGACAGGCAGGTCAAGGAGGGTGGGGGTGGATAGGGTAGAATCATGCCTGCATCAGATGTCCATTTAACTGGTAGATTCCTCGACCGCACAATGCAGAACCATTTCCACATGGATTTATTTATATCTTTCTTTTCTTGATGTATTTGAGATTGGAACGCTCATTGTTCTTCCATTCTTGAAGTACACTCCCACGATTAGATTTGATGCGAAAAATCTGGGTCTTCCCCCATCCCAAATCTTCTGCAATATCATGCAAAGACTTTCTGTCTCTTAAAAAAAAACTTTACATGTTGATCAAGTGTTAGGATTTTGTGTTTTTCCACAGCTGATTCCATGTTCATTTACTGACTGGATAACCTAAACTGTAGATGTGTAAAAGTACTATCAACAGTAAGCTTTTGTTACCAATTCTCAGATAAAGTCACAAGTGTACAGGAATGTGAAAAAAATTGAGGGAGATGGTGGGGACCCAAAAACCATGTACTGTTGTCCCCTTGGGACAGGTAAAGTTCAGGTTTTGTCCCTAAAGTCCCTGTCTCTGTCCGCATTTGGCAGGTGACTGCTAGACTAGGGTGACAGTGTTGGGGGGGCTGGGGGCTGCACAAGGCAGGTTTTACTCGCCGGGTTTTACAAGACAGGTTTTACTGTATCTCAGCTAGCTGCTCCATTTATCTGCTTATGACTGTATGACTGGTTAGTACTGTATTGCATTAGTGTGTGTGGGTGTGGGTGTGGGTGTCTACATGTATTCTGTCAGGCGTTGTGAGCCTGCCCTCTGGGAGGTGGGATACTGCGCCTTACAAATCGGCCATCATTATTATTATTATTTGCAGCACATTGTCCTTGCGAGTTTTAGTCTAAAAGGGACTCCTCAAATCGTAAAAGCTGATGCTGAAGCATTGATTTTTTTAGTTTTGCATGGGCCGCAGGATGAATAATCTGGTCCCATTGTTGATAACTTGCTGTGACAGGGTGGGAAAAACTGCTGCAGCAAATTTCACTTGACATGCTGCAAATGTAGGCAGGTGTGTGTGCTTATCTGTTAATTTAGGAGGCAGCCTGACTTTTCTGTTTTTGTCAAAATTATGAAAGTGTTCAATGTAGGACCACATCTTTGCCACAAACATTGAAACTAGTGTTTTTCAAATTATTCCTAATATTTTTTTAGCAGCAGATGTGGTGGATCATACATAATGAGTAGCTTTTCCCCGTTGTGGATGGTTTTGCACCACGCAATGTATCCCCTCCTTAGTAAAACCCTCCTCTAGTACAACCTTCTTGATGTGACCAAAAAAATCTGTGACTGACAGCATTTCTTATTTAAAAGACATCTGTATTATGACATCCCCAGCTAAAGTTGCCCTTACAAACCAGTGTGAACCCTTCAACAGCCAAAGTGCATTGTTGCATCACTTAAAATAATAAATATATGCATTGCTTGTACAATTTGTAGTTGTAGATATTTTTACCATGCACTATATTTAACTGAATAAACATGAATCGCCACGGACGCTGGAGAAGAGACCAAAACACATTTGAAGTTGACCGTTCTTTGCCACCAATCAATGGTGACATACCTGCAGCCAGTCAAATGGCTGTCTTAACAGAACAATGAAAAATTCCAGATAAAAGTGGAGAGAGTCAAAAAACATCTGTCACAAAATCATTGAAGTGATTGCCATTGGTGGGTGGAACGTTGTGTTCTTCCATGAAGTGAAAAACAAAAACTCGGCAGCTTTCGTCATGGTGTGGTTTGGTTTGGTTTGTTTTGTTTGTTTGTTTTTTTAGCATGCCGGAAATGTTTTTCCATCAATCCCAACATCCATTCTTGGCACACTGTCTTCATAGCTTTTTGTTTGAAAAGGACTCCTTGAACCATAAACAACTGATTCTGAAATGTACAAGACAAACACACAACATAGGACAATTACATGAAATCCTCAAGATGCAAATTATTATTAATAAAGAACAAATGATGACCGAGCGCTTAAATTATCAAATTTTCACTCCAACAGGAAGTACTTGAAACGCTCAACATAACCGTGTGCAGAGGCATGCGACCAAGCGAGCTTACCATACCCAAACACATAGCAAAGAGAGGGTCGAATGAAAGGGACCTGGCAGATGTTGTGTGTTTGTCTTGGATCCTAGGTGTCAGCACTCGCTTAGTGAGCAGGCTGACTACATTTAATTAGGATTCTCTGGATGCACACGTCGTGTACCAAGGGTTAGCTGTGTGAAGACTAGCGTCGTTATAAAGAAAAGGGCGGCAGATCTTTTTGAGGATCTGCTGGGTCCCTTTCTTTCGACCCTCTCTTTGCTACGTGTTTGGGTATGGTAAGCTCTCTTGGTCGCATGTGTCCGCACACTGTTGAGCGTTTCAAGTACTTCCTGTTGGAGTGATATATCTCAGTTAATTTGGTGAAGACTAGAAATCATTGGCATATGAGAAAGTCTCCCTAGTAGTCGGGGGAGGGGGGTACTTCAAGGGCAAAATATTCTCCCTCCTTGTAAATTGCTTGTAAGGGCAGATGACTTCTGTTGGCTGAAGTGGGTAGTGGTGGTAATAAATAGTTTTTTGTGTTTATGGTATCTGGTAAGTATCAAAACTAATTATACATGTACTGGTAAAAATTTACCTTTTTCATTTCATTTCTGTCTTAGCACACAGCAGCAAAGTGTTTGATGTCCAGTGCCATCCAACAGAAACAGATCTGTTTCTTTCCTGCTCTCAGGTAAATGGGCACTTCTTTTTCAAATTGAAAATTGTCCTCTTGTCCTTCACTTTTTTAGGCATATGGTCAAGACTACAGAGGTTGTACAAAAAACTTGATATGTTCTGGGCAAAAAAACCTTTATGGCAAGGGGGGGGGGGTGTAGGGTATTTGTTGCTTAATGTCCACCTGCAAATTATGTGCATATCAGGACGGTGTTGCTTAGACAAAGTTTATGTGCTGCCACACGTGGGACTGTTGTCTCACAACACGGTCCTCAGTCCCACCCAGTCACGTTATACTGACACTGGGCCAACCAGTCCTAGTACTGTTCCCTGTAGTGCCAGGCATCTGGCAGGGCAGCTACTAGATTGCCAATTTTTGAGTCTTAGGTATGACTCGGCCAGGATGCGAACCACCAACCTCCCACCTTGGAAGCGGACGCCTTAACTACTAGACCACCGAGGCGGTACACCTTTATGGCAAAAATGACACTTGTTGCAAATATGGTGTAATTTAGCATGACCATCCTTTATGTAAAACAGAAACTTCCGATCAGCTTCCTTTATGGCGTATTTGAATATTATACCATGTTTGAAAGCAACATTTACACTATCCCACATTTAAACAGACAAGAAATGAGCCATTCAAAAGACAGCAGCACCTTTATTACAGTACCTTGTTGAAAAGGTGATCCACAGCTCTCGTTACAAACACAAGAAATGGACAAACACAACATACATATTTGCGACATAGAAATGTCATAGCTGCCCATGACTGTGACTATCATAAGTATGCGAATGACACCGAAGTGACTACCTGTTCCCCTCCTGCACGGATTGCTACTGCCTTGTCTAGCATTCAGTCTTGTATTGATGATGTGATGCACTGAATGAACAGTAACAAGCTAAAGCTTAACACATACAAAACTGAGGTCATGTCAGTAGGTTCTACTACACATCTCAGGTCCGCCGACTGTGAGTTCGCTGACATTAGGGGTAAAACAATTCCTTTCAAATCCTCAGTCAAGTATCTCGGTGTACACCTTGATCCATGCAACCACATATCAGTTCCATTTGTCAGGCAACTTTTCTTGAGCTCCGGAGGATTTCTTGCATCCGACCCTATCTGTCCACTAAAGCTGCTGCTAGACTCATATCCTCCACTGTTACTTCTCACCTAGATTACTGTAACTCTGTGCTTGTAGGTCTCCTTGCTGAACAGAGCGCTTGACTTCAGCGGGTTCAAAACCATGCTGCAAGACTTGTCTTGAGGCAATCAAAGTGGGAGCATGTAACTCCCATGCTCCAAGAGCTTCACTGGCTTCCAGTAAAGTTCCACATTCAGTACAAGATAGCTGTGTTCGTGTCATCACTTTGATGGTACGATCCCACCATATCTGTCGTCTGTTCTTTCCAACTACCGCCCCGCTGGACAACTCAGGTCCTCCTCCAAAAAGCTTCTTATAGTACCGAAAACCAGTATGAAAGCATTTGGTCAGCATTCTCTTAGTTTTGCTAACCCTAATGTCTGGAAATCTCTGCCAGCTTAACTTTGCAATGCTCGTTCTCTTGCTTTATCCAAACACAGCTCAAAACCCATCTCTTTCACCTCGCTTTTCACTGATTGTACCATGCTTGTTGGTAATGCTGCTCTAGGGAGAGAGTGAGTGTGAGAGAGAAATAGGGAGATATTGCAAGCATGTGAGCGTGGTTGATGGTTGCTTTCTTGGTGGGTTTTATGTGGCTGATGGTTGCTTTCTTGGTGGTTTTTATGTGGTTGCATGTGATGTCTGAATATACTCTGGGATACTTTGGCTTTCTTCATTGTTTTTGTAAAGCAAATTGAGCCCTTCGGGGGAATAGCGCTCTAGAAGAATCCTTTTATTATTATTATTATTAGAAATAAACGAAAATAGCATGAAGCCAACTTTGCACCAACTGATCATAAAATGATGTAACAATACACACTTTAAGCCATTAAATAATGACTAGCAGATTGTTGTCTGATATAACAAAGCATGTGAGAAATTAATAATTTACTGAAATAATGGATGTGGCTAAAATCTGAAAACCAGCTTTACACAACGACTTTGAGAAATACATGTGTGCAATAAGCAAAAATCTGTTTACAAATAAACTTAAGCAGAAAATGCCAATGTGCAGTACAAATGCCATCAATTTAACTAGGTACAACTGTGGGCAAATATTCAGTCAGCATAGGACAAAATTCTAATTTGAAGCCAACTTGACACAAAAACAAGATGATTGTAATCTGAATTGTATCTCTAAGTGATGGACTGAGGTGTGAAGGCAAATTTATTATTAAATCCTGCTATCATGTTGCTTTCAGGTGAGGGATAGTGTATTACTAAATTTGAAAAGTAATAAGTGCACTGTCTATTTTAATTAGCTAACCCCAAACTGTTAAGAAAGGTGTTTGCATGGTTAAAAAACAACTGAAAGAAAAAACATGGGCTTTATTCAGCCATATGCCACAAGAAATGTATAAAGTTGACTACATACCCAGCAGAGTTTTAAAAAAATGGTGGTGTCTCAAAACTGTGAAAGCAAAATGTAGGACAGAAGTCCTTATAAATGTTTGAGCCTAGCCACCTGAGGTTCTTGCCTCCCCTTAACACATTCAATCCTCGCCATCTTGGTCGTTGATTGTGGCATACATTTTAGGCCGCTTATGTAAAAATCCTAAAAAATATCTGAATGCACTACAGACAAGAAATAAACTAATTTTTAAATGTAAACAAATGTTGAATAAAATCTTTATTACCTTAATCTTTGCCATCTTCTCAAAGCTATCTAAAATCCAGCAACAGCAAGATGACTGAAATCCACTGTGCACAAAGCCCATCTTATGTACTGTCATGTATGCCATTTAGGTCAGCTGAGGGCACATGCAAAAGGTCATATGTTTTTTTCAAATAAACCTCAGTTCATGGTCAAAGGGAAACAACCCTCATAAAATTAATGCTTTGTTTTTTTTGTGGTGGAGGCCTTGGGCGCCTCTTTTACCATTGTACCCTGTTGTTTCAAATGAAAAAGCAGATGCTGCCCTGTGCTCAGTGCATGCCCAGCTGGCTCTGTTGCAGGTCTCTGTCCACCTCTGGAAGTCGGACCTCCAGCCATAGCAAACTTTAAAACAAGGGAACTGGAGCAAGCTAAAAAAGACAAAGACAAAGACAATCTACATGTTTCGGGGCACTACCCCTTCATCAGGACGACACAAAAACAACGAAAAAACGAAAAAGAAAAAGACTTAGCTGAAGTAGATGTGCATGGCAGCCCACGCGCCACATCTACTTCAGCTAAGTTTTTTCTTTTTCGTTTTTTTGTTGTTGTCGTTTTTGTGTTGTCCTGATGAAGGGGTAGTGCCCCGAAACATGTAGATTGTCTTCATCATTGTCTTTTTTAGCTTGCTCCAGTTCCCTTGTTTTAAATTTATTTTGGACTTTCCTCCAAGCGGCAGTCACTTGTTTTTCTTTTATATTGCAAACTTTTTCATTTCTTCACGTAGAGTTCACCACGGTGCAGTGGACAGTCCATCCACCAAGGTGCAGATAATACGAATGGTTTCTTGGGTGAATTTAAACAACTTATCGATTGGCATAAACAAGAATGGCTATCGCACATTTCAAACAATCCAAGGTTTAATGTGTATGCAGCTTTTAAGTCCTCACTACTTTTGGAACCCTATCTAAAGTGCATTAAAAACAAGGTGCTAAGAGATATTCTGATGAGATTTCAAATGGGCATTTCAGCTCTTAAAACCCACACAAACAGGTACAAAATAGTTCCAACACAAGAGTTACACTGCCCATTATGCAAGACAGAAGTAGACGAAGAATTCCTTTTCTTTGTACTTGCTACCATTTAAATGATTTGAGATTGAGATATCTTCCGTGCAAATATACCTTACATCCATCACATTCTACCTTGTCTCATCTGTTTCAAGATCAATAAAGAACAAATGAGGACAGAGTTGTGTTTGTCTCGGATCCCAGTTGTCAGCATACGCTTAGTGAGCGGGCTGACGACATTAAATAGGGATTTGCTGTATGCACACGTGGTACACCGAGGGCTAGCTGTGTGAAGACTAGGGTCGTTTAAAAGAAAGGGACGGCAGATCTTTTTTTAAGATCCTTTTTGAAGATCTGCCACGTTCCTTACTTTCGACTCTCTCTTTGCTACGTGTTTGGGTACGGTAGGCTCCCTTGGTTGCTTGCGTCAGCATACGGTTGTGTTGAGCGCTGCCAGTACTTTGTTGGGGTTGTTTCAAGATCCTCGTAGTTCCATCAATTTAGCCAGATATCTTTACAACAGTTTTAAGTGCCGAACTGGAGTGAATGCAATTGAAATGCCAGATAACTGGCCACATTAGAACTTTCGTGGATGTAAATGTTTACTACAGTCATGATATGATTTGCCTCTAAGTATGGAATTACTGGCTAATACTGTGTGTCATGCTCATCTCTCATTGTAAAGGCCATGTGGCCAGAGACAAAGTTTTTTGTTTTTCGTTTCCCTTTCTTGTTTTCCGCCCCAACCTCTCCTTGCTTTCTGCAGTTTTTTCTGTGCTGTCTTACTGCCTACCCTGGCCTGTTCTTTATTCTTGCTCTCACATACATCTTCTCTCCACAATATAATTAATAAAGAACAAATGAGGACAGAGTGCTATAAATTATCATACGATAATCCCAACAAGGTACTGGCAGCGCTAGACACACCCGTATGCTGACGTATGCAACCAAGGGAGCCTACCGTACCCAAACACGTAGCAAAGAGAGAGTCGAAAGTAAGGAACATGGCAGATCTCGCTAGACACACCCGTATGCTGACGTATGCAACCAAGGGAGCCTACCGTACCCAACGCTAGATACACCCATATGCTGACGATCTGCCATGTTCCTTACTTTCGACTCTCTCTTTGCTACGTGTTTGGGTACGGTAGGCTCCCTTGGTTGCATACGTCAGCATACGGGTGTGTCTAGCGCTGCCAGTACCTTGTTGGGATTATCTTCTCTCCACGGTTTCTCTGTGGTCTTCTTTAGACCCCCTGCGTTTGCCGTGCAGGGCGACCCGTATCGGGGAGAATGGGATCCTGGGGGTTGAGGTCCCTGATGGGTGCTGCTCATACCAGCACACCCCTGTGGCCCAGACTTCTCCTAGATGGGAGGTTGGTGTGGCCCACACCAATCAATTGGCTGGTCGTGCAGTGCCCTAGCTTTGCTAGAAGGCTGCAGCCTGGGCCAATCTAGTTTAGTTTTGTCTAGGCTGGAGTATATCTCTTCTGTAGGCCTGGTGTGGCCCTGCTGGAAATACCCCGTGCGATGCCGCACGGCTGCATCCTCTTGTTGGGCTTTGTGGTGGGTAGGGAACAGAAGAGATGAATCTCTCCCTGTTCAGCTATGGCTTCCTGAATTCCACTGCACAAGTGGCACCTCTCGCCCAGCATCTGCCAGACTGTTTGTGCTCGCTCTTCCCAGACTTCTTATCCCCGTTTTCTTGTTGTTGAGGGTGCTGACCCCGACAAATCCATTTGCAAAGCTGACCCCTTTTGCTGTCCAGAAGGGATTCAGTTCTATTTCTTCTGCTTTTGTGTCTGTCAAGTGGTTCCGTGACACTTCCTTTCTTATAAAAGAAAAACAAGTGACTGCCGTTTGGAGGATAAGCCCAAATTAAATGTAGAACAAGGGAACTGTACCAAGCTAGAAAAGGACAAAGACGAAGACAATCTACATGTTTCGGGGCACTAACCCTTCATCAGGACAACACAAAAACGACGAAAAAAACGAGAAGAAAAGAAAAAGACTTAGCTGCAGTAGGTGTAGGGCGTGGGCTGCATAGCAGGAGAATGACTCAGGGACAGTGAGTAAGAAGGGTTAAAAAGAGGGGCAGCCAATCAGAAGGTGGATAGGAAAGGGTAGAGAAGGGTGGGGGTGGAGAGTGGACGGGGGAGAGAGAGAAAACAGCTCGGGTAAGGGGGCGTCGGTGTGAGAGAGAGAGAGAGAGTGGGAGGGAGGTGAGGGAAAAAGTAAGAGAGACAGAGGGGTGAGGGGGTTAAGGGAAAGGAGGGGGAGAGTCAGTGTTTTAGGTTGAAAACTGTGGGTGCCATGGTGCCAAAATGGGTAATGAAGTAGGACTCCATATTCTTACGGTCAGTGGAGTCGCCCTTCATTTTCCAGATACCACAGACCCTCATGTTGTCAGCTGCGTGTGGGGGTGCACTGAAATGACGTGAAATGACACCAGTTGCATGTTATTTCAGCACACCATCACTTTGGCTATGGCATGAAAACCTGCAAATCTGTCCCTCTTTGTTTATGCTGCCTAGCCGCTGACCACTCCTTTTCTGGCAGTCCCAACCCCTGTTGTTGCTTCAAGAGAGTGTACATTCAAACCTAACAACTCTTGTATACTGCACTAATACATGGGAAAGGACAAGAAAACATCATAATCCGAGGTAAACTTTCAGTATGACATTTATTTATATATTACAGTGGACAAAAAAAGTGCAAAGAGATAAATCTGTGAACGTGTATCTGGAAAACGTGACATTGGTTATGTCCCCTACCCGTATGAGGTCGCACGGGCATCTTCACTTCTGTTATGTGAGAGACTGGTGGTGTTCAAGTAGAGAGATCAAAATGGGGAAAACGTGCCCAGTGTTTGGATGCGGGACAAACACCAGTGAAAAGACTGGTATTTGCACGTTTAAATTTCCCGAAACACCTATCCACCTTAGAAGAGCGTGGATCAATTTTGTGAAAACAATGAGGAAAACTTCATTGTTCCCACTCCTCATCAAGTGATCTGCACCAATGATTTTACACCGGAGTCTTTCGAAGACAAGTTCACACTGCATCTTCAAGTTGAGGCTGGTTATGCACCGAAAAGAAAATTAAAACCAAATGCAGTGCCAACAGTTTTGACTGAAAAATGCAAATCAGCATTATCTAGGAAATCAGCGTTATCTAGGAAGGCATAAAAAAACAACAGATGACACAGAGACTGCGAGAGCAAAGCGTGGATTGCGTAGAAGCATTATAAGGTAAGACAGTTGAATAGATCTAATACTAGTAAAATGTACTAGGTCTATGTATGATGGTAGAGGAACACATATCTTCTTTCCTAATATGCCATGACACCATCTCAGCGATTTCACTGACGTATGGTTTGTGCTCTAAGACTTGACCTCACTTTTTCCCACCGTCTGAATCTATTTTTATATACTCTACAACATTGACTGCAGTGATGCGACACCTATAGCGGACAAGGTCAGGCGATCTATAGCCTTGATTTACCACCAGTTTCCACCAGTCTACACATTTCCTTCTTAACCTTTTCTGTAGATAACCCCCTTCTACCAATCTGATCCCATAGATTTTTCACGTGATCAGTTGGCGATGCTATCGCAAGCCAGTTTGGCGCCATACACATCTCACGAGCCATACACTTCTCAGTGTGGTTTTCGGTGGGGCCAGAGCACCATCGACCACCTTGTTCATTTCGAAGCATTCATCCGGGACGCCTTCATCGGAAAAGAACACGTTTTGGGGGTCTTCTTCGATCTGGAGAAGGCCTTCGACATGACCTGGAAGCATGGCATCCTGGTGGACTTTCACTACTTTGGTTTTCGCAGCCGTTTACCCATTTTTATTCAGCATTATTTAGCTCATCGCCAATTTTTGGTTCAGGTAGGTGCTAGTTTGTCTGATTTTTATCCTCAGGACATGGGTGTTCCCCAAGGCAGCATTCTGTCCCCTACCCTTTTTGGCATGAAGATTGATGGCATTTTAAAATCAGTCCCTTCTGCAGCTGACGTCTCTTTATATGTTGATGACTTTGCTCTGTTTGTCCGTGGTAGGTATCTTCCCTACCTGGAGCGTCAGCTGCAGCTCTGTGTAAATAGCATTCAACGTTGGATCTTTTCCAGTGGTTTTAACTTTTCCACTGCCAAGTCTGTCTGCGTGCATTTTTGTAAACTCCGTAGCCCCTTTTCAGAGCCCACCATTTGTATTGATGGTTCGGCGCTCCAGGTGGTCCCCGAGGTCAAATTTTTAGGGGTCATTTTTGACTGCACACTTTCCTTTTTATCCCACATCCGGTCCCTTCGTGCGTCATGCCTGAAGGCGCTGGATGTTTTACGTGTTGTTGGACGCACCCAGTGGGGTGCGGATCGGACCACCCTTTTACGTTTATATTGCTCCTTGGTTCAATCCAAACTTGATTAAAGTTGCATTGTTTATGGTTCCACTCGTCCCACCTACCTTAAACTCCTCGACACTGTCCACCACCATGGCCTCCGGATATGTCTGGGAGCTTTTCGTACCACCCCGGTGGACAACCTGTATGCTGAGGCTGGCGAGCCCCCTCTTTCTCTGCGCTGCCTCAATCTCATGCTCCGTTATGTCGCCAAGCTGAGGGCGCATTGGGATAACCCTGCTTATTCTACCATCTTTCAACCTGAGCGTGCTCCTTTGTACGATCTTCTTCCAAAGGAGCCCAAACCTCTTTCTCTCTGCCTTCTTTCACACCTGTCTGCCTCTGCTCTCTCTCTTACCCATGTTGCTCCCCTCCCCTCTCTTCCAGATCCTCCCTGGACCCTGCCACCTGTCGACCTCCGTCTTGACCTTCCTACTTTCTCCAAGTCTTCCACCTCTGATCTTTATCTTCACCACTTTCACGAGCTCCTCTCTGACTATCCTGGTTTCTGCGGCGTCTTCACTGACGGTTCTAAACTTCCTTCCACTGACCAAGTTGCGGCTGCGGCTATCTCCTCTTGCTCTTCTCACGCTCTCACTTCTCGCCTCGCCACTCACAGTTCTGTCTTCTCTGCTGAACTTTCTGCCATTCTTCTGGCCCTCTCTCATGCTCGCCACTCTTGTGAGAAAACTTTCTGATCCTGTCTGACTCTTTTTCTGCCCTCCGTGCACTTGCCTCTCACCGCCTTGACCATCCTTTCCTGGTCCACATTCATGCTTATCTCTCTCTCCTCCACTCTCAGAATGTTGATGTCGTCTTTATTTGGGTCCCTGGCCATGCTGGCATTCCAGGAAACATGCATGTTGACCAGGCTGCCAAGCAGGCTCTTCAAGACCCCATCACTCTCTCTCCAGTGCCTTCTGTTGACCTCCACCCTTTTATTTCCTCCTACATCCACTCTCTTTGGCAAGCCCACTGGGACACACTGTCTTCCAACAAACTCCACTCTATTCTTTCTTCTCTCTCTGACTCTATTTACAGTGTAGAACCTTTGCGGCGAGATGATGTTGTCCTGACGCGCCTCCGTTTGGGACATACCCACCTCACCCACTCCTTCCTCCTTCGTTCAGAGCCTCCGCCCACCTGTGGCCATTGCGCAATACCCATCACCGTCCAACACGTTTTATTTTCTTGCTTACGTTTTAGATGTGAGGTGATTATTTAGAGGGACAGCGCTTCCACCTCGCGGTGATTTCGCACTATGGGGGGATGGGGTCCTATTACTAAACTATGCACTGAAAGAACCACCAGACTGATGGCTGCAGTAATGTGGTCAATGCGGACAGGCAGTTTAATGTGCGGGGAATGGAGTTTGCACAATGTTTAACTCCAGGAAATAATCCTTGGCCACACCAGGATTCGAACCAGCAGCCTTCCATCTGCTAGTCCGCAGCTCTACCAACTGAGCTAACCAGGCCCCGTGTTTTAGATGTGTCCCATCATTCCCTGCCTTTTTTCGTTCAGTTCCTCCTTGTGCAATACTCGCCTTTTTGCCGAGTCATACCTAAGACTTAAAAATTGGCAATCTAGTAGCTGCCCTGCCAGACGCCTGGCACTATAGGGAACAGTACTAGGACTGGTTGGCCCGGTGTCAGTATAATGTGACTGGGTGGGACTGAGGCCCGTGTTGCGACAGCAGTCCCACGTGTCGCAGCACGTAAACTTTGTCTAAGCAACACCATCCTGATATGCACCTAGTTTGCGGCTGGACGTTAAGCACCAATTCCCCCCCCCCCCCCCCCCCCCCCCCCCCCCCCCCC
>SMGT01013935.1:186988-205400 GCA_004794575.1 Lanistes nyassanus | reverse complement strand
CCCCCCCCCCCCCCCCCCCCGGCCTTTTTGCATACCATTGGCTTTTATTCCCGTATTTAAGCTTATTTTTGTGCCATTTTTTCCTTCATTTGGTTTTACTTTGTGGCCCGTTTTCCATCCTCTCTCCTTCCCCCTCCTTTTCCTTTTACCGATGTTTTCTCTCTCTGTGTTCCACCGTGATGTAGCCTTAGTTGCTGACACGGCGTTAAGCCCCAATACTTACTTACTCAGGAGTGAAGGGAGATGGACATAATTTTTGTCAGCTTTTACAAGATTCGACTGGCGCATACTTAAGCTTTCTTCTATGGCCTCTTTTTGCCAGAGGGTGATTCTTGTCTTGTAGTTTATTCCCTGGAGTGGATTCTTAGTGACAGAACTGAGTTTCTGCCACATTTTTGCTGCATGTCAGGCTGAGAGCATGCAGAATTAAAAGGGCCAAGAGGGTAGACCTCTAACCTTGAATGACGTGACCTTGGGTGACCTTGAAGGCATTGGGAATGTGTGAGAGCATTCCAAGCGCATATTACCCTGAGTCTGATCCCCGGACTGGTTATTCTTGCTCCTTCATGTCTCCCAGTGATAAAACAGGTCTGTGAGTGGGTATCAGCAGATATCAGCAGAACAGATACTTTTCATCGCACCCGGATTACTGTTTGTCAAGGTCGAGTGCCCAGCGACTTTTCCCTTGGACCAGGGGAAAATTCCAGGTACTGTGTTTTGTTCAGTAGTGGGATGAACGACATGTATCGTTGGGAAGCCAGAGAGCGCATCATGAATAGCCTTGGACTTTTTAACGACTAGTGGATAGTCGTACCTTTTGGTGAGAGCCAAGCAGCAAATCTTGGTTTTGTCCGGCCAGCAGCCATTGTTGCTTAAGGGTCCGGTCAGACCTACTTTTTATGTCGAACCCAAAGTAAGCAGGTGATCTGAATTTCAGCATAACTCATATTGAATCTCCCAGATCTAAATAACTCCTGCGAGCTTTGATTCACTCCCCCCTCTCTCTACTTAGGGCTCTGTTGATTTTATGTCCATGATTTTGGACATCTTCTGCATGTATTGTTAGATATTTAACTGGAGAGGTTGTATTATCGTGATGAATTTTAAGAGCGAGAGAGGAATTTACCTAACTACCATGCATAAATGAACATTGCTTGTTTTTTATGCACTAGATCTGCCAATTATTTAAATCGTTGGGTAAGTTCCCTAGCTGGAATCTGGTTGGTTGGGTAAGTTCCCTCGCTGGAATCTGGCCGGCAAAAGTCATACTTTTTGGATAAGAGTATGAAACTTACCTGTAAAGAATCTCTGTTCAAAACATGTTCTGTTTGGCTCCTTTCCTTTAATCTTGATAAAACATTAGGAAGACAGAATTAGTTTTTCCACCCAAAGGAGCAAATACAAGAAACAGACTGTAGTTAATCCAGAACTGTAAATGATCAGTGTTAATTGTCTTGTGAGTATTACCTTCCTGACTATTATATAGAGAAGCTTTTCACAATGGGCTTTTGTCTTTCTTTGAGTCAGGCAGTGAAAGCGAAGAGAGTGAGACGAAAAAAACGAGACACCATATAGAGATTTATTGGCTGGAATAGAGAGGTTACTTTCTGTTGCAACGGGTAGGTCTATGGTGGGCCTTTTGTTTTGTTTTTTTACAAAGTGTCCCACAACGTGGTAACACGCCTTTTATATTCTAAAGACGAATCTATTCTTTCACATGCGGCGAGATGATGTTGTCCTGATACGCCTTCGTTTAGGACATGCCCACCTCACACAGTCTTTCCTGCTGCATTTGGAACCTTCCCCCACCAGTGACTTTTGTAAAGCATCTCTCACATTTTATTCTATTGTCCTCGTTTTAGCTGTGTCTGCCAATGCCATTTTTACGCCCATTCCTTTCCTGATCTCTTCCATTGCATCCCTCCATCTGCACCCCTCCATCTGTGATACTGGCCTTTCTGTATGCAGTCGGCCTCTATTCCCATATTTAAGCATGTTGCTGTGATTTTCATTCATCCTTTCAATTTTACCCTGTTGGCTTTTTTTATCATATCTTGTTCCCCTTTCTTTTATCCCTTTTACCGCTATAGTTTACAATTTGTTCTGCCGTGATATAGCCATCACTGCTAACTCAACCATTCATGACATGGTGGCAAGCCTGCTATATTTGACTCATGTCTGTTAAAATGGCGAGCCTCACTTATTTTTGGCCACTTTTTTAGTAAATTTTATCTCAATGACTGCCACCATCTTGGACTGTCGCTGTACCTGTTGGCCAGACGTTTTTGACCATATGTGTAAAAATCCCCCAAAGTAATATAACAAAATGAGAGCTGGCATGTGTAAGAGCAGCATTGTTTACTTAGTCAATAAACCTGTGGGTGATTCATGGACCGGAGGGTGGCCTGCTCCGTACAGAAAAGGAAATGTTGTTCTCACACAGGGAACGACACATGTACTGGGGGGGGTTAACCATCCTTCCCCCCCCCCCAAGGTGCCAAAGACAAGAGTCCCATTAGGGAGACAGCATGATGTCAGCCAAGCACGGCTGCATCAGCAACAAGCGGTGAGGGAACTCATGAAACCCATTGTAACTAGCGCCTGTCAACAGGTCATAAGTTGGATACCCACATGATGCCACCTGCGAGGGTAGGGGCACGTGAGGGGGGATAGATCACATGATGTAGAGGGCGCTGCATTAGGGAGAAATAAAAAGGGGGAACTTGGAGTCTGGAAAAGGAAAAGGAGACCGAAAAGAAGGGCGAAGCTTGCTCAGGCTTACGCCCAGCCCTTGGGGCTGTGCTTGCTCGGCCATAGGACTTAGAAAGTTTTGACCACGAGGGGCCAAGGCAGGATGTAGCAGGTAGAAGACTGAGGGGCACAGTGGAAGGTGAGCCACAGGGCTGCCTTCTTCATGCACCTCCGCTGCAGCTGCACAACGGGGATCAGGCTGGAAAAAGCCACTGCCTTTAGTGGCCAGGAAAAGTTAGAGAGTAGTAGAAGGGCAAGCTCCTGTCTGAGTCACCAATAGAGAGTAGAGAGAAGAGGTCCAATTATAGCCACTAGACGAGGGAACAATTTGCATGGCTAAGCCGGCCACCACCTGCAATGGGTTATTCTAAACAAATAAAGTTTGATGTGCACTCCTAGTTGATCATCTGTTTGACTGGATGAGCTAGGGTGCATAAAAGGGAGGGATGGTGACTGGAAGCGTTACAATAATGATACACACTACAGACAAGAATCAGATTGACTTTTAAATGTAAACAAATGCTGAATAAAATGTTTATTACCTTAATCTTTGGCATCTTCTCAAAGTTAGTTAAAATCCAGCAGAAATGAGGTAACTGAAATCCACTGTGCAAAAATCCTGCCTTCTATACTGTCTCTTACGCCATTTTGTTCAGTTGATAGTAGTTGTGAAAACCCGTATGTTTGACCATTAAAATCAGTTCATGGTCAAGGGAAACAACCTCATAAAAACCATGAATGCCTAAGCTACAAGTTAGACACAAATGTTTCCCTTGAAAGACTTCGTGGAAGGCACACAGTAAGTTTTAGTTCTCCGACATGACAGTCAAAGTCCGATTTGGACAGGCAAGTACTGCGTACATCTAAGTCGGTGGCAGACAATGTGCTAATAAAGTGGTGTACCTAATTTGTGCAACTGACTTGCCCACATCATCATCTCCCACATGATGAATTTTCGCTAATATATATGCATTAGCCGATTTCTTGAAGTTTCTTAATATGTCTGCAGTTAGTTTTTTTCTGCAGCCATAAATAATAATAATAATACAAAATATTTGTATAGCGCTCCATCTCCCAACTGAGCTCATGGACATACACACACACTCACTCACACAGCACACACAGTGCACTGGAATCTATCGTTCATACACACATATGGATTACACACAGGGTAACTGATGGGCAAGATGAAAGAGATGAGTTTTATGGAAGGAATTTGAGTTATTGTGGATACTGGTGGGAAGAGAATTCCAAACCATTGGAGCAGAGAAAAAGTGCTGTCTGAAAGACTTTATTTTGACCTTTGAAATGACCAGGGCACAGGCATCACTCGAAGAGTGGAAGATTCTAGGTGGAGTATAAAGAGTAGTGAAGAGCTGAATGGGAGAGATGATTTCAGATAGTGGTGTTGTGTATAAGATAAACAGCATGGGGGCCGAGTACTGATCCTTTTGGAATGCCATATTGAACAAAAGCAGGAGCTGAGGAACAGTCATTTAGGCAGATCAGCTGCTTTCTGTGAGAGATAGGACTGGAACCAGAACCAGTTGAGCCCGAATCAAACGTTTGCCGATTATACTTTATAACTTGGCAACTAACAATCAGAACTGAAAGCAGTTTTCACCATTAGAGATTGCAAAAAAAAAATGCTATTACAAACCACTAAAAGCCCAAAACCTGTGGCGGGGAACTTCATGCTGGAGGGTCACAAATGTCATTTGTTTCTCATTTTTGTGCCTCGTATTATTTTTTAGAAACTGTACAAAAAATTAATATAGTGGAATCAGATTATGATCATTGTATTCAGGTTTTGTAACAGATTTGTTTTATTTTTTGTTTACAAGGATGGAAGAATTATTTTATGGGATACACGAAACAGTAAACCAGCCAGCATTCTTGGTAAGTGTACTTAATGCGACATTATTCTGGACTTCCAAAGATGATTCTACTAGGTATACAGAGTGTCTACTAGTTACTGTCTAATACCTTAACCATGTTTTTTTAAAAAATTAAATTAATGATGATAAATTCAGAGGACAATTTTTATCAAGGTTAGGGCAAACAGTCTCAGTCAACCCACAAATTCTGTTCCAGTCTTTCATAACAGTCACTGCTACCCATGATGACTGGAAGGAGTTTTAACAATACAAGCTCTGCAGTATCTGGTCATCTTTTGTTTCACTAATCTGACTATAAGTGAAACAGTGAAAATGGCATGAGCAGATTAGCTATGAACACTTGTTTATGATGATGGGAGATGGAAGTGTTTCTGATATGCCACTACCAGCCGACTTAGGCTGCAGACCCATGAAAGCATGGAAACAGTTATTGGATCAATCCTTTGTGTATTATGCTAGTTGTCATTAGCCAAACTTGGGTTTGTCTTAAGTAGTTACACATCAGAGCGATCACAAAAGACATGATATATATAAAAAGAGATTTTCTTCCGTGTCATGTATATCATGGTCCTAACAATGTCCAATGCTTAATAACCAAGGAGAATAGAGATTTATCCATGAAGGCTGGTAGAGGGAAGGGGGATGAGCATGCAAAGTAATTTACTTGAGAGTGGATCATACCTTGCATATTCTATGACTTCAACCAAGACAGTAAGGCTGAAGACAATCCGACAGAATGGTAGACTTTTTCCTCGCCTGCAACTGCCCTCCCAAACTTCTGCACTCTGCTAGACAGAAAGTTGTCGCCACACCACATGCACTCACACTCCAACCCTCCCACCACCCCAGACACACGGAACCAAGGCTGATTGCTGTCGTGACCCACCACCCTCACAAACTACCAGTACATAGGATCCTCCTCTCCAACTGGCACCTGTTGTCTAAGTCTGAACCCCACCTCTTCAAAACAACCCCCCTCCTAGAATCTTCGGCAGGATAAGAACCTGCGAGATCTTCTAGTACACTCTAAACTCAAACCGACCACCCCCTCCCCCATTCCTGCAGCTCCACCCCATGCAATGTCCCCCGCTGCCACACTTGCCCCTACCTGAACACTGCTACAACACACACCCAATATCACTTTCGTCATCAAGCGCAACTTCACCTGCACCAACAGCAACATCGTCTACGCCATCACAGGCACCCTCTGTCCCACCCTGTTCTACATCGGTGAGACGGAACGCACACTCAACACCCACTTCACAGAACATCTAGCCGACACTAAACACTGCAGAAACACACCAGTTGCACAGCATTTCAGTACACCCCAACACACAGCTGACAACATGAGGGTCTGTGGTATCTGGAAAATAAAGGGCGACTCCATTGACCATAAGAATATGGAGTCCTACTTCATTACCCATTTTGGCACCATGGCACCCACAGGACTCAACCTTAAACACTGACTCTCCCCCTCCTTTTCCCTTAACCCCTTCACCCCTCCTTTTCTCTCTCTTTTACTTTTTCTCTCACCTCCCTCCCACTCTCTCTCGCACACGGACGCCCCCTTAACTGTGCTCTCTCTCTCTCTCCCCTGCCCACTCTCCACCCCCACCCTTCCCTACCCACCTTGCGATTGGCTGCCCCTCTTTAAAATAGAAGAAAAGTGAGCATCCCACTGATCAATGGAAATGTCATTCTTTATAACAGACCGCCTTGAGGCTGAACGTATTATGCTCCAAAAGCTTTGGGGATTTTTGCAAGATTGAAGCAAAGATTCCAACAGAACTTTTTCATGATTAAACTTCTTCCTTTTGATTAGTTGCTTGTAGATTTTACGTTCATTTACATAAGCTTCTTTATCCACCTCGTTATCTGAACGTTTAAACTTTCTTAACATCCTTTTAACAGACTTCTTCTTAACAGCACATTCTCTATCAAACCATGTATTTCTGCGCCGTGAACTCACTCTAGCAGGCCTAACCATGCATTCTGCCGCGTCGAGGAAAGCTTTATTAAAGGTATCCACAGCAACCCCAATATCAGTGGCTATAGCGCTTTGAGCTTGCTGGATATGTGAGCGAAAGTCCTTGGATTCAAGTTTAGCTTTGTTTAAAGCTAAAGCTTTTGTTTTAAGCGGGGCTTAAGTCTTGTTCCATAAAATACATCTTTGGTATTTACCTTCCCGCTTCCTGTTGTCTTTGTCAGCCCTGTCACCTATTGATAACATAACAGGTAAATGCCAAGAATCTATTCTGTCACTAACTTATAGGCTGACATTGCAGGCCAATAATCTCCTGTGGGAGACCATGCCAAAGTGCGCAGTGCAGGGACTGCAGGAAGCATCACAGGACATGTCCTGGTACTCTTCCGTCCTCCTTCTGGTACCGTGCTCGCGGGCCCTCGCTTGCATGCGTCACCTTTGGTGCAGGCTTCTCTGAAGGACGAGTGGCAGGACCACCCCTTGGGTCCACACCACCAGCATGCGTCACTATTCCGCCACTGGAAGCTTTGTCTTCCTTCCCCCAGGTGCCCCCCTAGCTGTGCATTAGCACTTTGTGTCTGGCCCATGCGTCACACAGATAGGTCTGGTCTTGCTTCCAGCAGGCACCAGTCCTCCATTCCTCCCTGCCTGTCTGTTGGTCACAGGTTGACCATTGGCGACGGCTGTCTGGGATGTGTTGGACATGTCCGATGTCTTGGTTTCTGCTGTTATCTTGTCAGCAGTCCATTTCCACTGAGGGCTGCACGGTTTTTCCTCCCAGATACAGACCTCGCTGCCTTGCAAATCTGTTTTTTGTGCGCTGCTGAGTGTGTTGACAGCATTGCTATAAGTGTTATTCCCACACTGGTAGCATGAGTGATGGCTATGCTGGATTTTGCACATGGGCCGCCCACACCGCCCTCCTTGTCTGGTCCTTTCCCTTACTAGGGGTGGATGTGTTTATTTCTGACCTGCAGAAGTGTCGGTTCGAGGCCTTGCTCTCCTGCCAGGAGTCTTGCAAGCTCTCTTCCAGCGGGCCAGTGTCAGCTGCCTTTGCGCCCTTGCCTGACACCAAGTCTTCTTTCAGGGGTGGCCTTGGCACTCGTCCGCTGGGGGTCGAGGTGCTCATGGTCATCAGCAGCTTCCCAATCCCTCCACCTATGGGCAGGGCTCAGTCTGCTGTGGCACGTTGCCCTTCCTGTTCTTTCTGCTAGAAAGTGACAAGAATATGCAAATTTATTTATCTAAATTTGTGTTTCTTTAACAATACTTACCATGACCCATCAACTACCCACCCTCCTCCCCGCTGATGGTTCTTCTGGCATGAGAAAGTCTTCCTCCACGCACGCAGCGACCCCCACCCTCCTACACACACTCTGATTAGGTTGGCGGAGTTGGTCCTCAAACTCAACACATTCGAGTTTGACGGCCAGTGTTTCCACCAAATTAGCGGCGTGGCGATGGGCACCAAAATGGGCCCTAGTTATGCTTGTCTCTTCATGGGCTGGCTAGAACACAACATCCGCAACAGCTATACGGGCCCCACACCAGAATTGTACAGACGCTACATTGACGATGGTCTCGGCGCCACTTCCCTCCCAGAGCCACAGTTACTGCAGTACATCCAGTACATACAACACTTCCACCCTTCCATTCAATACACCTACACCATCAAAATGTGTAAAATTCGGTCTTCTCCATCCAATGGGAAGAGAGAAAGTTTGGTTGACATGGAAATGAAAAGATCTCGGGGGGAGTTTAACGCTTTTGTGTTGCAAAGGGTTGTCCATTGTTATGTAGACCATCTGCTGTACGATGCTGCACTGGTCCAGCCACAATCAGTCTGTCCCCCATGTAATAGACATGCAGTCCTTTTGTACAATGTTCTTTTATAGTTTGTTGCTGTCATGTTGTCAAATTGCTCGCCATCTTTATTCCCTTCTCGCGTAGCTTAGCTCTGCCATTAGAAAGCACAGCCATTATGTCGTTCCATCGGCTGAATGTGGTGATCATGGGACGAGGACCGTTGGCAGGGTCCTTGTGCCGAGAACCAAGGCAATGTGCTTGAGCAATATCTTGAAGGGTCCATACCTTCCCAGGCACTGATCCCTGCAGAGTATCCACCACCTGTTGTGCACTTATAGGGAAGGTTTCATTGGGTGACTCAGGTATATCAAAAATCTTTAAATTTTCTCTTCTTGAAAATGCCTCCAGCCTGTCTATTGTATTTATTGTCATCTTCATAAACTCCTCCAGGTTGTTTTTTTGGCTTGGTTGTTGTGCCAATCATTTCCTGCCATCCTGTCCTCATATCCAGTAACTCATCCTCAAGATGCACAACCTTCGTCTGCAGTTCTGCCATGTCCGATTGTAGTCTATCCAGCGAGAATTGCACTGTTGCCAACTGGCCTTTCATGCAGTCGAATCCAGCCTGCTGTTGCTCAAGCATAGTTGACATCATCGACCGTATATCACTGGCATTGCCCTCACCAGCAACAACTGCAGGAGTTCCTTGGGTTTCTTGACCAGGGTTAGACTCTTTGTCCCCTGCACACAATAGCAAGCTGGCAATGAGAACTGCCAACAGCACACAGCGGCAGCGCAGGGTCCTTGCCTTACAGTAGGGAGCCCCCGAGTGTGTTCACACATATATCTCCAAAATATTCAAATAAAACAGCCACACACTGACCTGAAAGTTGTGCTTTCACTAGGCATAGACCTTTGGTGTAGTTTGGTCACAAAAACGAGACTGATTAGCGTAGTGGGTCTTAATTATGCAGAGAAAGTCTAAATTGAAGACGATCAAAAGTACGTCCATCCAGCCAGCGAGAACAGTTCATCCCCTATGCAGTGACATTAACACTAAAATTATTTATTCATTGTAAGAATTGAACACAGATGCTATATATAATACCTGCTTATGATAGAATATTTGAGGTTAGTGCTTTTATTCTTCTTTCTATAGATAGAACTGTATAGTGACAGCTGGAAGTGAAAGGTACTATGCAAACTTTCCTGTGTTGCAGAACCATTGCAAGTTTGCTGACTTTAAATATATTGGCATCTTTTTGCATAACTTTGTTTTCGTTCTCCTTTAAGTTTTATCTTTTTTGAAGAACAGGTTCTCCTGTTACAACCAAATTCTCTTTGTAATTTCGTTTTTTAAAATTGCTCCTTTATTTCAAGAGAACCCTAAAAACCACTGTAAATTTTCACAAGTTCAAATTCTTCCCAGGGACTTTGCCTCCCTGGTCCCCCCACAAGGTTTGTGTCCCCTGGACCCCGGCCCATTTTTGTCTTTTCAAAGCTTTTTCAATCTCATGCCTGGTTGTTACAATTACATATTAGTCTGAGAAGTTTGCTAGAGACCCCGCACCATTACATGGACATGGAATTTCATTCAGCTTGTATTATCATGACTGAATAATGACATGCTACAAGCACCAACCAATAATTGACATTGAGTTTCATCAGTTCTCCAGCTGCAAAGACTGCATGTATTGCTTTGTTGTGGGGTGTGGGGGGAGATGGGATGAGAGTTGAGCAAGTAGATTTCTTCATCAATTACACGACAGAACAAGTAAAAATTCTAACCCTGTGTTTAGCCCTGACCTACATTATCATCTAGTCAGACTTGTTGTTGTTTACTATCTTTTGTGTAAATCTGTCTCCTTAGATCAACAATAACTACTTTTGCAGGGAAGTCGGAGATAGGAGACTTGCAGTGGGCAAGAACAAACTGTTCATTAAAGGACATTTGTAAAACACTATGGTCTACTAGGCAACAAACTCTGTAGAGAGCAAGCAATAAGCGTTTGTGGCTTTTCATATTTGTAGTAAATATGGTCATTATGGAGTCACCCAGCTTACAACCAAATGGTTGTAGTGATGGAAAATACCCCCCACCTCCAGCATTCACTGCAAGCAGCACCCCTAAAGATGTGCATGTTTGTTCACCACTGTGGGAATCTGCTTTGACTTTTGCTCATGAGTCATCTCTGTTGAAGACCTCACAAGAGGGCTGAAACGTGTGAATTTGCCTTTTCCAGAAAAGAGTCAAGATGGATCGGCCCCATGTTGTGTGGCTTGGCAACCCTCAGCAGCAAAAATGTTTGGTGCTGGAGACGAAAGAGGAAGTATTGTCATACGGGATTTGCGTGCTGTGGTTGAGAAAACAGTGAATTATCAGCATCATTGCAGTGCAGTAACCTGCCTTGCTTTTTCAACTACAAGGTATTGTTATCGCATTTCATCAGTTTTTTGTTGTTTTTTTTCTTAACAGAAAACAAATGAGGTTGGTAGTATATGTAGTCAAACTTCTGTAGATCTTTTGGCAGAACCTTGCAGAACCTGGGATTTTCCTATTTCTTACATCGGTTCTCAGGTGATTTTTCTTTTCCGGAGGAACAATTCAACATAGTACATTTATGGGACTTATAAATTCTTTTTCCCTAGAACATAAATCTGTTTAGCTTTCAAAGATTGCTCATTTCTTACTGCTACAAATTCAATAATTGTTCTCACAAATTGGAAGGAAAAATATATTTATATATTGAAATACAGTCATCTTATAAATCTATTATTCCTGAATCTGTGAACTTTGTACTCACGTCGAAATTTCAGTTTTGATGGTCACTGTCACATTCTCGCTCCTATTCTCGCTCACACGACCACCATCAAGAGGGTGATATATGCGTAGGTGGAACTATCACTGTATTACTAAAGTTAATTAATATGATTTCTTAATCATATGGCCGAGCCCCCACCACCTACAGTCCCCCATAAAGAACAACAAAAGACTGTAATACAGTGAACACAAAATAGAAGAATGTATTATTGAAAGAAACAGCGAGTATTTACAATCAAGACAATATATGTTACAACTCGTTTCAACTCTAGGGGTCCCGCAATTTCCTTCTGTTTGAGCTAGGTCTACTATAACATCTAATACCACCCTACATCACCTGCCTCGCCATTAAACACAATGACAAACCACGTACCTCAATCTCGCCTTTGCATACGAGAAAAGAATGACCACGTGATGCACAACACTCACAGAACACAACACTCGTTACCGAATGCTTCTTACAGTCCACACGACAGTCTGTACGTTGGAGCGCTCCTTCGGTCCATTTCTGTTCCACTCAACCAGTTCACCCACCTCATCAGTCCTTTCGCCCATTTCCTTAAGTCAGTTTGCCCACTCACTTAAGTCAGCTTGCCCTTTCACTTAAGTCAGCTTGCCCACTTGCATAGGTCAGTTTGCTTGCTTTTTTTCCCTGTGATCATCAAGTACTTTTGAAGACATCCTCAGACTTTCTGGCCCCATGGAGTCATGAGAGAGAGAGAGAGTGGGGGGGGGGGGTGAGTGAATGAAGTCCTTAGCTGATGCTTTATTGTGACATAAAAGACAATGTGAGAGGAGAAAACTGTGACTGATTGCGAACTCTGATGGCGGTTGGAACAACCCACCTACTTTCTGCAGCATCAGATGTGTAAACAGAACGTTAGGTTGGTGATCTTTGCATACAGCAGTTCTACTCCGAAGATGTTTTCTTTGATCTTAAGCATCTGTGCACCGGTCATTCTGTTAGGTGGGTAGGCAGTGCTGGTGGCATCAGCCATTCTGAGGACTGTCAGATAGCAGGGTAACACCTTGACTGCAAGAGGCTGATTCTCTCCAGGGATACCACGAAAATATTTTCTCTGATCTTGAGCAGGTGTTCAGGCTGACAGACAGCTTGATGCAAAAGATTGTGTGTGTGTGTGTGTGAGAGAGAAAGATTGTGTGTGCATCTGTGTGAGAGAGAAGAGGGAGTAGGACAGCATTTGCATGTTAATGTCTGTGTGTGCGCGCACCTGCATGTACACATGCAAGAGAGATTTTGTTTTTGTTTGTTTGTAGAGTAAACCTCCCTATTAAGACCTTCCCTATTATGACCCCCTCTTAGATATGACCGAACATTTTTTCACTGACCTATTTTGTTACATAAATTATGTCTCTGTTAGGACTACCTTCCTAACCCGACTTACAAACAACTAATTATGTTCTATTATGACCATAACTGTGCCTACAAATATGAAACAATGTTCCTAACAAACTGATGCCACCCAATAAATACAATGCAATAATACTTTATTTCCCACATGCAGACATAGAACTTTGTCTTGGTGTCACAGAATACAAGCAATCCAACAGTTGAATCCTAAAATAGAATAGAGCAGACATATAAGAGTTCCAATTGTGGTTACCTTAATGACAATGGGACACTCACCCACTCCTCGTGAGGAGTGCAGCGAGGCAAGTGATGGAAGTTCCTGCCCAGTGATCTTAGACACACTGCGCCTCACATGTTCTGATCCTGTGTCTTCCAGTTGGCATTGCCGTACCAGACTGTGACTGAGAAACTAAGAATGCTTTTGATCACCATATATCACCAGAAAAGACCAGTCTGTACACAGTCGGCCAAGGTGGGTTTCACAGCAGGTAGCAAAGCAAGCTGCTAGCCATAGTGAATTGAGCAGACCTAGGGCAGTAGATGTGTCTATAAAATGCCTATGATCATACCGGCTTCAAAATGCCAAACGAAACAACAGGCTTGCCAAGTTTTGTGGGTTTCTTTGATAAAGCAGATAAATGTGCAATACTTGTTGCATCCATAATGCTAGCAATAACAAGAAATATCGTAGCTTGTACATGGACAGATGATAGAGTGCACCATGTAAGGAATCCTGGTATCATGTTTTACAAACTGTCAGTCACCAGTGTGAGATGCATTCGTTAACAACCGATCTATTTTACAAGGTATTTAGTAACCCTATTCAAAACAAAATGACTTCCACATCACTCCAGACTGTAATCTGTGTTTATTTATGATTATTCTTTCAGCTTCTCAAAGTGCTTTTAAAGTTAATGCAGCGTAAAATAAACAGAATTGTCGTCACTCTCAACACCACAACACTGCCAATGCCATCTTGTCAGCTGCGCTGATGCGCAGGACCACCATAGAGTGCTAGCTTCACTACACTAGCTGCTAGTTTCACTACATCATAGCAGCCACTGTGAAACACTGTAGCCTAGATTTCCCATTTTCACCCGTTTCACAACACCTTTGCCAAGAACTTGGAACACTGCTAAGGTCTGATCATAGATTGAGCAGCACAGTCACCCTCCCCTACTATCTTGTGCAATATGTATGCATGATTCTGATTGGTAGGTTCACTCTAGGATGTTGGAGTAAATGTAGGCAAGCAGGGAGAGGGAGGGGAAGGCACATCAGTCACCCACTTCAGAGTAAATGGGGGAGGGACCAGTTACCCACCCTGCTTGACCATCTGTAGTTCACCTGTCATGCTCTGCCATTGACTCGCTACTATTGTTTATAACTCTGTACTTTGTATGTCAGCAATCAAGTTTGGACAGCATTCTACTGAAGCAGGGATCTTTGTCAAGAACTGTCGTAGTTTTCGTTGCAAAAGAGTGCTTTCAGAATAGCATATATAGCTGTTACGCAGAGTATGTTACAGAAAAAAAAGGAAAGCAGTGGGGTTTTTTTCCTAAGAAGTAGGCTTATTCATGTAGAAATAACATGCAAACAACAATGCTTAATGGGGATATTATTAACATTTGTAAATAAATGCATATTATCTGCATATAAATACTGAAATGTCTTCATTAAATCATTTATTTGAATTTGCAAACGTTTTCCTAAACTCCCATCTGTGTGCTGGGTTTCACTATGCCACTTTACTTTCTGTTAAGGGCCCCCTGTTTTTGTTGCATTTTCCAAAATCTTACTAGGGAGGTTTTACTGTATATCTACCTATCCAGTAACTCATTTGAAGACTCCAGTAGATAACCATGAGACATGCACAGTTGTTAGAAATCACTACCTTGCAGTCAGGTTATTGTGATGTACGTAGTAGACGGTGTCAAAAGCGATACTTGATTTCATGTTTCTGTCAGCCTCTGTATTGCAAGTTCACCCCCTTCCCTAACAGTCTAGTGACTGGCTTTGTAACCAGCACACTCTCCCCGAGCATTATGTCAGCTGGAAAACCTGTTCAAAATCACAGATAGTAACTTTGGGGTAGCAATGGAGCGAATCAGGCTTACAGGGTTAAATTGTTACCTCTAACACAGCTTGCCACATCACAATAAAGTGACTGAAAGCTAATGAGTTCAGAGGACTGGGTAAGACAGAGGTTAACTCTCTTCCGATTGAAGAAGAGAATAGTGCCACTGACACCCCTAGGGGCATCAAGTCTGACTAGGTCTTCAGCAGTAGTTAACGATCATGGTGTGTGTGTGTGTGAGAATGGTATGAGCTGATCATCTTGTGCAAACTGCTTGACTTGGCTCTTTACACATTAAGGTGGGGGAACTGACTCAAGGGAGTGGTCAAATCAACCAGGAGTGGGCCAAACAACTTACATTAGTGGGCAGAGTGACCCAGGAGGTGGGCAAACTGGTTGTTGGGCAAAACAACCATATTCCAAATCAACAATCCCTAATTCTTGACTGTGTCACTTGACATTTTTGTTATATGTGAACTATATTTCCAAAGTATTCTCAAGGCTATGGTTCTGCAAAATCCGTGATATTCACTGGTATGCTGTGTCCATAGAAGGCTCATTTAAACATGTCAACAGTCTGTCCCCAGTGCCCCTTTGTACACCATCTTCATGTCGATAAATCACTGAGATATTTCTTGTCACAATACTGTACCATGACCCAGAGTGCTAAATTCTCAAGTTACTGATCCCTAAATGTACCTTATAAACAAAAATTGCAAAATACAATTCTGGTAAGAACCCTCAGCGCATCCTCACCACCTGTGCGTGACCTCATGCACACTGCTCACTGACAATACAAGCTGACTTTTCTCAAGCATGAGGTCTGGGGTGGTCACCCTGCATCGATTGCTCCACATTGTGGCTTTTTGTTTTAGCATTCCTGCCTCTACCTTCAGTGTCACTATTGCCCAAGCATGGTTGCACATACATACACAATCTGTCGTTTGTGGGCTCACTTTCAAGGCACCGGCAGCCCTTGGGATGAATTCAGAAGTGGATGATATGGTGTCACGACTGCACGACAGGACAGGCAGATCCGCCATCCGTTCCTCCCTGCCACAGAGATGGCCTGAGCCACGGTCGGGACCCATGGAGCTGCCATCAGCCTCCAGACTACATGCCGCTGGTTGTCTGAGTGACAGCTGTACTGCCGCTGTCCTGCACTACGGTCAACACTGGCAGCAGAGAATGCAGTGGGCCCAGCAGCACCTGAACTGGACCTGGCAGTGATGGTGAGACATCCTCTTCTCTGATGAAAGCCACTTTTGCATCAGCCACGTCAGTGGTCTCATCAGAGTATGGAGGATGCAGAGCAAAGGGTAAGCCAGCAACAATGTCCTGCAGCATGACCATTGGGGAGGTCTCAGCATCATGATTTAGGGTGGAGTTGGCCTCAGCAGTCTCATGGGCCCCATCTTCTTCCAGAACATCAGCCCTGGACAAGGAAACAGCATGACAGCATAAGGCTATGTGGATCAGGTGCTGAGACCGTACGTCGTGCCATACTTACAGCAGCATGGCAACCTCACCTTTCAGCATGAATTGTCATGGCAAGGCCCACCACGCCCTTCCTGCAGCACAGTGATGTTCAGGTGATGGCTTGGCCCTCCATGAGCCTACACCTCAACCCAGTCAAGCACTTATGGGACCATCTGCAAAGAGCTGAACGCTGTCCAGCTGAGGCCAACTACAGCTCACCAGCTGGATCAGGCCCTCAGGCAGATCCACGCAAACATGCCTATAGTGGTGGTGAACCATCTGGTGCACTCCATACCCGCCAGGTGCCAGGTAACACCAGTGGGGGACACACCCACTACTGACTTTGGACTCTGAATTTGGACATTTGAGACATTCTAAACACTTTCTCAGGATGGAGGATGAACACACATTGTGCAAAGACTCACTGTACCGATTTTCTCGAAAATTGATCGATTCAAACTCGTTTGAATGAAAGGAAAAAAATTCAAACAGAATCAACTCCCTCAGTTTGTGTTTCTTTTGGATTTCAGTAGATGTATATATATATATATCTTGAGAGACTTTGATTTGCTGCACAAGAAGCTAGATCCCAACATGTTAACCCATGAATTAGGCTGCATATGGTTTGTTTTGATTGTAACATTAATTTGTTTTCTTTCCAGATGCTGCATTTAAAATAATACTAAAGATTTTCTAGGAGTATGACTTTGCTGCAGCTTGTCACAGATTGTATAATCAAAGAACTTCTAATAGCTAGGACAAAAAATATTGGATTACCTCTCCTACAAAGTGCCACACGTCAGCTGCTAGAGGCACTGCCCAATGGCTTCAATTTTGACTCACTTTTTTAGTGCACACTGCATTATCTGTATATTGATTTTCTCTGGTCATTTTCCAAAGTGCAGAAACTCTGCTGGAACACTTTGTACGTCTTATGGTAGATTCATTGTGACTGGTTCTCCTCATTTCTTAAACTTCATTCTGTTTAACTAAAATACACTTCATCAAAAGAATGCTGTGTTTCTAGTTTACTGGTTTATTATCTTATCTAATTATCTAAGTCAGTTGTACAGGAGTTACTGCCGCCTTTTATGTCTCTGGAGCTTGCAGTGGTCTAGGTTGCTGAATATAAAAATTATGTGATGCTATAATGAGTAAAGAGAAAAGAAACGGGCGATTGTGGCTTGGGGTAAATAAGGTAACAACAAAAAGAAATGATCCAAGCGAGACTTAGACAAGATGTCATTGTTTCAGGGCATGGCCCCTTCTTCAGGATGACACAGACAAATAACAAATGGTCATTTAGCTGACAGAGATGCTGGTCATCCATGGTCGCTGTACAGGAAGAAAGTATGGGGAAGGGGGCAGTGGGTGGGAAGGAGAACGAGCTAAACCACCAATCAGTGGCAAGAAGGCCTATAACAGCCAGTAGAATGGTATGTCCTGTTGGGCTGGTAAAAGGGCAAGGGGGAAAAGAGGTGGGGGGGGTACAAAGAGGAATAGGAGAGGGGGGAAAGGAAGAAGCAGGGAGGAGAGGTTAGTGCTTTAAGTTTGCTCCTGTGGAGGACATGGTGTTGAAATGGGAAATGAAATGAGACTCAATGTACTTTTGGTCTATGGCGTCTCCACCAGAAAGCACAGATTTTCATGTTGTCCAGAGTGTGCAGTGGAGTGTTGAAGTGTTTTGCAAGTGGGAATTTCTCTTATGTCTTGTGCCAGCAGGATGTTCCTTAAAGCGAACGTTACGTGTGCGTTCAGTCTCTGTAAGTGATCATTTTATTTATTTGTTTCTTTTGGCCTAAAGAAGGGGCCATGCCCTGAAACGTCCACATCTTGTCTAAGTCTTGCTTGGCTCAGTTCTCTTTGTTGTTTCCTTGCTATGATAAGCTCCAAAGGGAGAAAACTGCCAAACAAACAATTAGGAAAACCACGAACTAAGCCATTGTGTTAATGTTGCTTGAGGTTTTTTTTTTCTATTGGGTTGCACTGACCTAATATTAAAGTTGACAGGTTTTAGCTGTGAACAAGACTTTAGGTTGGTGGTGTCACCACAACTAAAGCTGGAAACTGGGAATCATATAACATATTGCAAAGATCTCCAGTCTAAATAAAGACATGTTTGCCCGTGCAGGCATAGACACACAGACTTAGGATGAATTACGTTCAGTTAAAACCTTTATCTTTATTATTGGGGGGGGGGGGGGGTTCAGCATTCTTGAATATA
>SMGT01013935.1:144727-170925 GCA_004794575.1 Lanistes nyassanus | reverse complement strand
GACCGACAGTCTCTCCGGCGGATGACTGACAAGCGTGGTCAGACACCCCGAGACATCACCCCCTACCCACTCATCGACTCAGGTGAGGAGCACAGATGGTGGGATGCGAAGCCCTCTTCAGCAAGCGGGTGTGCACTGGCGGGCACTACCGGCGACAAGCGAAGAGGGCGATCGCGCCCCCACCCAGAACATGCAGGGCAGAGGCGGGTGAGGCATGCCGATGCACGAAACTGGAGGGGGGTTGTCGGTGTAATTGCACACCAGAAGCGCGGGGCGCTTCTGGTGGGTGGCCAGAGGTGTGAGCAGCGTCTAACTGCGCCCCGCCCGAGCTGGCGGGGGCACAGAGAGATTCACGCATCCCAAGAAGCGTAAAAAGACGCGCTCGAACGCCTCCTCCATCACTGACAGCCGTGGTCTCTCCCACCCCCGCTCCGAGAGCAGCGGAAATGGGGTCATTGACCGACGGAGGCATCCAGGCCGAGAGGGACGGGGACTTGAACTGCGAGGCTGCCGCAGTAGCTGTGCAGTGAAGTACCCCTTCGCCCTGGGTAGGAGGCCGAGGGACCTCCGTACCCGAGGGAGCGAGACCACAGGGGCGGGCAGCAGTACCGGGCGGTAACAGCTGTCGCCCCTCCCCGGCAGGTCCCGCAAGAGTGGCCACCGCGCCACTCTTCCGACTCTGACTGCTCCGATGTGAAGAACCCTCGGTCTGCGGACGCGGCGGAGGAAAGCCCAGTGGAAGGTCCTCCGAGGCGGACACGGAAGACCGGCGGTAAAGGCGTGACGCAGAGCGGCCGGTCGGTGAGAGGAGCGGCGGGTCCAAACAGCTCCGGTAAAGGCACGGAAAGCGAGACCACGGCCGCTGACGTGACGGTGCGCGGTGGCGACGGAGGAGCTGGAGGTGATGGTGGCTGCAGGCGACCGACGGCGACCATCCATCGTGCGTGTGCTACAGTCCTGGCGAGGACCGTCCGAACCGGCGGAGGAGGGGGGCTCACGCGGCATAAGTGCAAGATAAAAATCTGCACTAGGGTGACGAGTTACTGTATAGTAGTTACTGCGAAGTCACCCGCTAGCCAAGCAAAATAAGCAGCAAAGCTAACCCAGTAGCAAAGCTAACAGGCAAACATTGCGTGAGCACAGCTAATGTACGTCTGGGTCCACACCCGTAGACGCGCTACCCCCCCCCCCCCCCCCCCCCNACGGCTAAGACAGTAAAGCTTAACGCTGGGACGAAAAAAGTTTGAAGAAAAAGCAACACGCAGACAGAGGACGCAAGGAAAAGATCACAAATCACTTTCCTGAAAAGCCGAAGCCACGCAGCGCAGAGGTAGTGGGACCGCCAAAGGCCAAGCCAACGCTGAGAGGGATGAAGGTGGGTAGCTCACACACACACGTCCTGCCGGCAGCACAGCGCTTGAGAAAGTCAGCTTGACCCGCTCAGTGAGTTGTGCTCACGAGGTACAGGCTCTGTGCGCATGCGCGGAGGGGGCTTACCAGGGTTACTATGTGGTTTGTTTTTTTGGAGGTTGCGGTTAGGGATCGCTAAATTGAGAATATAGCACTTTGGGTCATGGTATAGTATTGTGACAAGAAATACTGATTTCGTACATAGAATCCTGAAAATGGCACCCTATAATACTGATTCTATATAAAAGGGCTAAACTTTCAATGCTATTAAGTATAACATTTGAAATACAAAACTGACGTCAGTTTCCCCCTTAGAAACCTGAACAAGGGCCGATTCTTCCATGCTCTAAAGTCATTTCATATCTCTAATTAAGGCCTCAAATATGAAATTAAAAAAAAGTTCTTGAGAAATTTAATGAAAGTAAGTATTGGGGTTTAATGCCGTGCCAGCAACTAAAGCTATATCATGGTGGAACACAGAGAGAGAAAACATCGGTAAAAGGAAAAAGGAGGGGGAGGGAGAGAGGATGGAAACAGGCCACAAAGTAAAACCAAAAGGATGAAAAAATGGCACAAAATAAGCTTAAATGCGGGAATAAAAGCCGATGACACGCAAAAAGGCGAGTATCGCAGAAGGAGTGAAAAAGGGCAGGGAAGGATTGGGCAGAAAAATGACGCTGACGGACACGGCTAAAACGTGTCCACTGAAATCACCCAAAAGAAGAACAGGAGGGGGGAGTTGGTCTAGCAAATCATCCAACTCTTGACAGGAAACCTGAGCAGACGGAGGAAGGTAGAGACTGCAAACAGAGATGGTTTTATGCAGTGTGACTCTAGCAGCCACAGCCTGCAGAGGCGGGAGGAATGGGGCTGTAAAGAAGGCGAGGATGGAGGAGGAGGGTGACACCACCTGAGCCAGTGTCAGCAGAAGAAGCATGATGAAGAACATGGAAGGAAGCAGAGCCTTGCAGGAGGGTATCCTGCAGGGCAAGAACGGCAGGGTTGAGACAAGAGATAAGACAGTGGAGGTCCTCATAGTTAGCTCAGATTCCCCGACAGTTCCATTGGATGATGGAGGACATGTTGAGTTAGGCTAGACCGGTGATGAGGGTGGACAGGAGAGGATGGAGTGGAAGAGGGGGCAGCATCCCCCATCTCCATGTCCTCCAAAAGATCACATCACGCCTGCCCCTTAGGGGGCTGGGACGTGTCTTTCGGACCATGGGAAGGCCACCGTGTGGGAGAAGGGAAGGAGGGGCAGGAAACCCTAACCTCCATCCCACTGTCGGCAAGAGCTGAAAAGCGATTGTGTGAGGATGAGGCAGGAACAGAGGGAGAAGACTTCTTAGCAGACTGTGGTGTAAGTGAAGGTGAAGGAGGCGGGTCAGTGGAAGAGGTACATGAGGAGGTAGAGCGAGCAGGTGGTCAAAGAGGCAGAAGTAGTGGAAGTGCCCTGAGAAGTGGTGTGTGGCGTGGACTGTGAGGGGGGTTGAGAGCTCGAACCAGTGGAAGGAGGGGGCATAGAAACAGAAGACAAGGGGCGACAACCCAGGTGACGTCAGTCTGAGACACAAGAAAGGTATCATGGGGACAGTATGTACATCCCTGCAGTAGAGCAGCTGGTATCCCACCTGGTGCTCATTCCAGATGACATACTGGAGCCAAAAGCAGATGGGCTGGCCTCCATTACCAGGCCAGAATGGAGAAGGTTATGGTTGGCCGATGGCAACTTGAGGTGTGTGAAAGAACATGCTGAGGCAGGTAGGACAATAGAGGTTGGCAATGTAGATGTGAATCCTGCATACTTATGTGGGAACAGGACAAACTAACAATGAGAGATGTTTTTGAAGCCCAGTAGCAGAGTAAGAAGCAAGTACCTCATCTGCAAACAGTAGTAAAAGAATCTCTGCTAGGTCTGGGACTAACTGAATGCTGCCCATCTGGTTAACCTAGAGTTTAAGATGTGTGTAAACACTTTGCTTACAATACTAATTAACGAGATACCTCTGTAATTGTCCGGGTCATCCCTGTCACCTGCTTTATATAATGGAACAATGACTGCTCCACTCCAAATTTCTGGGTACTGGCCACTATCAAAAACCTTATTGAACAAACTCACTAAGAACTCTACTGTGTGACCCAGGGAGGGTTTTAACATTTCTTCAAGGAATCCATCAGGTCCAGGTGCCTTACCAGACTTCAAATGATTTACTGCTCTGACCACTTCTTCTGCTGTAATAGGATAATCAAGATCATCAGCCCCTTGTGTGTAGATTACTTCATCTGTATATTGTTCATTGCTGACAATGCCCACACTTCCCTGGAAAACACTTAAAATGTTCATACCATTGGCTGCAATCTATATTAATGTAACAGGGTCGAGCGGTAGCGGGTCCTGTTACTTCCTTAATTGTGGAAATGGCTCTATCATCCCTCCACTCTGGACACAGCAACACAAGACGTCCTCACAGCTACATGTTAACTTTTTATTTTCCCTCACGTCACTGTGAGAGTACAGCAACTAAAAGACGAGCGACTGACTCGAAGCTCGCACTCCGAATCCACTACTCCAATCAACTCTGAACTGAACTGGTCTTCTACATTTGTTCTCTCTTTTTAACCACGCTCCTCGCACATTGTCGCTGACCTTTCGCCCCCCCCGCCGAGATGCTCGGTCCACCCTTGTTCTAGAGCGACCCTGACCCCCTTATGACTCCAAAAGATCTACCCTTCACTGGGGAAGCCTGGTCGCACCTAGATTACGTCAAAGGGTTACGGTGGCCTCGGACAGTGAGTCCTTGGCCCTTCCCTGTACAGATACCCTTTGTTTCCCACTCTTGAGTAATAGACGACCAGTAAGGTGCATGATGCTACTATCCACGCCATGCCGGCTATGAAGAGTTCAGGGGTCGACAGGCTGGGCGCCCGGGGGTACGTAATCACCACCCGGCTACATTAGGTTTAGGGTTAGCATGTGTGCAGACTGCTTTTGCCTCCTGCCAGAATGCTTGCGACTTTCTTATCTTCATGCAAAGTCACTGTGTTGTTTCGCTGTTGCATTGTTTGCATTTATTTCAAAGTAGGTTTCTATAACGTTTACTTTCTATGTAGTTTGCTCAATCCTCAGCACTGGACGTGCACCTGAATCTCCTTAGGCACCTTCGTGCTTCACGTTTTGCTTGGCTGCACTCACGATCAAACCATTTGCTTCGTTGTTTTACTCAAAACTCATGCATTATACCACTAGCTGCAGCCAGAAGACCAGCATTGGAACATTCTACTGACTGGTCTACAGAAGTTTCTAGATTATCAATAGCTTCTCTTAACTTCTCCATAAATGCTACACTTCAAATGCTAGACAGAAATGACTCTCTTTTGATATTGTCCCAAACCATCTTTTTAACTGTAGCTGGTTCCGATTCATGTATTACACTATCTGGGGCTAACATCAACTCCAGGCGGTCATACGAAACCCCGCATAGCCACGAAAATTCATGGTTTTAGGTCTAAATAAAAGATTTTAAAGGTATTTCGAGCATTAGAATTCACTTTCTGAAGTATCTGATACATAATATGCCAAAAATCGACACTTGTGTACGTACGTTTTACAAGCTTGTGTCCCTACTCTTATTGTGTGCTTGTCGCCGTGCATACGAAACCCCGCATAGCCACGAAAATTCGTGGTTTTAGGTCTAAATAAAAGATTTTAAAGGTATATCAAGCATTAGCGTCTTGTTTCAACCTAGCACACGCACCTCCTGCTGCATGCTGCTGCTGTGTTGACTGGGTCACTGTGTTTCCTCGTTTCTTCTCTGTTGCTGGGGACCTTTTGGGGTTTGGCGTTGCTTCCGAAAACGAAAGTAATAACTTTTTGAAGCTTTGTCAGAACTGTTCGATTGTGTCGTGCCTGTTGTCGTCGGTTCAGCGTAAGATAACACAGCTGGCGCACAAGTTGTTGTCATCCTCATAGTTGTAGCAGTGCATGTAGCGGCACACTGTACATGCTCGTCATGGGCTGTAGCCCTACTGTCCGGTTTCTGTTGTGAATTTTGGGTGCACTTATAGTTCCAGTATACCAATTGCTTGCACATCCGCTTCCTTCATTGTGCATACTGGCTATAGATGATTCCTGAAGTCTGGTGTTGTGCGGGTCTTCAACAACTAGTTTATTAGCTGCGTAGTAAGCCTTTTTACCATGTTGATGTGGGTCACTCAAACTTTGCTGTTGACAAGTCAGATATCCTACGATCCCGATCCCGAACTCCCGTAATTAATTTGTCTCTGCCTTTAGTAATGCCATCTTGTCGGACCAATGCAGGAATCTCACAATGAGGTTTCCCGATGCGGTGGCACCTGTCAATGTCGTTAGGATGCCAGCACCTCTCTGGGATGACTTTTTGGAGCAACTCTGATCCAGTTGTTGTTGTCCAGAAGATGTATAGCTGTCCTCACCATTCTCAGTCGTATTGAAAAATTGCACATTGTTTCTCCAGCACTTTTGCTCGTGTTCATCAAATTCCATTTCTAATGAAGTGTCTGTCCAATGTTTCTTTTGTGAATTCCTTCTGCGCCTTTTTCAAGGAGTCTAGTTCTGTTCTCGCAGCTGTTTATTTTGATGAGTCAACATCTCATTTTCATGCATAAGGTTAGACACGGTGTTCACCAGTTTTTCAATACATTCGCTCTTGGCGTACAAAGTGTTCATAACATCAGTGATAGTCGGGTCGTCATTCGGTTTTTGTGTAAATATTGTATCACTATGATTTTCTGCGTTACCTTTGTTAAGCCCTGGTTTACGCTCAACATCCCCACATTTCTGTTTCCCAACCTGTTGGTCAGTGCACCTCTCTCTCTGTGTGTGTTCGTTGTTTTCACTAGCGTGTCTGTGTCCATCATCCGCGCGAAGTGTGCATGAAATGTGTTCTCGCGCGCTAAAAATCCACATTTTATTTTTTTTTATTTATTTATTTCAGCAACAGAGCGGTCAGTACTATAAGTGCTAAGCACAGCGTGACCTTGCGTGAACACAACTTCAGTCCTTGAAACTTGCATGTAACATACCGCGGCACCACAACAAAGAGAAATGTTCGATTACCTCTCCACAAAATAGTTGCAAGGTAGCAATGTCACGTCACCACGCACTTGTCCATAATTTCAACAACTGTGCCTGTTTGGTCGTCTCAATAAGATTTTATTAGCCAGTACAGTGTTCCATGGCATGACAGTTAACATCAATTTTACCAACTCCATCTAACACCTTTCCACCTATAAGCATCTATCCGTTTCTGTATCCATCCCCTCTGGCCAGTCCATTGTTCGAAAAGCCAGAAGCAAAAAGCCCCCTCCCTGTTCATGCAAGCATCTATATACTAAGCAAGGGACCAGGGGTCAGGTTTCCATGGGGAGCTGGGCCCTCCTGACTGCTGTAGTTTGGGTTATGCTGTCAATGTACTTGTGTGACTGAGTGAGTAGCTCAAAATAGTGTCTGACCTGTCATGCATGTCCATACTAGGCATTCTGAGTGCATTGCAGGTCATTTCCCAGCCTTGTCAAATAAAGAATGTGCTATACTTATGTGTCCTGAGTCTATCCACTAAATACCATACATCTAATATACTTATTACGCATATTGTTATGGCTTTTCGATGTAAAATCCATATTAAAGTTTAGTAATTAGCAGGGACGGATAGGGGATGGGGAGATCGGTGTGGATAGATAGAGGCAGGGTGCTAGACGATGGGCAGCTGAAATAGGGAAAGGCAGGTGGCAGCTGACACCTGCTGTATTGTTGTATGAGGGGAGTGGTCAGTCAACAGCAGCGGCTGGTGGGACCTGCAGAGTAGTTAGTGATAAGGGGTGTAGAAAGGTCTGGAAGGTAGCATAATGGTCGGAGTAGAGAGGTGGGGTAAGGGTTTTTCACAGGGATGGCAAATAAGAATGAAAAATGGCAACCACAGCCGAATCACCTTCCTTCATCCATTTTTAATGCTTTTTGTTGCCATTTGTCAAAGTGGGAAAACGGGAAATGTCAACAGCCAGCTGGACGCTTGCAACTTCTTTGCAAAAAAAAAAACAAAAACATTTTAGACCTCACCACAGACATACAAAACAATCTAATCTTGCTATAAACCAATAGTAGGTATGAAGGTTATTCTCAACAAAATTTTTGAAAAAGGAATTTTCCATTTCTGCTGAAAATCAAAAAACAGTTTTGGTTACTAAGTATTCCTCTGAATGCATTGTTTCTTGAGTGAATTGCAGACAGAAGATAAGCAGATAACACAAAATGAAATCAGCAACGGTATTTTTTCTTCTCAGCTGGCCTGGGGCTGGCTTCACCTGGCTTGGACACACCAGCAGCAGGACAGAATTCTCTTCACTGATGAGGTCCACTTTACCAGATCGTTTCACAGTGGAAGAATCTGCTTCTAGAAGCACTGGCATGAGCATTATCTTGATGCCACTATGAGGGAGCATGAACCGGGGACAGGTCCATCAAAGAGATGGAATGGGCATATCCTATAGAACACCCCCGCACCATGTGCAAGGCAGTCTCACTGGTGTGGGCTACAGGAATATTTTGCAGTCCCTTGTAGTGTCAGTGCTGCAGGCAATGAGAGCAGGTGCCATTCTCCAGGATGGCAATGCCAGATACGCAAGGCTCAGGTGGTCACCACCTCCCTTCAGCAGCAATGACTGGCATAAACTAGGCTGCAAATTCACCTGATAGAGCACCTCTGGATGTGCTGGGCCATTGCCTGTAGGAAATCCACCCACTGCCAACTGACCTTTATCAGCTGTTCCTTTTGCTTTACCAGGCAATCTCACAAAAGACTCTGGAGACATTCGCCAAGTCCATGCGATGCTGGTGCTTTGCTTGCGTGGAGGCCAATGGAGGGCACACATTTTTGATATTGATAATTCTATGCTGAACTTGCTCCGACTTTTGCATATGAGGAGTGTGTCCTCTCACTGGGTCCTATGCATCTTACATATAGCTAGTCCTCATGCAATCTTTAGATCATGTGCCCCAGCATACGGCCATGTACATGTGGAATTAGTGCAGAAAACCTGAATGAGGTTTAAAGGGTTGGTACTCTGCTGGTGTAGTATTTGAACCATTTTTTGGAGGAATTTCTTTTCTGGTTTTCTGTAGGTTTACAAGCACAATGTACTTCACCACCACCTCCAAAAGGTGTTGGGGGGGGGGGGAGGGATGATGAGAAGAGCGTTTTGACTCGACGTTTGACTGCTTCAGAATTTTTATGTTTGCTTCAGAATTTTTAGACAGTTTTTACCATAGATTACCTTTTAATGTATAAGAATGGCTTGAAGTGTCATGCAACATGACTGGCAACATGACTCTCTACTACACATAAACTCATGATGATGTAAGCCAAATGTACAGTATTAATACATTAAAAAATGTGAGGTGTCTTTTATTATTCAAAAATATCTGTGATGGAGTCATCCATCTACACATATGGGAATTAAATACATAAATGTGTATATAATATTCTAAACATGAAATTTTCAAAAATGAACCTGACATCAAATTTCTAAACTGATGACATCCATACGTGCATCCCCAGTGGAAAAAAATCCCTTCTAATAGTAAAATCTCCTCTCCTGTTAAATGGTAGGTCAAGTAATTTCTTCGTCATAACATTGGCTATACTCATTTGTCAACCCCCTTTAAGTATTACTTAAAGAACCACCATCCTTAAAAATCTCTATATTGGCAACTTGTGTATCTTTGAATGAAAAGTGAAAAGAAACATGCCTGGCATAAATAAAGTGACAATAAATAAAAATTATCCAAGGAAAAATAGACAAGCACAACATCAACCTTTCAGGGCATTTCCCCTTCTTCAGGATGGCACAAACAGATGATAAATTAAACGAGTTACTTAACAGAGAAAGCCTATGGTCCACCAAGGCCATTGGACAGGAAATGTGGAGAAGAGGGGACAGTGCATGGGGAGTGTGCCATACTGCCAATCAGTGGTGAGAAAGCCTACAGCCAGTAAAATGCCGTATCATATAAGGGCTAAGGAAAGGGTGGGGGTAAGGGAACAGGTTGGGCCTTACAAAGATAAACAAGAAGGGAGAAAAAGGAACTGGGTGGAAGAGAGGTTATTACTTAAAAGTTCAATCCTATGAGGGTTATGGCGCCGACATGGGAAAGGCAATAAGACTACATATTCTTGTAGTCTATTCATTTGGCCAAAAAACCCCACAAACCCTCATGACGTCCAGAGTGTGCAGGGGACTATTGAAATGTCTTGCGACTGGAGATCTCTGGCATCTGCAATCTGATGTCTGTCATCTGCTGGGTGTTTCTTGAACAGGTGAAGTGATGGTTAATACTAAAAGTGGTTTTTGGTGTGTGGAGCTTTGGGGTGGTGTTGTGGTATGGGTATGTGTGACAGCAGGAAACATTGTATGGGGTAGTGCCCAAGGATAGAGAGGAAAGGGTGCACATTCTTTCTCACCACTGATTGGCAGTATAGCACACTCTACTTCCCACACACTGTCCCCTCTTCTTCACATTTCCTGTCCAGCAGCCTTTAGCCTTAGTTGAAAAGTTACTCTACCTCTATCTATCCACACCGATCTCCCCATCCCCTATCCGTCCCTGCTAATTACTAATTACATCATCTTTCTCTCAATTGAGTCGCTTTGTTATCTGTTTGTGTCATCTTGAAGGGCCAGTGCCCCGAAATGACGTGCTTGTCTATTTCTGCTTGGTTAAGTTTTCTTTGTTGTCACTGGAAAGTACTTGTATAAGACAGCCAATCAACTAGGTAGCACTGAGACTCTTTGTTGATGCAATTCTGAAACTTCAGTTCACATATTGCAGCTTATTTTAGAAATGTGTAGATTTTATGTGCTAATATAAGAAAAATTTGACCCTTATAGATAATTTTATAGACAGACTTTATAAATAATTATCTGTAAGTTTATGGAAGTTACTGAATTTTACCAAGTCTTAATGAGGTTACTGAGGTTAACCCGATATCTGTAAACTATCTTTGCTAGACACATTCTTAACTTTCAATGTCATCTACCTAGTCTCCACAGAAATATTTAACATTGACAACTGTGCTCTACTTTACATACTTGTCAAGTGTTACGGTTTTCGCATAATCGCTATGCTTTTTCACAATTTGCTGCTATGACATAGCACTGATCTGCTACTGGAAATGTAAAAAAAAAGTTTGCATGAAAAAGTACAGTTTGGATGGAAACGTCTTTTTGTTGTCTTCTTGCCAGTTGATGAATGATGGTGAAATAATGACTGTGTGGTCCAGTGTGTGTGTGAAACTTTATCTCCCTGTTTTTGACTTGTCAGTTGATGACTGGTACAGTCTTGTTATTTTTGCTCTTCAGTAGATGAATTGCACGTTTGATTCAATAATTTAGTTACTAGACCCATGTGGCTGGTAAGAAATAAGATTCCCCCCACCCAAAAGGGAAGGGGAGACAGGTTTAAGGTGCTCTGCAGCTGTCCTTTAAATAAAGGAAAACTCTACTTGTATTTTTTCAAGTTGCAGATAACTGCATATCCATATTATTTTGATGTGTCCATATGTCATTCTTTCTACCTATCCATCAACTCGTGCTGATTGCTTAAACTGACCTACATCAAGCAAGGAAGAATAATTGAGAAATATTTTCTGGCCAGTTAATTTTTGTTTGATCTAATATCAATCTTACAACAAAGCCAAGGTCTCAAGAGGTCATAATCTTTTTTCTTGTTTCGAAATGCAGTGATATCCCTCAGAAAGCAGACAACAGTTTCAGGTTTATTTAGTTTCTGCTTTTGACACAGTTTAATGCACAGCAAATTTTGAGTGATATTTCAGATGTTCTGCAAAATCAGAAATGCCAAATGTTATAACCAGAACCACCCACCCACAAAAAGGTGGGGGGGGGGGGTGAGACAATGCAAAAAGCAAGCACAAGTACTCACTGACTATGCCCCAAAAACTTTGTGAGAATGTTGATTTCATTAATGAACTTTTGAAGCTTTTGTCATTCAATTTTCTCTCCAAGAAAAAGCGATGAATAAAGTCTAATCTGTATCTTTGTCCTTGTATCTTAATGGACTGTCCACCTGTGCAGCTGCATTTGAAACTAACAATGCAAAAAAGTGGTAGTGAGATATTGAGATAATGTTAATTTAACATAATAACACTGCACAATATCAGTTCAGTCGGTAAACTCATCAAACCAAACCAATAATTGTTTTTTAATTCAATACAAAACCACTTGTTGAAGAAAGAAAAGTAGCCCTTTATTTCAAATACCTGGATCATTTTCTGAGAGAGTTACATCTCTTCCATCCTGGAAAAAGGACCCAGACTTTAGAATTTGCGTAAGATCATGCCAGAAGTGTAGCAGTGTGATTGGAAGACAGTTTTTGTTTTAATCATCTGTGACCGCCCAGCAAAAAATGAGTCTGAAGATCCTCTGGTACTTTTGAGCTCCAGCCCAAAAATGGGGTGATGGGTTATCAATGTTAAGGTTTTGACTGAATGGGAAAGGTAAATAATTTACATGTATGACTGTAAAAGAAAACTCCTTGATTTTGACCTTTAAAACTTAATGCTTTTATCCAAGCCAATCCCTTGAAAATGCTGAAATTGCCACTATGAATCTCCTCTTATCCCCTGTTCACACTGAATGGACCCACTGGAATGCATGCTAATGGAAAGTCCAGTTCATGCATTTCAAACTTAGCATGGTTGCTGTTTGAAATTTTGGCCAAAGAAAAGCTTGGTAAGTAAGGAACCCCCATACAAACAAAACACCGCTAAGCGGTGAATTCCAGAATGGGTATCGTTTCTTCAGCATTTGACTGCACCAACAATCCAAAATGTATGAACAAGATTCATTTTGTGCTGGATGGTCATATTTGGGTTATGATGCTAAATAAACAAAAGAATCCCAGTAAAGAACTAATGAAGACAAGCAAGATTTCTTTTGCCTTAAGTTTGTGTTAATAAAACAAGTGACTTCACCTCGGACTAAAAAATATGACAGCAGGGGAATCAAACCAAGCTTAGATACTGACACAAAGTTGATGTTTTGGGGCATTACCGTTCATTAGGACAGAACATACAATAAAAACAGATAAAATAAGAAAAGAGTACCTTCCACATGGCAGTCATTCTGATCTACAGATAAGTATTTTGTCTTATTTGTGTATGCTGTCCTGATGAAGGGTTTGTGCTCCAAAACATTTAGTATATCAGCATTTAGCTTGGTTCAGTTCTTCAAAACACTGCACAATCTAGACTTGCAAATATGAAATATTTTGAAATAATTAATTACTTTAACATGTACATTAACATTAATCTTAAAAAAAGAAACAATCGTTGAAAAGAGTATTCATTTTGCATCACCAATATGAATTTTGATTGTGACAGGAGTCCATCACAATATTTTATGATTATTTTTAGGTATTTTACCTGAACATGTAGCAAGTAGTGTCCCCTTGATAGAATCATTCAGGTAAGAACAATCATTTCTTTCAAACTGTTTTCAGTGACATATACATGCTATTCTGGTTATTGGGATTTATTTTTCAAAATCACCTAATAGCACATGGATGCTTCCGTAAAAGACTGACCACTGAGGAGTGGTGGTGGTGGTGACTTTTCTATTCTTTTACTCCTGACATCAAACACTCAGTTATATATAAATATCTTAACTGTATGACAAGGATCTTACCATTCAAATACACATACAATTCCATCAATCCAGAAAGCAACTGGATAGCAATTACCGTGCCAAGCATTTAAGTGTGGACTGCTACTTCAATTTCAATTATAGAATGAATACAATAAAACACATTCCCTTCTCAAATCTACTGGTTTGTATTATGTAAAACCATTATTCGCTCTCACACATGGCATTATAGATTTATACATTCCAGTCAGCACATTTGTAACTCTGCCTGTAAGATCTTTGCAAAACATGCAACCCTTTGAACAGTGTCAGTTTTTTCTACGCCTTCAAAATATGTGTGCAACTATGATCACTCACTCAATAACCAAGTTTGAAGCTTCCTTGGGATTACATATTGTGGGTGTCTTCTGTCCATTTCACTTTCTCATTATGCACAGGAATAAAACACACGTACATCTGTCAAACTAGTTTCTTTCTCCTTTCTAATTAAAAAAATTTAGTGTAAGGATGTTGGATACCTGTGGAGTGTACTACCTCGATATGTGTACATGATTGTGAATTAATACAGTTGAAAAGAATTTTTTAAAAAAAATCTGTGTTAATTTTTGGAGAAATGATCAACAGAGAATCAACATCTTGAATCAAAAAATGATGGGCTACTGGAGGTTTTCAACTGCCTGGCATATAGAAAAAATGCACTCTTTTGCAGCCTCAAAACACTGTACTTACAGTCTCACCCCAGAGACAGAGACAGAAGCACAACATTAAAAAACAGCACCCACCCACCTATCAGAACAAAGGGCACACAATGCTTATAAAATAGCATCATAGGTAACAATACAAGTTTGAAAAGTAAGCATGTCTTTTCCCTACCCAGTGAACAGTCTCAAAAATAAAGTCTATCTCATATGGTTGACTAGTAACTTAGATATCTGAGAGTGCATGTGTGGGGGTGCAGGAAGTCATATCCATCTTCTTCTGGCACGCATGTCAAAATGAAGATTTTTGTAGGTAAAACTTATTGCGTCCTTGTATTGATTGCATGTCTTTTTTGGTTTCAATGGTAATAATCTGTTTGAATGAAGTTCTATTTGCAACTTCTTCAAACCGATCCCATTTATGTCTGATTGATGCACTTTGGTGTTTTTTTTTAATCTTTAATCAGACATAAAAACATTTAAGCCTTTGAACCTGGAGTATTAAACAATTCTGAGATATATTGTTAATTGAAAAGTTAATCACCATTATCAGCTGAAGTTGCTCCTGTAAGTCAACCTGTTTATCAATATATAAACAAAACCAAAAGAAACGCAAATTGACACACAGGCAAGAAGTAGTAAAATTTCATGCACTCATGTACAATGGTCAGGGGTGGGAATGCCCCAAAGACAAAGAAAAGGAAACCTGAGCAGACCAGGGTATGTACCGGTACCCCTCAAAATAATCAAGTCTTAGTTTGCCAGTTGCATTGTGACTATAGCTGAAAGTGTGCAGCACCATAAAGAGTTCTGATCCCCATGCATCCATGGTAGTTCTTCAATAGTTCTTCAAACAAGCCAGCGCAGTCAGCCAATTAAAGACAAGTCATTTTGTAGATAAAATCAGTCTTTTGGTTTTCATGGGAAAGGACACCCCCCCCCCCAGAAATGGTGAATGATTTCCAAGGAAATCTGCTATCAGCGGCAGGATTCTCACCCCTAATGATAGCAACAAAAATGAGGTTGACATGAGGTCGGATGGTGTGCAGCCCTTGATAAGGACATACCTGGGGCAAAAAATGTGTCCTTCTGACATGCTTAAGTCCAACAGTGGTTTGCACTTAGTGTAAACAAAAGCAGCAAGACTAGAACTTTCTTTGCAAACAGAGGGTACTACCCACTAGTAATAAAAGCCGATGCTCATACACTCCCAGACAGACCACCTGTTAGCAGCAGAAGAATGCCAAGATTGAAGGCTACAGATCATGAAAGAGCCATCGGATGACTGCAGGCTGGAAACCACCCAAGCATCGTTGCACATGCACTGGGTGTGGGGCTTTCCACAAACTGTCATTTGCGGGCTTGCTTTTAAATCATTGGCAGCACTTGGGATGGAGTCAGATGCAGACCTCATGTCACAACTGCGCGACAGGACATGCAGATCTACCGCCACCACCTACTCCAATCATTCCTCCCTGCCGCAGAGACGGCCTGAGCCACTGTCGGGAGCCAAGGACCCATGTGTCACTGGTTGTCTAAGCGACAAGTGTACTGCTGCCATCCTGAATGGTGGTCAACGCTGACTGCACGACATTGGCAGCAGAGAATGCGTTGGGCCCAGGAGCACCTGAACTGGACAGGCCAGCGATGGCGACACATCCTCTTCTCCGATGAAAGTCGCTTTTGCATCAGCCACATCTACAGCCGCATCAAAGTACGGAGGAGGCAGATTTCGGGTGGAGTTGGCTTCAACTGACTCAAGGGCCCCGTCGTCTTTCAAAACAATTGGCCCTGGACGAGACAATGGCTTGACAGCACAAGGCTATGTGGACCAGGTGCTGAGGTCCTATGTCATGCAGCAGCAGCAGCATGGCAACCTCACCTTTCAGCATGACAATGGCCGCCCACAAATGGCAAGGCTCACCATGGCTTTCCTGCAGCAGAACAATGTTCAGGTGATGGCTTGGCCCTCCACAAGCCCACACCTCAACCCAATCAAGCACCTATGGGACCACCTGTAGAGAGCTGAACACTGTCCAGCTGAGGCCAACAACGCCTTACTAGCTGGATTAGGACCTCAAGCAGATCTGTGCAAATATGCCTATGGCGGTGGTGAACCATTTGGTGCGCTCCATGCCTGCCAGGTGCCAGGCTGTTGTCAATGCCAATGGGGGACACAACTGCTACTGACTTTGGACTCTGAATTTCGACGTTTGGGAAATTCTGAATGCCTTCTCAGCATGGCAGATGAAAACACATTGTGCAAAGACTCACTATACCAATTTTCTATTTTTAAAAAAAATGATCAATTCAAACCCGTTTGAATAAAAGGAAAAACTTCAAATAAAATCAGCAATTCCCTCAGTTTGCATTTCTTTTGGTTTTCAATATATATATAAATATGTATTTTCCATGGTAGTTACTGGAACAAAAAATTGTGTTTAACTGGCTTTAAAATCTCAGCCATATAAGGTTCCTGGTCATCTATATGAGATGAAATTATAACAATGAAAGGAATACTTACCAAGTTGAAGTTTGATTGCAATTCCATAGGTATGGTTGGCTGGAAAACAGAGATATCTGCCCTCCCTGACAATAACTGATACCCTTCCACCCTTTATCATGTGTTCTTTGAATTTTGTGATTTTGTTTTCTGTGCAGTTATGCTTGGTTCAACACAATATCAGGTCATAAAAATTTATTACTCGGTAAAACATTGGCCATTGTGCACTGAAATACGACTTCCTGCACCCCAGCATATGTGATCTCAGATATTCGCCATCCAAAAAACATACTTACAGAATGACAATCAAACTTCAACGTGGTAAGTATTTAACTGCTGTAATTATAAGGTAAATTACTATTAAATAGTCAATCCCCATCCCTTGATTAAAGAAAAATCATCTCACCAATGAGGGAATAATTAAAGGTTTTATTCATATATATATATAATTCTACTGTTCACTTATGTTGGCAGTGCATGACAAAGGCAGGAAATTCAACGGGAGTATCCAAATTCTTTTGCATCATCCTCTGTGAAGTCTCCATAGCGCCAAATGTTCATCTGAGGGAGAGAAAAAACAGTAGACACATCCGAGAACCAAATCATTTAAATATACTATTAAATGTGCAAAATGTAAGGCTAGAGAACAATTGTAACCAATCTCAAACTCTTTTTTGGTATATTCACTATGGTACAATGCTGTTCAACAAAACAGAAACTTTTTTTAAAAAAAGAGGGGACACCATGATTTCTCACAATGGGGGGATGGGGTCCTATTACTAAGCTATGCATTGAAGGAACTGATAGCTAATAATAGCAATAAGAGGATTCTTCTAAAGCACTATTCCTCCAAAGGGCTCAATGCAATTTACAAAAACAATGAAGACAGCCACAGTATCACATAGTATATCCAGACACCACATGCAACCACATAAAGACACCAAGAAAGAAAAAAAACAAACCACGCTCGCATACTCACAATCTATCTCTCACTCTCACTGTCACCCTCTCTCTCATAGCGGAGCGTTACCAACAAGCTTGGTACAATCAATAAAAAGCAAGGTGAAAGAGATGTGTTTTGAGCTGTGTTTTGAATGAAGCAAGAGAAGGAGGATCGCAGAGTTTAGCAAGCAGCGACTTCCAGACACTAGGGGCAGCAAAACTAAGAGAACACTGACCGAATGCTTTCAGATTGGTTTTCGGTACTGTAAGAAGTTTTTCAGAGGAGGACCTGAGTTGCCTAGCAGGGCGCTAGGTAGAGAGAACAGCCGACAGATATGGTGGGAGTGTACCATCAAAGTGGTAATACACGAGCACAGCTATCTTGTACTGAATGCATAACTTTATAAGAAGCCAATGAAGTTCTTTGAGCATGGGTGTCACATGCTCCTGGTTTGATTGCCTCAAGACAAGTCTTGCGGCATTTTGAACCCACTGAAGTCAAGTGATCTGTTCAGCAGGGAGACCTACAGCCACAGAGTTACAGTAGTTCAGCCAAGAACTAAATAGTGGAGGATACGAGTCTAGCAATCCTCTAGAGCTCAAGAAAAGTTGCCGGGCAAACAGAACCAATATGTGGCTGTATGGACAGTGTTGGATCAAGGTGTACACCGAGATACTTGACTGAGAATTTGAAAGGGATTGTTTCACCCCCAATGTCAGCGAACTCAGTCAGCAGACCTGAGATGTGTAGTAGAACCTACTGACATGACCTCAGTCTTGTCTGTGTTAAGCTTTAGCTTGTTACTGTTCATCCAGTGCATCACATCATCAATATAGGACTGCATGTTAGACAAGGCAGTGCGAATCTGTGCAGCAGGGGAACAGGTAGTCACTTCGGTGTCATCAGCATATTTATGAGTCACAATAGTGGGCAGCTATGACACCAGACAGTGGTTGTACATACAGAGTGAACAGTACAGGCCTTAGGACTGAATCCAGGGGGACCCCGTAGACAAGTGAGTGCGGAAATGAGACCATGGCATCGACAATGACAGATTGTTCACAACAGCTCAGGTAGGACCTGAACCAGCCAAGGGTGGTGCCCTTAACTCTTTGACACCGTATGAAAAACCGACCGCCCGTTCCATTGGCAATGCATTTCCGCCGTACGGGCGAGATTAAGTCCGTTCGCATTATGATTTTTTAAATTTCATCTGCTAATCTTTTAAGGGAAAGAACTCTTACAATCGAAAACTGATTCATTTCTTCACGAGTTGCTTCCCTTTACTTTGTTTTAAACTGACAATGAGACCGGTTTTCGGCAAAAATTTGAAGTGAGTATCAACATGTGCTCTGTCACTTGAGAAATGCTAGATTTACTCTTCAAATTACACGCTGAAGAGCAAAATGACATTGCTTCGCAAATTTACTGTGATAAAGTGGATGAAGATAAGAGTTTTTGTGCCTGAAAGACCCAAGAAAATGATTACGAAGAGAAAAACTTGCAAGCACGTGTTGGAAACAGTACCGAACAGACTGTGTATAAGGAATGGCGAGGACTTTTTGATTTCTTCAACTTCAGTTGTGTTTCCATCAAAGGATTTACAAAATTATGGAACAAGGTCTAAGAAACACGGTAAGAAATTAGTTTTCTTTTATTATTGTAGTTAGATAGCAAGTTTAAATAATGTTTTTATTGTTTTGGGGGATTTTTTTATGAATTTTTGAAAAAAGGCTAAAAATGCCCCGTCCACCGGAACTCTACTGTAGGTAGGATTCTATGTCACGATTGAGTTAATACCAAAAGGTGCATTCAAATGGTGAACAGTGTCAAACGCTGTGCTCAAATCAAGTTAAGCAATCACGGACACGAGTCTCTCCTGGGCATTTAAAAGCAGACCACTGATGATGTAGAGAACTGCAGTTCTGTATACTGACTGAAGATAATCAAGGAGGTTATTCTGAGATAGATGGGCTTGCAGCTGGGAAAGAACAACTCTTTCCAAAATCTTTGAAATGAAGATTGGAGACAGGACGATAGTTACCCAACTCATTAGGGTCAAGACCAGGCTTCTTAAGGAGTGGCGTTACGATGGCCTGCTTGAACAGATGAGGTATAGTGCCCATAGTAAGAGAGTGGTTCCCAATTTTGGTGATCAAGAGTACAAGACTGTGCAGACACTTCTTAGTAAGGGATATTGGGATAGGGTCCAGGCAACAGGATGTTGTATGAGATTTTATCATGAGGTCAAAGATGTCACACTCAGTCACAGGCTGGAAACATGACAGTGCTGGGCCATTGAGCACTTGGGTCTCCATAGTTCACTCCAGTTTATTGTCCTTGGCCGCCCAGAGACTTCAGGCAATGACCCACACTTTCAAAATTCAAACGCTCCTTACGGAAAGTGGTCCAAGGGAAAAAAAATGTGTGCAATCAGTAGCTAAGTCATTCATACATATAGGGTTGTTTCCCTTTGACCATGAATCATGTTTTTTGCTAAGGAAGACAAAGGAGAACCCATAAGCGCTTCTGGCTAGTCATGTGACATAGCAAAGATGGCAGCACAAAGTTCTGCCAGCATGGATTTTCACTTACCCTGTTGCTTCTAGATTTTACCTAACTTTTACACGACAACAAAGCCCAATGTAAGTACAGTTTATTTCAGTATGGTTGAGAGTTTTGGAAATAAAATGCACACTCATTTTAACTACAATTGTAATTCCTATCGTTAGTGACACAAACTCAATTTAGGATAAACCCACTTGTGACGGAAACACACAGCTACATGTTGGTGTAAATACACTATTATCAAATTGAGGAGATTATAAAGCTTTGTCATTGTTTCTGTGAACAGTGCACCACTATATTCACTTCTGTAATTAAAAACTACATATAAAGAAGTCTAAAAAAAAAGCCAACCAGAAAAACAAACAACTCCTTAGGAAGTAGACACAATACAAACCCGTTCTTTTTTAGCACTTTCTTGGGCTCTATGATAATCAGCCATAAGTTTTGCAAGGCGTTTCTCTTTTCGGTTATCAACCAGGACAAAGCCATTCGTAAGTAACATTTCTCCAATGTCACTCTTTCGGTCGCCATCATCAGCAACCAATGTAACACAGTCCATGCCAATGCCCTTGTACTCCTTATTCAACAACAGATGTCTGTTCATAATATCCTGGTAGAGTGCATCCACAGCTTCTTGCTTGGCATCCTCCTAGAACAAATTAAAGTTTTACATTTTCAAAATCATTTCTTCAACTTCTCAATATCACGTACTGGTGCTTGTTGAAGAAAAAGTAAGACCTAGTTGGTTAGTGGGTGATATTTTAACTCTTTGCACTCATGTTGAAACTGTCATTTCGACAGTCCGATATACCGTTAATGATGCGTCAAAATGTATTTTGAGACGCTTTTCAAAAACTCCTGCAGACGCACTTAACAGTGTATGAGAATTAAACCCAGTATCACTGGTAAGCTCTATCATCGGTTGTATCCCCTGTACTGTTTGAATGAGTTTTTAAAATTTAGATTCGGATTGCCATTAGTTTTCGCTGAATCCCCTCAGCTGTCGATTTGGAGTAAAAGATCAGCTGATTTTGTTTAAATAAATAAATAATAAATAAAATGTGGATTTTTAACGCGCAAGAACACATTTCATGCACACTTCGCGTGGACGATGGACACAGACACTCTAGTGAAAACAACGAAACACACACACAAACACAGAGGGAGAGATGACCACTGACCAACAGGTTGGGAAACAGATCCTCCTTCAGTCACAGATGGGTGGAAAAGTATCATAAGAGACCATGAACAGAGAAAGTTGTAAGTTAATGCAGACAGGCAATCGGGACGTCAGTCAAGGTACTTTCGGAAAAGAAAAGTTTTTAAGTTTCATTTGAAAGTCTGTAGAGATGGGGAGTGGCGAATGTTGTGGGGAAGTGAATTCCATTGGGTGGATGCCGAGAAGGTGAACATGCGCTGTCCATATGTTTTTGTCCTGATGTCACGTTACGGAAGGTTTTCTTCTGCGCGACTGTCTAAGCACGGTATCATTTTACGTAGCATTCTACTCTTTCATTCAAGGAATTGTTGACACGGTAGTGACGCATAAAATTACGTAGTAATAGAATGGAAAGACGTCATGTGTTCTTTAATAAAACGCGTAGGACTCACCTTCTCAAACCAATGAGATGTTAATTTGGTTGTGAAGGGGAACGGGAGAAACATTGGGGTGGGTTTAATGTCTTTTAGGGAGTTTGGTCTGGAGATACGAGGAAGTCAGACATGTTACTAGTTTGGGAAACTTGCTAACAGTTTTTTTCTGACAGAATAGGACGCACTGTTAATTTAGGAAGATTGTTCAGTGGTCGCTGGAGGGAATTTGTCTCCTCGTGTAGACTTTACTCGTACAGAGAAATAGCGTATGTGGAAAGAAAGAAGTGGGAAGTGAAATAATCGTCCCCCTGTCTCGAATCCATTGTCAACGGTCAACCGTTCGCTATACGCACTCCTGTGAAGGCTGTACCCGGATAGCTACATAGCAAACTATTGCGGGATGACCGAATTAGTTCATTACTCGTCGCGTGAAGGATTTTTACGCTTCTGCGAGCGAGTTATGTGTCAACTTTTCCTAATCTTATGAAGGAAGCATAAGATGTTGTTAAGTCTTCAGTGATATAAGGCTTAACGGTTGTGTTGACGGTATTCATCACTGCGAACCTGTCTCTCGTTATAAACAGTCTAATAGTAGGCTGGGAGTGTACAGTCAAGCGGATTCCTCCACTTGTGGAAGTGACTTTCCTCATAGATCTGAAATCTGTGAGGAACAAAGCGTTAACTTGCGACAGTTAAGCAAGGACATTTCAAGGACTAACGGACTAACTGTACGATACGTGGTTCGTAACCATTGTTCCTGACACCTTTGGACCAGCTCCATCTACTGAGTTCTACTGGCACGGTACAACTGGATTTACAGATCACCTTTGACCCTGCTACAGACTTTCTCAGATCTAGGCTCTTCAGTCAGAAAATTTGTGTCTCTACGAACTGCATCTTCCGTGTCAACTGTCCAATCTTGTTCGGACTACTTCTGCGGATCATTACTTAATCAAACAAGAACAAATGAGGACAGAGCGCTATAAAATCGTCAAACGACCACCCCAACAAAGTACTGGTAGCACTAGACACAACCGTATGCTGACGTATGCAATCAAGGGAGCCTATCGTACCCATACACGTAGCAAAGAGAGAGTCGAAAGTAAGGAACGTGGCAGATCTTCAAAAAGATCTTTTCTTTTAAACGACCCTAGTCTTCGCACGGCTAGCCCCTGGTGTACCACGTGTGCATACAGCGAATCCCTAATTTATATCGTCAGCTCACTCACTAAGCGTAAACTAACAATTGGGATTCGACACAAACACAACATAGGACAATTACATGGAATCCTCAGGGTGCACAATATAATCAAACAAGAACATTCGAACGCAACACTTTTTAACTAGCAGTATTAGCAAGACGATTTAGCCAGTGGTAACAACTAAAGTCGTGTGGGGAACATTTTTAAAAATTTATAAATTTTGAGCACGTTCTGAAAAGCTCATTCAAGTACTACGATTCTACGAAGCCTAGAAGAATTCGCCAGTGAATGTGACAAGTTCTAGTTTAGCCTATAGTCTCACGTATTGCACTGCGTCTGCCTTGCACTGTCTTCCCCTCCCCCGACTCTCTTGGAAACTTCGGCAGACGTCAGAACAATATATGGCTAATTATATTAAAGTGAGGGTAAACTCTCCATGGCAACTTTGTATGCCTAAATAGAATCAAATCTGAGGAATTGCGTGGCACTGGTCATTTTACCAGAAGATCGACCGGTCAGTCACTATTTTAATCGAAAGTTCTGCATTGAAGAACTGACCTAAAAAAAAAACCGGAACAGCCGAATCAAGGCTCATGACATCACCAGGGTAACAACAAAGACCACATGCGACGGTCATACGAAACCCTGCACAGCCACGGTCTAAATATGCAAATTTCTTATCTAAATTTGTGTTTCTTTAGCAATACTTACCATGACCCATCAAAGACCCACCCTCCTCCCCGCTGATGGGTTTTTCTGGCTTGAGAAAGTCAGCTTGGCCCTGTCAGTGAGCTGTGCGCACGGGTGGCTTGTGCTGTGCGCATGCGCGGAGGGGCCTTACCAGGGTTGGTATGTGGGTTGTTTTTGTTTGGAAGGTGCGTTTTTGGGATCGCTAATTGAGAATATAGCACTTTGGGTCATGGTAAGTATTGCTAAAGAAACACAAATTTAGATAAGAAATTTGCATTTTCTTGTCACAATACTATACCATGACCCAAAGTGCTGATTCAGCACAAAAAGGAGGTGGGTGATGCCACCTTAAACTTACCAGGGTGAGGAGGACGGAGACGACAGAGGTGAAGGAGAAAACTGACGCCTACACCCTAAGTTCGTCCTCCTGGCGCAAAGACAGATCCTGAAGGAGAATTGTCCAAGCGCCTGCAGACTACCCACTGAGCTTCTAGGGGCGTATGCACAGCAGAAGCTAGGGGGTTGGTCCACGCCCGACCATCCTGTAAGCAAACAATTGCTAGGAGGGTTCTGCCAGACCCACCTGTCAGTAGGAGGTGTAGGAAGTACACCCTACAAAAGGGGGGACAGAAGGCGAGCGAAAGGGCAATCAACTCTCTTGCAGTCAAAAAAGTGCAGGAGAGGCGTCTCTGAGGGGCAAAACGCTAGAGACGCATCTGTTAGCAGCCAAACTCTGTCCAGATCACTGACAAGGGCAGGATCGTGGACCGGGGCCCGAGTGACTGTCAGGCAGGCGACAAGGGCTGCAGCCCTGCTCACCTTCCAACTGAGACTTGGCAAAAGAACCATCGAGCTGGAAGGGGTGGGGAACCCGTTCCACTGTGGCCCACTGCAAAGAGGAGGCCACGGCCAAGGCCAGAGCCACCCGTGTACTTCTGGCAGGAAAGACAGAAGGAACAGGTGGAGTGTGTTAGGGCAGCTGCTGATGGCCATAGGCACCTCGACCCCAGGGGAGAGAGTGCCAAGGCCATCCCTGGAAGACTTGGTGTCAGGCATGGGTAAATGCAGCTGACACTGGCCCGCCGGAAGGGTGCTTGCAAGATTCCTGGCAGGACAGCAAGCCCTCAAACTGACACTTCCTCAGAGCAGAGGAAAACACACAAGGCCGCACCTAGTAATGGAGGCCCATACAAGGAGGGCGGTGTGGGCGGACCCAGGTGCAAGGTGATGGACAGAGGCCAATAGGACAGTTCGATCCATCACTCATGGTACCAGTGTGGGAACAACGCTTAAGCGATGTTGACAACACACACGGCGGCACTCAAAGGCGGATTTGCATGGCAGCGAAGTCTGCAGCTGGGCGGACAAAACCGTGCAGTCCTCGGTGAGAAATGGACTGCGGAAAAAACAACAGCAGAACCATGACACCGTACATGTCCCACACATCCCAGACAGCCGTAGCCAATGGTCAATCTGTGACCATCAGAAAGGCAGGGAGGAAAGGAGGACTGATGTCTGCTGGAAGCAAGACCAGACCTACCGGTGGGAAACGTGGGCCAGCCACGAAGAGGTAATGCACGGCGAGGGGGGCACCAGCAGGTACCCATGGGGCCGCCTGTGGGAAGGAAGACAAGGCTTCCAATGGCGGAATGTGACGCGTGCTGTTGGTGAGGATCCAAGGGGTGGTTCTGCCACACATCCCTCAAAGAAGCCTGCACCAAAGAAGACGCATGCAAGCGGGGGCCTGCGAGCATGGTACCAGAGGGAGGATGGAAGAGTACAGGGCAAGTCCTGCACTGCTTCCTACTGTCCCTGCACTGCGCACTTTGGCATCTTCTCCCACAGGAGAGCTGCCAACTCCCCTCGGGAGTGGAGGAGCATAGGATGCTTCTCATCCGCCATCTCATTGCCGTGGACAAGTGAGACCGAACCCCCATCCAGCTCATCCCGTATCGTCTCAGGAGAGGAAACGGGAGAGTGGACAACAAAGCCCCCTCTGCTGGGAGCAAGTGTGTGGTGTACGAACACGGAAACTGCACCTGCCCAGCAAGAAAAGAGGGCAATCGTTACCCCGCCCGGGAACCGTAAGCGGGAAGGGGTGGCTGCACCATGCAGTGAGGAGACTGTTGGTGGCGGCCTGAACCCCCACTCGACCGGTACACCTAGGGGTGAGACAGGACGAGTGAAAAGCAATGCTCTCGATATTCTCCGAAGAGAAGAGGACGATCGCTACCCCGACCGGAAGCACAGTGTCAGAGGAGTTATCGGGACTCATGAAAACGTGCGAAAACCGGAAGGGCGATGCCCTCGCCACAGGAAGGAAGTGCGCAGCACAGTCCACCAGTGGCGTAACAGGTTTTCTCTGTGTAAGAGAAAAGGGCAATCGCGCCCCAGACCGGAACGTACAGTGTCAGAGGTGGCGGACACATGAACACGGACGAAACCAGAAGGGGGGGTGTCGGCGTGACTCACACCTGGAAGATGTGACCGGAGGGTGGGGGCACGTTCACCTGCCATCCGCCAGAACTGGCAGGAACGCAGGTAGCTTCTAACTTCACAAAGAAGGGTAGAAAGAACGTGCACGCACGCGTCCTCCAAGACCGACAATCCCTCGAGAGAGTGTCTGAACACCACGTCCTCACCCCCCCCCTTCCGCTCCAAGAGCAGCAGGAGTGGGATCGACGGACAGCAGAAGCACCCGAGCTGCGAGGGATGGTGTCGTCGATTGCACGGTAACGGGTACCAGCAAAGACAGACACCAACATGCCATGGGAGGGAGAGTGCATGAGCAAGTCCGCCTCTAATGGCATGAGACCAAGTGGTCTGAGTGAGAGGCGATGCCCACGCCACAGTAAGGACGTGTGCGGTACAGTCCGTCAGTGGCGTATCAGGTT
>SMGT01013935.1:99783-127443 GCA_004794575.1 Lanistes nyassanus | reverse complement strand
GGGGGGGGGGGGGGGGGGGGGCTTGCCAGTCTCAGCATACAGGCTGTCCACTGGGGTGGTACGAAAAGCTTCTAGACAAATCCGGAGGCCATGGTGGTGGATGGTGTCAAGGAGTTCAAGGTGGGTGGGACGAGCAAAACCATAAACAATGCAACCGCAATCAAGTTTGGAACGAACCAAGGAGCGATATAAACGTAAAAGGGTGGTCTGATCCACACCCCACTGGGCACACCCAACAACACGTAAAACATCCAGCGCCTTCAGGCACGACACATGAAGGGACCGGATGTGGGGTAAAAATGAAAGTGTGGTCAAAAATGACCAAGGAGTTTACAAAAATGCAAACAGACTTGGCAGTGGAAAAGTTAAAACCGTTGGAAGAGACCCAATGTTGAATGCTGAGCTATTGACACAGAGCTGCAGCTGAAGCTCCAGGCAGGGAGGATACCTGCCACGGACACACAAAGCAAAATAATCAACATATAAAGAGACGTCAGCTGCAGGAGGAACCGATTTTAAAATGCCATCAATCTTGATGCAAAAAAGGATAGGGGACAGAATGACAGTGTCTGCAACCCCAGATGTGTGCAAACAGAATGCAAGTAGGCACAGCACAGCAACACCTTGACTGTACATAAGGCTGACTGACTCTAATAATACGCTGAAATTACTTCTTTTTTTTAAAAAAACAAGAGTTCAGGCTGACAGACTGCTTGGTGTAAAAGCGATTGTGTGTGTGAGAGAGAAAGAGAGAGGTGAGAGAGAGGAGAGAGAACGAATGAACGAATGACCTTTATTGATTAGGCTAACGGCCCATATCAAGAGGGTGACAATGGCTGTTTTACAAAGCATGTGTACATGGTTGTTGAATAACATGAAAATGTGTCACTCTCCTCTCTCAGAGAGAAAGAGAGAGAGAGCAGAGATTGTGTGCATGTCCGTATGTGTGCGAGATAGAAGAAAGATCGGAAGCGGGACAGGGTTTGCATGTCTGTGTCCATGCATAAGCTTTGAATATTTTGTATGCATATGTGTGCGTTATGTTAAGGCATGTGAGCATGCATGTTTGTCTCCCTCTCTCCCCCTCCCCCTTCGGTGTGGGTTTGGATGTGCATGCACACATGAGAGAGATTTTATGTTTGTCGGCCTGTTCAGTAACTCATTTGAAGACCTCAAGTGATAGCTGTTCAGGCTGCACCGCAGTTAGAAGTCATTGCCTAGCAGCCAGGTTGCTGTGACGTATGCAGTGAAGCGTGTAAGAGGCGAGACTTGATTACAACTTTCACTCGCTGTCGGCTCCATTAAACCAGCGAGTTCATGCCCGGCCCTAACAAACAGTCTAGCAGCTGACTTTGTCACCAGTGTCTCCCCCCCCCCAATGCCCTCCCCAGCATGTTTGAGCCATCAGCTAAGGGTTAGAAATCACAACACATTGCACAAACCAATCAATGCAAAGAACACAACAAGGTCATGAGAAAGAACCAATCAGATGAGAGAACAGAATCAAATATCTCCATTACTGTACGACTAGTACTGCTGCGTTAGCATTTGGCATGAGTGCTGTGGCTGGACTTTTCTCTAGCTGAAGTTGTCTTGTCTGTTCTCATGCTAACCAGGTTACTTTTGGAACAGTTTGGTTATTTGGGATGTGAAAATGACCTTGTTATATCTGATTGTTTGTTATCTCCACTTCAGATTTATTGATAAATAGAAGAGTGTCGGAAAGTCAAAAGATCCTCATGACAGCCAATGTCTCATGGTATCAGATCTCATCATAAGTGGGTTTCACTGTACTTAACTGAATAAACATAGTTCACCAACGCCAATGGAAATGAAACATTTCACTCAAAGCAGCACTCAAGTGTTTCTTCTCATTCCAGTTAACATTTATATTTGTGGAAAAGGTTTTGACTAAGAGATAAAACTTCAAAGTAACCAATACAATGCATTACTCTACATGCACAAAAACACTCCCACGCTACAAGTGATTTCTAGGTTGGCTTGTATTTATTTATATACATGAATTTTTATGTCAGAAATTTAAATATTTTGTTCAAGTGCTAAAAAGCTGAAATTACTAGTGATTTACAAATGATGTTTCTACATAAAATGGTAAATTAGGTTTGACTTGATCTGAAAAATGACAATATTCCTATGATTGTTCACTTTTCACAAAAGGGCATGCAAGCCATGCTGGTACCCTTTGAAAAAGCGATCTTAGAAAGATTCTGGGGCTGGCTGAGGAAGAGTGAAAGAAAAGAGAAGATACCTACCATCATCTACATTCTGTGCAAAAAAGGTGAACTGGTTTGTAACCTCAGTAATGATCACTTTACGGTAACTGATCTGGCGCTCTGTTGGTTCTTCCACTACCACCTCTTCCTTTGTTTCTTCAAAAGCTGTCCATATCTAAACAGAAAAATCACACTAATATAAGAAAAGGCAAATGATTACAAAAATACAGAAGTAATAATATGCCAAATGGACATCTTTTGTTAAGTTACAACCTGTTCCTACAATGACAGGTATCTATTCATCAGAGGCTGTAGCATTTCAGACGTCAATATGCAGGCAACGTAAAACCAAAGAGGGTTGGCTGGTTGTTGGAGTTTAACTTGTCAGCAGCTTAGGCTTGATCATGGCAATGTCAACATCCTGTTCAGATAAAATGGTTGGTTGGTTGTTTGGGGTTTTATGCTATGTCAGTGGCTGTGGCTATATCATGGCAGTAACTGTGTAAAGATTAAGATCAATAAATTTATCAAGTAAAATATGGAAAAAAAAAGTGCAAATGAGGGATAAAAATTTAAACGTTTAAATATTTCTGTAAATCCAATAAACCTCCTATATGATATAAGGCTTAGAAAAAGAAGCCAAAATCAAGTCTTATAATGGAGAGGTCAAAGGGCTGTGTTGGCATGATGAGCAGCACCTACCAGGGACCTCAACCTCCAGGATCCCATTCTCCCCTGAAATGGGTCACCCTGCACTGCAAACACAGGAGGTCTAAATGAGACTATAGAGAATGAAGAACAGTTGAGAGAGGATGGTTATAATAGTAAGATTATAAGAAGAAAGAGCACAGACCAAAGCAAGGAGATAGAATAGAAAAATTGCAGTGCAGAGAATTTCTGATGGAAAAGAAAAGAAAGGGAAAGAACCGGAGAGGCAGAAATAAGGAAACCAGAAGCGAAAGGGCTGGGCCAGCTCAGCCACCTAGCCTGGGTGCTTTCCCCCCCCCCCCAACGTGGAGCTGGGCCTGTAGGTAGTTCAAGACAAGGGGAGAAATTTATGGAAAAAGGAGAACTTTTGAAGAACCCTATACTTACTAGATTTCTCCAGAACTGGGAAAAAAATTAATAAAAAGCAGGAGAAACCATCATTTAGTGCTACAGACCTTTCTGGAACATTCTGAAAGCTCCATCTGACAGCAGTCCTAAGACACACTGGTCAAGTTTAGCATTGTGCACATTGTGTATTTGAATTTTCTGAAATTGAGCAGAACTTTTCAGAACACAACAGCAGTTTCAAAGCAGTGTGACAATCACCCAGTTCCAGCAATTTCCAGTAACTGTAAGAAATTATCTGTAGTACAGTAGGAATGCCTGGAGATGCAATAGAAGTTTTTTGCACTAGGCAGAGCTTTTTTGGACTTTCCTCCTGTTTTCAGCAGTAGATAGAACTTTCTTCAAAGTCTGATAATCAGGCAGTTCTACCATACTCTGTTAGCTGTAAGAAGACACCTGTTCTGCTGCAAACATTACTGAAATGTAATAGAACTCTCTAGCACCTCTCAGAACTTTTTTACAATACGGCAGAAATTTCTGGAAGGGATTGGAACCGCAGAGTAGGTTTTGGGCACCACTGCTACAGAAAGGCCCAGACAACCTATGGAACAAAACTTTAATTTTTGGGAAATGCAATCCTGACATAGATTCCAGCAGGATGGAACTGTCCTTAAAGATGAACCATCAAGCAGCTCTGGCATGCCAAAGGTGAGAGAAACCAGCCTGCAAATTCTACTGTCTTCTCTACAGCTTGCCAGAGCTTTGGTAAATCATATCCAAACTTTCTTGAAAAGAATGATATTGCACACCAGGCATACTGCTTCAGAAGCATGCAGGCAACCTCTGGAACCAAACAGGATTTTCAGGAATCCAGCACAACACAGAGACCATAGGAAACCCAGATGCATAATGCATGGATCAACAACACAAAAACAATACAGGTCATATAAATATGGAAGTGCCGATTCGCGAAAAAGATGTTCTCACCATGAAATGTTGTGACTGGGAACTGAAGCCTAAAAAAAAAATCATACTCATTGGCTACCTGTTCGAACATGTATTGAATTCAAGTTGTCTGTACTCTGCTTTCACTTCTTTTCTGGCTCTGCTCCTTTATATTTCAACAATCTCCTCACTCCTTACATACCAGGCAGACACCTCTGGTCATCAGCAGACACTCGCATTCTCTCAGTGGCAAAGATGAAGACCAAATCATACGGGGAACGTGCGTTCAGCTATTCAGCAGCAACACAGTGGAATTCACTGCCTCACAACATCCATCATGCACAGTCACTGGACTCATTTAAACAGGGCCTTAAAATGTACCTCTTCCAGAAACATTTATAATCTCATCAAATTATTAGAGAACTATGCTGCTGTGATCGTTATTGGGATAATGGATGCATGTGTATGTATGTATGTGTGTGTATGTATGCATGCAGGATGTAGGTAGCTGGGGAGTTCTTTCCCTCGTTTTTCCTGTGTTGCTTGTACATCGATATTTCTTTCATTGCTCAGTAACTTAGTCTTCTGCTTTTGTTGTGTATTTGGGGCAGTTTCTGTTTGTATTTCTTGTATAGTTTGTATAGTTTTATATTGTGTATGTCTGTATATACATGCTCGTGGGTCAAGCGCACCGAACACGTTCTTTGAACGCGGTGATGCGCTCTACAAATGTACCTAATAACAGACTTTGCCCCTTGATTCAGATTTTGAGGAACAAGCAGACAAGATGGTCCACTTTTTTCTGGCTCAAAACTAGGGGGGGTTGGGTAGCTCAGTGGATAAAGCTGTGGACTAGCAGGTTGAAGGTTCCTGGTTCAAATCCTGATGTGGCCAAGGATTATTTCCTAAAGTTATACATTGTGCACATTCCATTCAGCCATTCCTCACACATTAACTGCCTATCTGCATTTGTTATCTTAACGCATCTATCAGTCTATTAGACCCCATCCCCCTTATAGTCCGCCGTCCTGTTATGCACCCAATGTTAAGCAACCAATAAGGCTCAAAACACCCAATAGAATGCTACTACCACTCCAGCACTCAGCTCAGTTTAGCACTTCAATCCACCGCCCCAGGAAAAGGTGATCCACATCCTGTTGCTGTCCTCACTCACCACCCACATAATTTACCTGTTCAAAGAATTTTTTCTCCAATTGGCACCTACTGTCCAAATCTGACCCCACAATTTTCCACACACCACCACTTCTAGCCTCTCATCGAGATAAAAATCTACAGGATCTCTTAGTCCATTCCAAACTGAGACCACCCCTCTCATCTCTCCACACTGCTGGTCTACCTCATGCAATATCCTCCACTGCCACACCTGCCAACATCTTTACCCCACAACAACTCTACACACAGCCAACAACACCTTTACCATTACTTATCATTTCACCAGCACCAGTAAGAACATCATTTATGCCATCTCATGCACCATCTGGCCTAATCCACTCTATACTTTGGCGATGGAAATCAGACTTAATAAGAGGCTCAAAGAACATTTGGCTGACACCAGTGGCACAATACTTCAACAGCCCTCTCCACACCAAAGACCACTTGAAAGTCTGTGCTAACTGGCAAATGAAAGGGGACACCATAGATCATAAAAATATGAATCATACTTTGTATCTAAATTTGGCACAAAGCCCCTCATGGCCTAAACCTCAAGGACTAACCCAATACTCCCTTCTCCTTTCCCCTCCCCCTCCTTTACCATCTTGACTTATCCAACCCCCACCCCCACTGGGACCACCATTTGTCTGCCTTCTTGGCCGCCATCTTGTCCATTTTTACTGTCCTCTGTGCTGTTTTACCCATGCCAGATAAGTGTTTGCTGTCTATATGTAGTTCTCGCTTTGTTTGCAGTTTGTTTCCTTCTTGTTCCTTTTTGTTCAGTGTTCATTGTCTACATGTAGTTTCTCTTTGTTTGCATTTTGTCTTCTTTTTTGTTAATTTTTTATCGTGAAGAACGGGTAATGCCCTTAAACATGGACTATCTATCTATTTTTGTCCTTTTACATGGCTCAGACACTCTGCTGTTCACATCATACTAAGGGTTGATACACAAAGGGTGTACACATTTTTTGCGAGCTCTGCTTTTACTTTTACATGTGTTCTTCAAACATGCCAGTATTTACTTTAAGCCACAATCCACAACCAAACGCTACAACATAAAAAAAACAATACCTTTCGTCTTGCTATTTTAGCTTGTTCTTCTGCCTTCATAAGGGATGCGTAGTGAGATGAGCGTTCGGCCGTGAAGTGCACTTTTGCTAGGCCTGCTTCCACCAGGGCAATAGACAAATTTATTCCATCAACAAAGAGCCATCCAATAAAGTTTCCTCCTTTATCAATTGCCTCCACTTCTACTTCCACCTGTCAACATTCAATTAAGTCAGGTTTTAAAAGCATGACATAACTATCAAATGTCTGCGATGTCCACTAATATTAATGAGATTCATGTTTCCACACTCACTTCTAATTCCTATCTTATAAGTAGTAAGCCTAAAAGTTTGAAAATTTGTAGTAACTATAATGCAGTCCACTATCGACATGCATCCAGGTCCTCAAATGAGTGGGTTATAACTATGTGATGGACGCAACCATCATGGAGACAGTTTTGCCATCACACACTCACAGCCACAGTGGATGCCGGGGTGCGGTACCCAGGCTGAGTACCACCAGCGATCCATGGCTGTGATGCACTGTGCATCTTATAGCGTGCTGTGCTAGGCTCACTCTCTCTAGACGCTTCTATATCCTTCTAGGATAGTTACAGAGAGTAACAACTAGCATCCTCTGATTCTACTCCATATAATCTTTCTTTAGATAGTAAACTCATCTAACATCTTAATAGATTAGGTTAGTAGTTTGTAGGCATATTTCTTATCTTTATCTATTCAACAAAGCTAGTTAAACTGCCTTTTAACGTAATTATCTCTATTTCCTCCTCACTCTACTTAACTTTCCTTAACAGTAACAAGAAGAGAAGAGCGCACTCTATTCATCGCATATTTTCATGTCTTTGTGCATACATTCTTTGATTTCGTATTCTAACTGTTGTACATGTATAAAAACACAAGACGCAGTATCCGCTGCACTTTCACCCGCTAGCTGCTGCTGTAGCAGGCAATGCTTCCCTCGTGGCCCACCCGATAAAAGTGGGGTACGGACCGGACAAAGGGCAGTGAGCCGTGGGGCGACGGACCATGTAGGGCAGCAGCAGTGGCGGCTCTAAATAAAGCATGCAGAGGGCTTTCAAGAAAACCTGCCTTGGTTGACAGAAAGAGAGAGAGAGAGAAAGGTTGTGGACTGAACCTGCATCATCACAACTACCCAGTGTTATAATGGCTGTTCTCCCACCACCTGCCCTAGCTATCAAACAGTTAGAAAGCAGCTTGCTTTGTGAAATATTGTACATGTGCAGTACATGGTACATCAAGATTCTTAGTTAGGACTATGGCCAGAGGTTTAGGAATGAACTAGCAAGAAGAATTAAAAGTGTGTGGACTGTATAGTCTATTTTTTTGTGGGCTACAAGTTCTTGGTTTGTGAAGCAATACTTTTTAAAGCTTCGGTTAAGATATTAGAACTACACACACACACACACACACACACACGATGTGCTCATCCTTTGATGTTGGTGAAGATGCAACTGAATACAGTGCCTTGTGAGGAATTCTGGCCAGTGCATTTAAGGGAGACAATGTGATGGTGCATTGCTGCTTCACACTACATCAGGGCTGGAATTAAGTGGTCACCAGGCACTAATGGCACCCAAAAATTGTGTTGGGTGACCTTGCCTTTCATCTGAACTCGCCCACTTGGTGACCTAAAACTTTGGCCAGCTCTATACCTGGAATGTGGATCTGCGCATGCACACATACACAAACAAAACACACACATACACATGCCGATAAAGGAAGAGCAGACACTCTGACTTTTGGGTAGCCTTGAGCTACAGGACAACATCACAGCTGAACCATGCCTCATGGTTAAGCAGGGCAGGTCCATGTCCCCCACTAACTCCTGCAGCAGGTGTCTGATGTGCCTCCTCTCCACTTTGCTGGCCTACATTCTGACCGGTCTGGACAACAGATTTGATGACAGTACTTGGGAAATGAATGTTATCTCTGGTTAACAGAGTGGAACATAGGCAAATTGCCTAGGATAGTTGCCAAATCCGACTTTTGTAAAGATAAAGTCAAGAGACCAGAGGCCTCTCTCTGGCTGGGTGGCTAAGCTGGCCCACCCCTTTATCTTCGGCTTTCCTTTTCCTGCCTCTCTGGTCCTTTCCCTTTCTTCTTTCCCATCCCAATCTCTCCTCACTTTCTGCAGTTTTTTTCTTTGCTGTCTTTCTGCCTGCCCTGGCCTGTTCTTTTTCTTTCTCTCACATACATCTTCTCTCCACGGTTCTTCTTCCTCTGCGGTCTTCTTTACACCCCTGTGTTTTCCGTGCAGGGCAACTTGTGTTGGGGGAGAATGGTGTCCTGGGGGTTGAGGTCCTTGATGGGTGCTGCTCATCATACCAACACGCCCCTTTGGCCTGGACTTCTCCTAGATGGGAGGTTGGTGTGGCCCACACCAATCAATCGGCTGGTCGTGCAGTGCCCTAGCTTTGCTAGAAGGCTGCGGCCTGGGTCAATCTGGTTTAGTTTTGTCTAGGCCGGAGTATATCTCTTCTGAGCCCTGTTGTGGCCCTGCTGGAAATACCCAGTGTGGTACCGGTCGGCCGGATCCCCTTGTTGGCCTCCGTGGTGGGTGGGGAACAGAAGAGATGAATCTTTATCCTTTCCCCTAAGGCTTCCAAAATTCTGCCATGCAAGCAGCACCTCTCACCCTGCGTTAGTTCCAATAGTGAGGATGAGGTCCGACAGTGTTTCTGCTCGCTCTTCCCAACCTTCTTGGCCCTGTTTTCTTGTTGTTGAGGGTGCTGACCCCTACAAACCCATTACGAAGCTGACACCTTTTGCTGTCCAGAAGGGGTTTAGTTCTATTTTTTATGTCTGTCAAGTGATTCCATGACATTTCCTTTCTTGTCGAGTGTGGAACCCAGAAGGTGTCGGATGCCCTTCGCCAATGGGATTCCAAACTCTTCATAGATCGACCTATCCGGGTCTCTGTGCACAGTTCGCTGAATTCTTCTGTCGGCGTGATTCGCTGTGCTGACTTGGCTGATAAATCTTGACATCAAGGCCGAGCTTCAGTCCCAGGGAGTGTAGCGTGGCTGAAGCAGTGGCGTAGCTTATTTTGTGGGTCGCTGAATAGCTGTAGTGTCGGTAGCGACAAGATTTGGTGCTCGGTCATCAGTCACGTGTCGCATTGGTGTATTGCAGTAAAGCTGTTGGTACAGTAGTGACCAGAGTTGGTGCTCTGTAACGGTCGCTTCTCGTATCTGTGTACTGCGGTAAAATAGTTGTTTCAAAAAGTGACAAGAGTAGGTGCTCTTTTTGCGGTCACTTATTGTACGTGTGTATTGAGTGGGATCATAGGCCGGTTTGGCAGTTTGGTTTCCCTCTTGCATTGATTTGATTATTTCCTTTGTCTGTTGCACGTGGTATGACGTCATCAGGCAGCGTCTTACCCTAGACACAAGCACGGTGATTCTCTGTAAATAATTTGTAGATATATTTGATGTTGTCGAGCCAGTTAGTGTTTGAAATATATGTTGAATAACAGTTCGCTGCAGTTGTGTGTTTTACGAGGGTGGGGGCTCTTGAGCTAGAAGTGTTTTGCCTGTGAGAGACTGAGCGAACGTATCAGTGTATGAGAATCTTTTCCCTCGGTAGATTTCTCTGGTTATTCCCATTATTTCATAGCGTCGTCATCCTTTGGTGTAGAAACCACTGACCTGAATCAGTAAAGGTTTTGGTGACGATTGCTAAATTAAATCTACATTTACGAGATCGCCATAAAAATTGACCAGTAATTCTGAAGTCCAATAAGATAAGGTACCGCCCGCACGTCGACAGCGACCTACTTCTTCTTCCTCCCAGACTGACGTCACCTGGGTTGTCAGGGGCTCTCCTCGCCCCTTGTCTTGTTTCTATGCCCCCTCCTTCCACTGGTTCAGTCTCGCCCCCCCTCCCCCCAACAGTCCACACCATGCACCACTTCTCAGGGCACTTCCACTACTTCCGCCTCTTCGGCCACCCCGGCTTTACCTCCTCACGTACCTCTTCCGCCGACCCGCCTCCATCACCATCACTTACGCCACAGTCTGCCAAGAAGTCCACCTCTGCTTGCACTCCGGGGCCGGGAGCGCCGATGCCCTTCCATCTGCTTCTCTCTCTGTTCCTGCCTCATCCTCACACAATCACTTTTCGGCTCTTGCCGACAACGGGATGGAGGTTAGGGCTTCCCGCCTCTCCTCCCCTTTTCCCACACGTTGTCCTTCCCATGGTCCAAAGGACACATCCCGGCCCCCTAAGGGGCAGGCGCGACATGATCTTTTGGAGGACATGGAGATGGGGGATACCACCCCCTCCTCCACTCCGTCCTCTCCTGTCCACCCTTGTCACCGATCTAGCCTATCTCATTAACATGTCCTCCATCATCCAATGGAACTGTCGAGGAATCCGAGCTAACTATAAGGACCTCCACTGTCTTATCTCTTCTCTCAACCCTGCCGCTCTTGCTTCCTTTTCGTGTGGTGCTTTCCATGTTATTCATCACGCTTTTTCTGCTGACACCAGCTCAGGCGGTATCGCCCTCCTCATTCATCCTCTTCCCTCTTGTTCTTCTTTTGGGTGATTTCAATGGACATCATCCCCTGTGGGGTGGTGTTTCCAGCGACACCCGCTTATAGCTTTGTTTTTTGCTGAGAGGGATCTCTGCGTTTTCAATGACGGCAGTCCCACTTTCTGTCAGCCCCATAGTGGGTATATTTCCGCCATTGATCTTTAGGTCTGTTCTCCCGCTCTTTCTCTTGACTTTTCCTAGCTTCAATTCCAGGGGCTGACGAACATTTGCCATGTGCCATGTATACTTCCGGCACTGATCTCTTGGTCTGTTCTCCCTCTCTTTCTCTTGACTTTTCTTGGCGCGTCATAAGAAAAGTATGGAATCCCATTGGCGAAGGGCATCCGCCGCCTTCTGGGTTCCACACTTGACAAGAAAGGAAGTGTCACGGAACTGCTTGATAGATACAAAAGCAAAAGAAATAGAACTGAACCCTTTCTGGACCGCAAAAGGGGTCAGCTTCGTAATGGGTTTGTCGGGGTCAGCACCCTCAACAACAAGAAAACGGGGCCAAGAAGGTTGGGAAGAGCGAGCAGAAACACTGTCGGACCTCATCCTCACTATTGGAACTAATGCAGGGTGAGAGGTGCCGCTTGCGTGGCAGAATTTTGGAAGCCATAGTGGAAACGATAAAGATTCATCTCTTCTGTTCCCCACCCACACGGAGCCCAACAAGGGGATGCAGCCGAGCGGCACCACACTGGGTATTTCCAGCAGGGCCACACCAGGGTTACAGAAGAGATATACTCTGAGGGCGAGGACGAAACTACATTGTGCTATGAGTGTATTTAAAGAGCTGGGGAAAAGTGGAACGGATTCATTCTTGATCATCTTCATCGTCGGAGCTCTTCATCTTAAGTCGCTTGTCCATGTAGCATCAGCTAGGAAGATCCGTCCTGTGCTTTCACAGTGACGTGAAATGTATTAAAGTTTGAGAGTAGAAGCGAAAACACCTTGTTGCTGTGTCGGAGTGGATGACAGAGCCATTGCCACGACTGCAATAGTAACGAACCGCTACCACTCAACCATGTTACACTAAGGTAATAAAGATTTTATTCACCATATTTTTACATTTAAAAAATCAGTTTGTTGCTTGTCTGTAACGCTGATGGTCATTTCTTGGCAATTTTTAACATGCAGCCTTAAATGTCCATATTGAAATGTCAGAAGTCCTTCAAGATGCCCAGCATGGACTGAGTGAATCCTTCTGAGGTGTTGCTGCATTTCAGAATGAGCTAATTGTAAATGTGCTATGAACGTGAAAGAAACTAAATATCATACTTCATGCTGCAGACACAGTTCCTTAGTGAACAGCATGGCTTCCTCTCCAAAAGGATCTCCAGCCATTACCTGGCCTCCCTGGACTTGGCGGGTTCCCTTTGGGCAATCTATTCCTACACATAGATAACAGACACATGAGACACTGTTAGCTAGAAAACACCAGAAACTTGTCACAAGAATAAAAAGTCAGCATTAAAAAGTTGCAGTTCCTCAACATAGTGTATGGTGATGGTTTTTAATAGACATTTTGGGTATGGTGTGAGAATGGAAGAAATATACTATATAATTTACGTAAGTTTGAATTATTATATTTTTGGGGAAAAAAAGAAGTGCGAGTTACCTAGACCAAGACAGAAATATAAAGACAAATAGCTCCATGAAAGTAGTATGTCAGTTTCGTTAGAGAAGGGGCTGATAATAGATAAAAAATGCACATCTTCCAAACTCTGCAATTATTTGTAATCAAATGTGTTTTCTAGTGTTTTAAGTCACATAAATTTAGATTAAACAACAACAAAATCAGTGACACTTTGAGAAGGAAAAGAGTTCTGTTAATTATTCCATGACTTGGAATACCCTGCCAGATCTACACCCTTCACAATGTCACAGGGCCGTTTAAGTCCCCCCCCCCCACCCAAAATAAAAATCTTTCAACTGGGTCCCAGAGTTGTCAATGACATCCATTTTGACTTCAACATTTTCTTCATCAGCACAATCCTTAATATCAAAACATACTGAAGAAAAAAAAGGATTCTAGTAACTTTTTCCAGTTGAATCTCTTTAATCAACTATATTTGCTTCTTGAGCTGAATTTAAACACTTTACAGTTTGTGGCACATTCTTGTTTGCAGTCACCATTTTGCAATGAACCTGTTCTGTGACTGGCTGCCGAGACCAATGAAGCATGTATTTTTTTGTGCCAGTGGGGACTTACCCAGCTCTTTAACAAATACTATCAATGTTGCTTTTGCCTTGAAATGGAGAGCCAAGATATCTGCTTTTGATGCATCATTGATCCCCCTAAGGCACTTCTCTGCGGAAAACCGCAAGTCTACCTGAGTATGGATGTTGGTGTCATTCAAGTTTAATGTTCTTCAGGTGGACAACAATCAAGTTTTCAGACATCACATCTTTCTTGACCACATGCTTCAGGATTTTTGTCAGCACATCATAAAGGTCAAGTACCAAAAATAGCAGAACAGGACTGTCTCTTTAAAAGTTAGTTAGAAGTGGCTGTACATTCTAGCCATGCTCAAGAAAAAGATAACCTTCAACAGAGGGCTGTCACACTAACTCTTTAGGATGCAAAGTGCTATTTCCTGGATATGGGACCTACTTCTCTCCCAGCTTCAGTGTATTTCTGCAATGCTGGCAAAACCTCTAAAAAACCTTTCTATCACAGGAACATTCTTCAGCCACTCTAGGGGCAAACTTCAAGAGACTGGGACTACTCTTGGTGACAAAGATAAAATCTTCTCTTTGTCCTGATGTGCCAATGAGAAGCTTATATGCATGTTTCTATGATCTCCCATCCTATTTTTGCCATTGCAGTCTTGAGAGCCTCATGCACAAAATCCAGCCCATGTCCTTCTCTGATTCTTTACTTTGAACAGCTAAAGTAATTGCTGTGCCCCACCCCCACTCCCAATTGGTGGTTGCAGCTTGCTATTTTCAAACCAATACTTGTACATAAACTCTTAAAAATGAGATGTTCATGTAAATTTATGGAAGATAAATGCAGGAAAACCATGTAGGAACTGGTAGGAGTTTGTTAGAAAAAATGTGTTTATCTTCCAGCATCCTATTTTTCAGCACCCACATAACATCTGCTAACAATATTTGTAAACTCTGAAGGAACAGGCCCTCCAGAAAGCTATTGTGTGCAGCAATTCAGCTAATGGGGAACAGCTTTTTAGAAAGTAAAAAAACCATCAAACAGTCCATGTCACCTGAAATGAGGAATGTAATAAGGCAAGTTTCTCGGGGCAGAAAGAGCCGGAGTCTTGAACCACTTGCAACAAATTCTACTACTGCCTCAGATCTGCCAGCTCTCTGAAGGAATGGAAGAAACTGCTTCGCTTTAGGAACATCCTGCAAAAAGTTCACAAGCATTTCAATTGTGTTAAAATAAAAATTCATAACACTGATGTTATCTTCCACTAGATCAATGATCACAGTTAAAGAAAAATTGAAATTTTTGTCTGGTTCTAGAAAACATATGAAATTGATTTCTTGTAGTGCATGTCCATGGTCTATAGTGACAACAATATTTTTCATCCTTATATTAGAAAATTGCTCCAAACTAAAGCAAAACTATTTTGAAACTTTATCAAAGTAAAAAAAAAAATAAACAAACAAACAGCTAACCAACACCTCTTTTACTTCAGGTTAGAAGTAGGTAGTGGCACATAAAATTATAAATGCATACTTATAGTCATAATATTTTATATCTTTATAGAACTTTATTCTGTTTCCCCAAATACCCGAATTTAAAGTCACAGATATCAATCTCACAAACGGAGATCACACAAAAGGTAATTTTCCACAGCATGGTAGCCAAAATCAAAACCAAAAAACCATCATCTTTAAATTTACACATATGCTAAATAAATTTTTTTTATTACCTTAGTCTTTTCTGTCTAGTCATAGTAAAAAAAAAAAATCCAGCAGAAATGGGCTAACTGAGATCCACTTCGCACAAAACGCACCTTATGTATTGCTACGTCCACCCTTTTTGTGCAGAATTCAAATCAACTGTGCTTGTAAGGATTTCTGCCAACATTTTCACAAACTCTTATCGGATTCGCATATTACCGTCATAGTTGTCAGACTTCACAATCATATCACATACAAATTTTTATTTTAAAAAAATCCCCCAAACCACTGTCCTTAGAGGACATAATGAGTGTCTCAGAGTAAGAACAAAGAAACAGCAGACCATCCTGGATTTTCTGATTTTCTTTTGACTGTTAATAAAAGCTGGCTTAGAGAAACATGACGTTTTTGCATGCAGCCTTAGGTTTCAAAAGGGCAGATATGTAGCAATACATAAGGCACATTTTGTGCAAAGTGGATCTCAGTTAGCCCATTGCTGCTGGGTTTTGACTAACTTTGATTAGACGGAAAAGTCTAAGGTAATAATGATTTTATTCGGCATATGTGTAGATTTCAACATCAGTTTGTTTCTTGTCTGTAACGCTTACAGTTATTTATTTACTGGCAATTTTGTTTAAGCATGCACCAAATATACAAACACATAAGGGCCAAAACTCACATGGCATCTGTTAAGTCCTGTTAAGGCATCTTTCAATGGCTTTCACTCTGTCCCCTAAAGACTGGCTTTTGTTTTCTAGAATTTGCTTGTGGAATGATTATGAACCCTGCCAACGACTGCTGCCAGTTGTGAGAATGATAAGAATATGAAAATGGCAGTGATTATCCTCAGGAGAAGTTTTTTTAATGAAGTAAATCTTCCGATATACAACTTTGAATAATAAAAAACACTTAAAATCAGGTCCTATAATGGAGGAGTCTTATAAGGGAGGACTGGTCACGCCGAACCGTTAGTACAACATGTATGTACATGTACTGTGCTGGATGGGATAAGAAATAAACACATCTTCATGTATGTTATCATGGCAGCCAACTGCAGCATGTGCTTTGAAACTGTTTTTCATTTACCACTAAAATGTGCACCTCAATTACTGATATACTTTTATCACACATCAGTCTTACTTTATCTCATCATATTTAGTTTCATCCCACCAAACATAATTAAAACTTTCTTTTTGGTGCTGTCAATAAAGAAATTGAAATTTTGTAAAATAAAAAGTAATGAAGTTGTGAACAGCGTTTCACTGATGTTTCTGTTATCTATCTACTTTAAACCCTTACATCATAAATTCTCTCTCTGATTCGTATCAGAAACAACAGAAAACTGATACCTGATTCCCAAAGGCCATCCTTTGATTATTAAATATGTAGGCAGGAATTGGGTATGGCTTCTCTATTCTATGCACTACTCGGCCATTAGGATAGTTTTAGGCTACTGCCACTAAGCTAGTTTTAAGAAATTTTGAACAAGACTTCTTGAGGCCTGCCTTCTGCACCTGCCTGACCTTGTGGAATACAAAATGAGTCTTTCGGAAATGAATTATGACAAAGTTCATGATGCAAATTATTTGTCATGCCGAGAAATATTTAAACGAGCCAAAAGTCAAATATTGCGCAAAATCAGTACTTCTGTCAGCGGATCAAACAAGTTCACCAGCTGTGAAGTTCATGCTGACACTGTAGACCACAGATCTCCAAGACTGGTGTATGTTGCTCTTATGATTTTTGTATAAAAAAAAATTGGGAGAGCCCACAGAAGAGTGAGGGAGGTGGTCAGGTGAGAGGCGAGGGTAACCCACCCCCACTCCCCGGTTGACCCCGTCACCCTGAACAAGTGCCCGGGCAGGAGGTAAACAACCCTCCTGGCTGCAACCACCACCCCGGGTAGACAGCCCATTCGTGTTTTTCTGGCAAGCTCGCATTCGGGGCTATAAAGGCAGCCGACCACTAAGTACGAATTGCCATACACACCCAACCTTCTGGGGTAGTTACTACAGGAGAGTACGACCCCTATCCGCGATGTGGACATAGAGAGCCAGCTGCGACTGCCAACCCATTAGAAGGGAGTTGAGGAGCAACACAGGGGCGGCTCTTGTCAGTCAGGAAGGAACTCGGGACTAGGTCGGTTGCTGGGATTATGGAGCTGAGAGACATGGCATCTGTGGTATTCCTGTACAGCATTGTGAATGAGTGTATGTACCGTGCAGGGAAGTAGGACACGATCGTAACTCGAAGATAGTTGTTGGACAACTAGGCTTGAACATCAGTAGTAAAACTGGTTAAAAAGAAAGTATACATCAAAATTGTTGATTTGTCAGTTGTCAAAATGAAACTAGTTACGTGTAGAAGACTTAAGGTAAGCCACTGTGATCGTCAGTCAATCTTCTTGAATGTAAAGACATCAGTGTGACATCATTTGGTTGAGAGTCGGATTTACCACGTATTTACCAGATAAATCGTCTTCAGAAAAGGGTACGGTTTTCCCTTGTGTGTTCACCAATGTTAATTATCGGCATGGTAGTTGATCTATAATACTGTAAATAACGTGTGTGTGCGTGTGTGTGTAGATACATGTAGCATGTCACTGTGATGAATCATCCGGGATGGCTTGAGCTAGGAGCGCTACGGCAGCTAAGTGTTAAGCCATGAAAAGCATGCTTCATCAAACAAAGAAACAAGAACAGGTCATAAAATTCAGCAAAAGATGGGTCATAAACCAGGTAAGGGAGGGGATGATGCGTATATAGTAGAATGTGCCCGTCACAAGACTTGCGGCTCCGGAAAAAGGAGTAGTCATAAATGGGAGGTTTATAAAACAGAGGTTCTACTGTATATAATCTTTGGTACAAGCAGCCATCTTAAATGTGCTTGGTCAAAAGTCATGTTTTCTGCTTGCTGAGTGTACAAATGTACAAACAAATGTTCTACTTTTATATGCCAAGACCATATGGTAAAGAGGTCTGTCTCCCTTTTGTATTTTTCCTTCAGGTGTAAAGAAAAGTCGTGCTCTTATGCCTTTTTATTGGTGGGTTTGCGGGCTTTTGATGTTTATTTAAAGCACAACTAATCTATTTCCATGAGTTTACCAATGCACTACTCACCCCAGCAATGTCAGCCACTCTGTGAATGGGTGCTTCTTTTTTGGAAAATATTCCAACACATTTCTTCTGTGCTCGTGCCTCAGCAGCCAGTAATTCATCATAATGTGATGAGCGTTGATCATCATCTTGTTTGTATCGGATCACAGTGGCTAGCCCCTTGCTTACCAAAGCCTCAGCAATATTGCTGGAATAAAACAAAATTCAGTTAAACAATTAGTCACAATGGTTACCAAAGCAATCCAAGCTCTGGACATAAATGTGCTTACCAACAAAATTATGTAACAGCTATTGGGCTGATATAGAGCAGTTTTGCCCAAATTGCCATTTTGCCCACTCGCTTAAGTCGTTTTGCCCAATCACTAATGTCAGTTTGCTCACTTGAATGTGTGCACAGCCAAGGCAACCAGTTTGCACAAGACAATCAGCATAGCTCAGTTATTCGCACTATTCACACACACACATAATCGGAAAAGTGTTAACCTCTGACTTACCCAAATAGCCCTCTGACAGAGAGAAAGAGTGAGAATTCACTTTACTGTAAAGCATAAAAAAGGAGAATTAAAGCCACACCCCGACAGCAAGTCAGCCTATTAAGCTCCAAAGGTACCCGAAATTTCTTTCTTTGATCTTGAACAGGCTTTCCAGCTGACATAGGTACAGGTTACAAAACCAGCCACAAGCCCGCTTGTTAGGGCAAACTGTTAAATCACTGCGTTTAGTAGAGGCCAACAGTAAGAGAAACATGTAATCAAGAATCACCTTGCCAGGCAACAAATTGTAATGGGTGTACATGCCACACAGTTATCACTTGCAGTCTTCAAATGTTATTGGAGGGCCAGACACACAAACAAGCGAATAAAAACAAAATCTCCACGGAGGCAGCAAGTTGTGCATGTCTTCAGGAGTAGTCGTCGATCACGGGAGAGGGCGGAGGGAAGATGGCCAAATCAACTTAAGCAACTTGAACGAGTAGGTGAATTGACTTAAAAGGAAGACAGACAGACAACACAGGAAAAATGGCAGAACATGGGAGAAATTGGGGGAAAAGAAAAGGCAGAGCTAGAGTGACTGAGTGTTGGGGTTTAACATTGTGCCAGCAATGAGGGCTCTATCACGGCAGGATGAAAATGTATAAACACAGGTAATAGGAAAAAGGAAGAAGAGGGAGAGAGAGGACGGAGAAGGGCACAAGGTAAAACCGAAAGGAGGGAAAAAAGACGCTAAGACAAATCTAAATATGGGAATAAAACTGATGGGACATAAAATGGTGAGGATCCCAGAAGGAGAAACTGAACCGAAGAGGGTAGGAAAGGAAGGGTAGAAAAATTACGCTGACAGATACGGCTAAAACAGAATACAAGAAAATAAAAAGTGTTGGACGGTGAGGGGAGTCGCACAGGAGTCACAGGTGGGGGGGGGGGGAATCTCAGAACAGAGCAGGAAAGAGTGGGTGAGGTGGTTATGACCTAAACGAAGGCATGTCAGGATAAGTAAGTCCCAGCAACTAAAGCTATATCATGGCGGAACACACAGAGAGAAAACATCGGTAAAAGGAAAAAAAAGGGGGGGGGAGAGGACGGAAACAGGCCACAAAGTAAAACCTAAAGGAAAAAAAATGGCACAAAAATAAGCTTAAATGCAGGAATAAAAGCCGATGGCATGCAAAAAGGCGAGTATTGCAGAAGGAGGAATTGAGCGAAAAAGGGCAGGGAAGGATGGGGCAAACAAAAAATGACGCTGATGGACACGGCTAAAACGTAAGCAAGAAAATAAAACGTGTTGGACAGGGAGGGGTGTTGCACAATGGTCACAAGTGGGCAGAGGCTCGGAACGAAGCAGGAAGGAATGGGTGAGGTGAGCATGACCCAAACGGAGGCACACAGGTTCTGCACAGTAAACAGAGTCAGAGAGACAAACTAGCACCTACCCAAACTAAAAATTGGCAATGAGCTAAAAAAAAAATGCTGAATAAAAATGGGCAAATTGCCGCAAAAACCAAGGTGGCAAAGATCCACCAGGATGTCATGCCTCCAGGTCTTGTCAAAGGCCTTCTCCGGATCGAAGAAGAACCCCAGCATGTGTTCCTTTTGGATGAAGGCGTCTCGGATGAACGAGGTGCTTGACAGTGCTCTGGCCCCACCCAAAACCACACTGCAGCGAGGAGAGCAAACCCTCGGACTCAAGGGTCCAGACCAGGCGAGCACTGACCATGCGCTCCATAGTTTTACACAGACAGCTAGTGAGAGAGATAGGATAATTGTTAGGATCAAAGTGATCCCCGCCAGGTTTGGGAATGGGGACCAAGAGGGCCCCCCTCCACATGGAGGGAAAGTCCCCTTCAGGTCCAAATGTAGTTAAAGATGTGGAGGAGAAGGGAAGGAGATTCTTCAGGGAGATGGGTGAGAAACTGATAGTGGATAGTGTCTGGACTAGGGGCACAAGAGGAACACTGACAGAGAGCTTGTTGCAGTTCAGTGAGAGAAAAGGGGAGATTGTAAGATTCAGAGTCAGAAAAAGAAAAGTTACAAGGAGTAGATTTGCTGACACATTGGAGGCGCTGAAAGGAAGGAGAGTAGTGAGAGGAAGAGGCATTGTGAGTGAAGGTCCATGCAAGACGATTAGCAACATCGCGCTGTGAGGGTTGCATCGCCATTGAGGAGGTGGCCAAAGGAACCAGAGAAACGCTTCCCCAAAAGGCGGCGAATCACTGCCCAGACCATGGAAGAAAGGGTATGGACAGAGAGAGGAAATGAAACTCTGCCAAGCCTGCTTGCACTGCTGTTTAAAAACAAACTGAGCACGAGCCCGGAGGCGTTTAAACGAAAGCACATTATCAGCAATGGGACAGCAGAAAGCACGACGTGCCCTCTTCCGCTCCCGCTGCATGACCTGATATTTGTCCATGAACCAGGGCACGCGAGGGCTGCGGTGACCCTTGGCAATGGTAGGGACAGCAGATCTTGCGACTAGAAGTAAAAGTTAGGTAAAAAGGTGGATGTTATGATCCCCGGCCACCTGAGATTCGAGATTAAAAGCAGATGGTAAAGTCAGCCGAGAGAGACAAAGAGAGTGAAACAGTGACCAATCAGCCTTGAAAAGATTCCAGCCACCCGCTGGCCCAGGGTCTGCAGAAAGGTCGGCCGACAAAGCGATGGGGAAGGGGTCACTGCCACACAAGTCCCCGGTGACATGGCAAGAAAAGTCAAGAGAAAGGGAGGGAGAACAGACCAAAAGATCAATGCCGGAAGTATATCCGCTCTTGCCAGTCACGTGGCAAATGTTCGTCACCCCCTGGGATTGAAGCTCGGCCTTGAGGTCAAGTTCTGAAATATCACCCAAGACAGCACAGCGAATCATACCGACAAAAGAATTCAGCGAACTGTGCGCAGAAACACAAATAGGTCGATCAACAAACAGTTTGGAATCGCATTGGCGAAGGGCATCCAGCGCCTTCCGGGTTCCACACTCGACAAGAAAGGAAGTATCATAGAACCGCTTGACAGACACAAAAGCAGAAGAAATACCGCAAGTACCTTGACTGGTGTCGCGACTGCTTGTCTGCATTAACCTACAACTTCCTCTATTATGATACTTTTCCACTCATCTGTGACTGAAGGATGATCTATATCCCAACCTGTGTTTCGTTCATCTCTCCCTCTGTGTGTTTGCTGCGTTAATCTCTCCCTGTGTGTGTGTTTCATTGTTTTCACTGAGTATGTGCCTCATCCGCGCGAAGTGTGCATGAAATGTGTTCTCGCGCATTACAAATCCACATTTATTTACATATTTATTTATTTATAAATAGAACTGAACCCCTTCTGGACCGCAAAAGGGGTCAGCTTCGTAATGGGTTTGTTGGGGTCAGCACCCTCAACAACAAGAAAATGGGGCCAAGAAGGTTGAGAAGAGCGAGCTCAAACAGTCTGGCGGACCTCATCCTTACTATTGGAACTAATGCAGGGTGAGAGGTACCACTTGCACGGCGGAATTTTGGAAGCCATAGTTGATAAGAGAAAGATTCATCTCTTCTGTTCCCCACCCACCACGGAGCCCAACAAGGGGATGCCGCCGACCGGTACCACGAGGGGTATGTCCAGCAGGGCCACACCAGAGCTACAGAAGAGATATACTCTGGCCTAGACAAAGCTAAACCAGATTGACCCAGGCCGCAGCCTTCTAGCAAAGCTAGGGCACTGCACAACCAGCCGATTGATTGGTGTGGGCCGCAACAACCTCCTGTCCAGGAGAAGTCTGGGCCAAAGGGGCGTGTTGGTATGATGAGCAGCACCCATCAGGGACCTCAACCCCCAGGATCCCATTCTCCCCCGACACGGGTCGCCCTACATGGCAAATGCAGGGGGTCTAAAGAAGACCGCAGACAAAGAAGAACGGTGGAGAGAAGATGAATGTGAGAGCAAGAAGAAAGAACAGGCCAGGGCAGGCAGAAAGACAGCACAGAAAAAAAACTGCAGAAAGCGAGGAGAGGTTGGGGTGGAAAAGAAGAAAGGGAAAGGGCCAGAGAGGCAGAAAAAGGAAAGCCGAAGAGAAAGGGGTGGGCCAGCTTAGCCACCCAGCCAGAGAGAGGCTGGGCGCTCACCCCCAGCATGTGAAGCCGGGCCCGCGGAGGCACAGAATACAAGGAGAGCTTGGGGTGGAAAAGAAGGGAAAGGACCAGAGAGGCAGAAAAAAGGAAAGCCGAAGAGAAAGGGGTGGGCCAGCTTAGCCACCCAGCCAGAGAGATGCTGGGTGCTCACCCCCAGCACATGAAGCTGAGCCCATGGGGACAGCAGACCGTGGACATCGATGAAGATGGCCCAGCTTGAGAATTGGCAACCAGATCATTTTGTGCCACTAGCAAAAGATCGGTACCATCAAGCAGACAACAATGGTTTCAAAGTTGGGGGATGATGTACTTGCAGATTTTTTAAGTTAATGGCACAGTCTGCATGTACAGAGCAATTGTGATACAAAGGCCAGACTATATTCCCATTCTAGGAGAAGTTGTTTTCATTTTTAGCAATATTTACATTGAATAAATATGTGTAATAAATATACTTTCATTTAATGTTGTTCTTGTTCTATTTGAGTGATGGCAAGTCACTCAGACATGGTCAAGCCTCTTTGAGGACACGCTCCCCACCTCCACCCCCACATTAACTCTTTGACCCCATTGGGTTCGGCTAACTTGCGACAACTAAACGACTAGCGACTCCGCGCAACCGACAAACTTGCGGCAAATTTAAATGTTTGCAGCGACGCATTTAACGGTATAAGGGAAGTAAACTTTGTATCATTATAAAGCTCTTTCATCGGTTGTTTCCCCTGCACTGTCTAAATGAGTTTCGGAAACAGTTTCAGCTTGCCAAACGAGGTTTAGTGTAGCGACTGGCCAGGTCTACTTCCGTCTTTCACAATGGCTACACGTGTTCGTTTGTTGCGGGTCCCTGTGGGGTCAAAGAGTTAAAACCTTTTCTTCGGGACTTTTTAAAAGTCTTAAAAGAGGGGTTCTACTGTACAAATATCATTATACAAAATGTTCTAAACTGGACTATACTAATATCAATGTTTCTATTTTATCAAATATTTCAATATTAAACTAATGGTTAAGTGTCAGCATCAACTTTCTTAAACACTGCTGACAGACACTTGTGACAATTCAGCTGCACCCCATACAGCTATCAAAGAAAACATTGTGAAACCAAACAACTGTTTCTGTGTTTCCTGATGCAAGATTTGTCCACTAGCATAGTGCACTGTATATGATTCTTTCTGGGCAAAATGTATATGTTCTAGAAAAGTTGGTGATAATGACCTTTTTAACACTAAAGGAAAACTTACATGCCACCAATTGTCACTGAGCAGCACATCTTTTCAGGGAAGCTCTGGTTGGCTGGTTGTATGTAGTCAACTTCCACATTCACCTATGCATTTCAGTTAAGTACAAAATCATAAGAGCAAATTATAATTAATAAACAACAAATGAGGACAGAGCGCTTAAATTATCGAAAGATAACTCCAACAAAGATACTGGCAGCGCTCACACATAGCCGTATGCAGACGCCTGTGCCCTAAAGGGAGCTTACCGTACCTAAACACGTAGCAAAGAGAGGGCCGAAAGAAAGGAACTTGGCAGATCCTCAAAAAAGATCTGCCCGCCCTTTCTTTATAACGGCGCTATTCTTCACACAGCTAGCCCTCGGTGCACAACGTGTGCATACAGAGAATCCATGTTAATGAAGCCAACCCGCTCACTAAGCGTGTGTTGACAACTAGGATTCAAAGACGAACACAACATATGACAAATACATGGAATCCTCAAAGTGCAAATTATAATTAATAAACAACAAATGAGGACATAAGAGCAAAACCTACTTTAAGTAAACCACACATTTACACTAAGCACAAAGTATGTAATGCAGAAATTATCTTTATGCTTTTAATGTAGAAATTTATAACCATCATCAGGTTGGCTTCGTTTGGCGTTTGTTGCTTAAAGTCTAGTTGCAAACAAGATGCATGAACTAGGTCATGACAAGGTTGTTTCTTAGTGTGAACTACACCAAGGTATTTTTGCAGTAGTCTTGTTTGCCCCCACTGTCTGCAGGTTTGGTGTCATTTGGTGAACTGCACTCAGTGTGGAGTGGGTTATTGAAGATTTTTACTTTTGCTGGGCATGAGACATTCTAGAGAACAGTGATTGTATTAAATTGCTGGCCAGTGGTTTTCTTGATGTGGAAGTTTTGGATACACCTGCTGGTGAGACAGCTTTGTTTTCCTGGTGTGGAAGTTTTGGATGCACCTGCTGCTGAGAACGCCATGTTGTCCTGATGCTGGAAGTTTTGGGTACACCTGGTACTGAGACACCCATGTAGTCCTGATGTGAAAAGCCAATTGCCAAAACAGTGGGTCAACAAGGGGTTTTGTTATATGGTTTTCATAGGTTTGGTTTTCCAGTATAGGTTCTGAGAATAGTTTCTGATGGTATTTTTGTAGGTTTCCTGTTTTATAGATTCTGAAGTTGTGCTTTTGTTTCTGTGGACCAAGGATGCTGGTGCATCATCACTGAACGTAGAAACACAGATCTTCCCTTGTGAAGTACGGATGGACCCCATCGCACCATACCACACGGTAGCGTCAGGACCACCGCGCTAGTGTGATGTCCTACGAGTAGGTTATATACTGGTAGTAGTCTTCAGGGGATTGCAGCCACTGTGAGTGAGAGAGACTTTTGGGACTGTTTTAAGAAGACAAAATAAATTTTGTTTGGAAATATTCTATGAAAGTAATGAGAGAGGACGTGGATTGCTTTTAAAGAAACATTTACCACCTAGCTGATTAAGGGATATTTTTCTAACAGTCATTACTGTGGAAAGTGAATACCGCTCATAAAGGGCTGTTTAGCTAATGGTTGTAACAGTGATTAGTAAATACTGGTATTGTGAATTTTTGTTCCCTCTTTAGTGGACTGGGTTTTTTTCTTTTGGGCAGATTTTTTTCTGATTCATCATTTGCACATTTGCTTGCTTCTAATGCTGAGTTAACAGATTGTTTTTGTATAATTGACTATTGGGGTGTTGACTGTTCACTGATTTAGGAAAAGTATTCTCTTTTGGGTTTCTGGTTTTCTGGACTTATAAAAAATTTCAGCAAGGATAATGTTTTGAAATGTTGAGAATTAGAGTGACATTGCTTTGTGTGTGTGCTTACTGAAATAATCCGGGTGTCCATGTGACCTTGTGTTGTGTAGTCAGGGTGAAAGAGGATGCATGAGTGCACATCTGAGTGTGTGCGAGAGAAAAAGTTTTGGTGTTTTATGCCGTGCCAGCAGTGAATGCTATATCACAGTGGTGGAGAGGAATACAGCAAGGTGTTAAGAAAGAATGGACCAAATCGAAAAACAACTAAAAATCAGAGCATCCTTAAATACGATAATAAAAATGGATTGCATGTAAAAAGTCCAGAAGTGCGGAAGGAGGGGTAGAACGAAAAACATCGGAAAAGGAAGGGGCACAAAAATGGCACTGATGGACATGGCTAAAATGGAAAAAAGAAAACAGTAGGTGTCAGACAGTGAGAAGTACAGTGCAAGAAGCAGAGGTGGGGAGCAGTTCCGAATGCAGAAGGAAAGTGGGTGAAATGGGTAGGTCTCAAGCAAAGCTGTGTCAGGACCTCATCTCACCACGTAGGTCCTGCACAGTACACAAGAGCAGAGAGAGATGGAAGGATGGAATGAAAACAGAGTGTCCGAAAGTGTCGGTGCTTGATGCCGTGCCAGCATTGAGGGGTCTATCACAGCAGGACAAAAATATATAAAACACAGGTAAAAGGAAAAAAGAGGGGTAGTGAGAGACAGGACGAAGCAAGGCCACAAGGTAAAATCAAAAGGAGGGAAAAAAGTTGCAAAAACAAGCTTAAATATAGGAATAAAAGCTGATGGCACGTAAAAAGGCGAGTATCACAGAAGGAGGAACTGAAAAGGGCAGGGAACGAAGGGGCAGAAAAATTATGCTGATGGATACGGCTAAAACGGGTACAAGAAAATAAATTGTGGCAGACAGTGAGGGGTATCGCACAATAGTCACAAGTGGGGGAGGCTCAGAACGGAGCAGGAAGGAGTGGGTGAGGTGGGTATGACCCAAACGAAGGTGAGTCAGGACAACATCATCTCACTGCACAGGTTCTGCACGGTAAACAGAATCAGAGAGAGACAGAAGAATGCAATGGAGTTTGTTGGAAGACAGAGTGTCCCAGTGGGCTTGCCAAAGAAAGTGGATGTAGGAGGAAATAAGAGGGTGAAAGTCAATGGAAGGCACAGGAGAGAGAGTGATGGAGCCCTGAAGAGCCTGCTTGGCAGCCCGGTCAACATGCATGTTGCCAGGAATGCCAGCATGGGCGGGGACCCAGAAGAAGACAATGTCAATGTTCTGAGAATGGAGGAAAGAGAGGTGAGTATGAACGTGAAGCAAGAAAGGATGGTCAAGGCGGTGAGAGGCAAGTGCACGTAGGGCAGAAGAGTCAGACAGGATCAAAAAGTTTTTCTCAGCAGAGTGGTGAGCATAAGAGAGTAAGTAAGTATTGGGGCTTAACGCCATGTCAGCAACTAAGGCTATTTCACGGCGGATCACAAGAGAGAAAACATCGGTAAAAGGAAAAGGAAGGGGAGGGAGAGGGGATGGAAAACAGGCCACAAAGTAGGACCAGAAGAAGGATAAAATGGAACAACAACAACAACAAAAAACTTAAATGCGGGAATAAAAGCTGATGGCACGCTGTCACGTGTTGGGGTCTGGTGGGTCAAGGAGATTGCACCATAGATTCCAGGTGTGAACCATCCTCGACTCTCAGGCCCTAATTAAGGTCTATTATCCCCTTGTTCAAGCCGCCATCTAGCCGCTCACGTCATCACCAGCCCAGGATTAGTTCCCTGTTTACACTTATGATCGGGGGTACTGGCCCTAGAAGCGAGGGGCAAGGTGTTAATTACCTGGGGCCGCTGGGGTGGGATTCGTGAAGGTGTCAGGCTGACCAGGTGTGCGTTAGTTGTTCAGGGAAGATTACGTAGCTGGAGAAAACTAGCGACGCGTAGTGTCGAGCATCAAGAGCTTTGATGTAGCCGCGCGAGGTAAACAACC
>SMGT01013935.1:72870-98798 GCA_004794575.1 Lanistes nyassanus | reverse complement strand
ATTCATTTCTCGTAAGCAGAGGCGAGATCGAGGTACGTGTTTTGTCATTGTGGTTAATGGCGAGGTGGGTGATGTATGTTGGTAAGGGAGAGGAAGTGAGCTGTGGCACAGCCCTATCGTATTAGATGAAAACCAAAATTACCTTGTAAATAAACTACTTTTTTATTCTCTTTCTCAGAAATCATCTTTGTTATCTTTAGTTGTGTAATAGAGTGGAGTGGGGGCTCGGGCCAGGGAAGGTTAGTGAGATAGTGATTTCTGAGGTCTCCACTCATAAGTAAGAAATAATTGTTCGCGGACGAGGGGGGAACGCCACCACGAGCCATTTGTGTGCGTGTGACAAGGTCACGCAGGCGGGGAGAGCAACACGGAGGTCGGTTGTCTCTTTCAAAACCCCCAGTTCGCAACACACGCAAAAAAGCAAGTATCGCAGATTGAGGAACTGAGCGAAAAAGGGCAGGGAAGGAAGGGGCTGAAAAATGACACTGATGGGCACAGTTAAAACGTAAGCAAGAAAATAAAACGTATTGGACAGTGAGGGTGAGGTGGGTATGTCCCAAATGGAGGCATCAGGACAACATCACCTCGCCGCACAGGTTCTGCACAGTAAATATAGTCAGAGAGGGAAGGAAGAATAGAGTGGAGTTTGTTGGAAGACAGAGTGTCCCAGTGGGCTTGCCAAAGACAGTGTATGTAGGAGGAAATAAAAGGGTCGAGGTCAACAGAAGGCACTGGAGAGAGAGTGATGGGGCCTTGAACAGCCCGCTTAGCAGCCTGGTAAACACGCATGTTGCCCAGAACGCCAGCATGGCCAGGGACCCAGACGAAGACGACATCAACATTCTGAGAGTGGAGGAGAGAGAGACGAGCATGAATGTGGACCAGGAAGGGATGGTCAAGGCGGTGAGAGGCAAGCGCATGGAGGGCAGAAAAAGTCAGACAGGATCAGAAAATTTTTCTCACCAGAGTCGCGAGCATGAGAGAGTGCCAGAAGAATGGCAGAAAGTTCAGCAGAGAAGACAGAACTGTGCTTGGCAAGGTGAGCAGTGAGAGCATGAGAAGAGCAAGAGGAAATGGCCGTAGCTGCAACTTGACCAGCGGAAGGAAGTTTAGAGTCTTCAGTGAAGACGCGGCAGAAACCAGGATAGTCAGAGAGGAGCTTGTGAAAGTGGCAAAAATAAAGATTAGAGGTGGAAGACTTGGAGAAGGCAGCAAGGTCAAGATGAAAGTCGAGAGGCGGCAGGGTCCAGGGAGGATCTGGAAGAGAGGAGAGGGGAGAAACTTGGTAAAGAGGAAGAGCAGAGGCAGACAAGTGAGAAAAAAGGTGTACAGAGAGGTTTGGGCTCCTTTGGACAAAGATCATCAAAAGCAGCAGCTCAGGCTGAAAGATGGGAGAGTAAGCAGGGTTATCATGACAAGCCCTCAGTTTGGTGACATACCGGAGCATGAGACTGAGGCGGTGCAGAGAAAGAGGGGGCTCGCCAGCCTCAGCATACAGGCTGTCCACCAGGGTGGTGCGAAAACCCCCCAGACAGATCCGGAGGCCGTGGTGGTGGAGTGTCAAGGAGTTTAAGGTAGGTGGGATGGGCAGAACCATAGATAACAACCAAAATCAAGTTTGGAACAAACCAAGGAATGCTATAAACGTAAAAGAGCGTTCCGAACTGCACCCCACTGGGTGCGCCCAACAATGCATAAAACATCTAGCGCCTTCACGCACGATGAATGAAGGGACAAGATGTGGCTTAAAAACAAAAGTTTACGGTCAAAAATAACCCTTAAAAATTTTACCTTGGGGACCACCTGGAGCACCGAACCATCAATACAAATGGTGGGCTCTGGAAAGTGGCCACGGAGTTTACAAAAATGCATGCAAACAGACTCGGCAGTCGAAAATCTAGAACCATTGGAAGAGACCCAACATTGAATGATATTTACACAGAGCTGTAGCTGACGCTCCAGGCAGGGAAGACATTGGCCACGGATGCACAAGGAAAAGTCATCAATATATAAAGAGACGTCAGCTGCAGGAGGAACTGATTTTAAAATGCCATCGATCTTGATGCAAAAACGGTAGGGGACAGAATGCTGCCTTGGGGAACACCCATTTCCTGAGGACAAAAGTCAGACAAAGTGGTACCCACCTGAACAAAAATCGGTGATGGGCTAAAAAATGCTGAATAAAAATGGGCTAATGGCTGCGAAAAACAAGGTGGTGAAGGTCCACCAGGATCCCATGCTTCCAGGTCGTGTCAAAGGCCTTCTCTAGATCAAAGAAGACCCCCAACGTGTTCCTTTCAGACAAAGGCATCCTGGATGAACACTATAAAGCGAACAAGGTGGTCGACAGTGCTCCGGCCCCACCCAAAACCACACTGCAGCAAGGACAGCAAACCCCTGGACTCAAGGGTCCAGACCAGGCGAGCATTGACCATGTGCTCCATAGTTTTACACAGATAGCTAGTGAGAGAGATAGGACAATAATTGTTGGGATCAGATGGATCCCAACCAGGTTTGGGAATGGGAACCACGAGGGCTTCCCTCCAATGGAAGGAAAGTCCTCAGAGGTCCAAACTTAGCTAAAGACATGGAGGAGAAGTGAAAGAGATTCTTCAGGGTGAGAAATTGATAGTGGACAGTGTCAGGACCAGGATCAGAAGAACACTGATGGAGAGTTTGTTTTAGTTCAGAGAGAGAAAAAGGGAGCTTTGGAGTCAAAGAAAGAAAAGTTACAAGTAGACTTGCTGGCATGCTGGAGGCACTGAAAGGAAGGAGAGTAGTTAGAGGAAGAGGAATTGTGAGCGAAGGTGGGTGCAAGATGATTAGTGACATCGCGCTGGTCTGTGAGGGTTGCATCGCCGTTGTGGAGGTGGACAATGGAACCAGAGGAACGCTTTCCCAAGAGGTGACGAATGGCTGCCCATACCATGGAAGAAAGGGTATGGACAGAGAGAGAGAGAGAGAGAGGAAACGAAACCCTGCCAAGCCTGCTTGCGTTGCTGTTTAAAAGAAAGCACATTATCAGCAGTGCGGCAGCGGAAAACACAATGTTTTGCCCTCTTCCACTCCTGCTGCATGGCCTGACACTCCTCCGGAACCAAGGAACACGAGGGTCGCGATGACCCCTGCCAGTGGTAGGGATGACGGATCTCACGACATCCAGTAAAACTTGGGTAAAAAGGTGGACGGGATGATCCCTGCCAAATGGGGGATTGAGATTAACTCTTTGGCGACTATGGGCTTGGCTAACCGGTGACGACCTAATTGAGCCACGGGGACTCGGGTTCGACAAACTTACGACGAATTCAAAACTTTGCAGCGACGAATTTAACGGTGTAAGGGAGGTAAACCTTATATCATTGTAAAGCTCTATCATCGGTTGTTTCCCCTGCACTGTCTAAATGAGTTTAGGAAACAGTTTCGGCTTGCCAAACGAGGTTTAGTGTAGCTGCTGTCCAGGTCTACTTCCGTCGTAACATTGGATACACGTGTTTCGTTTGTTGTGTGTGCAAAAAGTGACTACATTTGGCACCAAATAGTAAGTAGTATTTAATATTTCTAACTAAAAGTATTGTTTCCATTGTGATGCCGAAGAATAGATCTTTCTAAATATGCAAAATATATTACTGTGAGTGTGGTAGTTTTTAAGCGGTATTTTTGTAAATCTATGCGGCCTCTGGGCGGCCTCTGGGGTTGTTAGCCCCGCAGGGTCCCTGCGGGGTCAAAGAGTTAAAAGCAGAGGGTAAAGTTAGCCGGGAGAGACAAAGAGAGCGAAACAGTGACCAATCAGCCTTTGAAAGATTCCAGCAACCTGCTGGGCCAGGGTCTCAAAAAGGTCGGCCGACAGAGTGATGGGGAAGTGGTCACTGCCACACAAGTCCCTGGTGACACAGCAAAAAAAGTCAAGATAAAGAGAGGGAGAACAGACTGAAAGATCAATGGTGGAAGTATACCCACTATGTGGCTGACAGAAAGTAGGACTGCCATCATTGAAAACGCAGAGATCCCTCTCAGCAAAATACAAAGCTAAAAGCCCCCTCTGGGCGTCATCGGAAACACCACCCCACAGGGGGTGATGGCCACTGAAATCACCCAAAAGAAGAACAGGAGGGGGGAGTTGGTCCACTAAATCATCCAACTCTTGATGGGAAACCTGAGCTGACGGAGGAAGGCTGACGGAGAGACTGCAAGTAGAGATGGTTTTATGCAGCGTAACTCTAGCAGCCACAGCCTGCAAAGAAGAGGTGAGAGGAATAGGGCTGTAAAGAAGGCGAGGATGAAGGAGGAAGGCGATGCCACTAGAGGCGGTGTCAGCTGGAGAAGCATGATGAAGAACATGGAACAGGCCACACGAAAAATAAGCCTGCAGGGCGAAAACGGCAGGGTTGAGAGAAGAGAGTCCCCATAGTTAGCCCGGATTCCCCGACAGTTCCATTGGATGATGGAGGACATGTCAACGAGTCCTGGCAATGAGGGTGGACAGGAAAGGACAGAGTGGAGGAGGGGGCAGTATCCCCCATCTCCATGTCCTCCAAAAGATCGCATCGCACGTGAAGCTGGGCCCGCAGTTCGAGCATAGGAGAGAGCCAGAAAGATGGCAGAAAGTTTGGCAGAGAACACAGAACTGTGATCAGTGAGGCAGGTCATGAGTGCATGAGAAGGGGAGAACGAGGGGATGGCTGTAGCTATGACTCGACCGTCGGAAGGAAGTTTGAAGCCATCTGTAAAGATGTAAACTGGTGATCAGATGCAGAAGACTTGGAGAAAGCAGTGAGGTTAAGACGCAACAAAGACCCAAATAACCATCAAAAAGATTTGATCCACAAAGGAAAATCTTGAGGAGGAGCAGAGGGCAGCGCAAGCAGAGCCGTCAGGACCAAAACCAGCTCCCAAGCTGACATCAGACACACCAACTAATGTCAGACCATGGAAAATCTCACCAACAAGTATAGCAAAGCGGGATGCCTGGAGAAGAGAACAGCGGTTCTCCAGACTGGCACTGCTTTAACAGATAAGGGGACAGAAGCTGCCAAATATGACAAATGGACAGCTAAGTCTGCCAGGGGCCTGGTGAGGGCAATGGCATGGCACACCACCATCTGCCTAGAGTCTCCTGGTAGCGTCATGCCCCATGTTACTGAACTGCAGCAAGCAGAAGCCAGAAAGCAAGGGCCAGAGCTCAAGCTCCATGATGGCTAACAAAAACCATGCATACAGAAGAAAAACACAGGTTGTGATGGGAACACCAGACCAAGGCTGCAAAAGGGTTCCCTGTGCACTAGAAGCGGAAGTGGAGCTGCACCACTGAACCAGATGAGGTCCAGAAAGCACACCAGTGCCGACCCATGAAGAGGGCCCAGAGAGACAGAGGTAAGCGAACTCAATTGTCAGCATTGCAGAAGGACAGAGGCCAGGGGCAGAGAGGCCATCCAGGACAGAGAAGCTGTGCACTCTCCTCCCCACAGCATCCGGGTCTGGAACTGGGGGACAAGATCGGAAGCCACATGTAGAACCAAATCTGCAAGAAGTTGGAACCAGGCAAGGCACACAGCCAACAGCCCTGTGGAACCAGACACCCAGCTGGAAAAGCAGTGGACAACTCATGTCTGCAAACACAGACAGTGCAGGACAGACAGCCCCACAGACAGGAAGAAGCTCAGAGCGGAAATCTGTCGTCACAGCACTTCTGCTAGAGTCGCAGGGATGCTCAGTGATCGCTACGCTGAGAAAGCAGGGACACAAACACTTTAGCATGACTATTGGTATACATGGTATACTTAATCATGCTGCTTAATCAATTTTAGCAGACGACAATTTTACACACTCTCTTCATGCACCAGTTATTTTTAGCTCAGAGAATACACACGCGCCACTATGCTCACCACCTATAAACCATTTTTACGTCACCGACACTGACGTATGACCTTGTTTCCATGCTGTTTTCTGGTATTATTCATGGCTACAGACAAAGTTGGGTGACTATAGATATATTTTTTGCGTTTAGACCTAACTGCGATTTTGGGTTAATTAATCTAGTTTTATCGTAGTTATGTTAGATTGATTTAATGTATCTTTACCACCATGTAACCGCGTTGTCCACTGTGATTTCGTGCTGCATAATAGTCATGCATAAGACATGTACTATATAGTAAGAACAAAGTGTGTTCATGAAGGAAGAGTGAATCCATCCCAAAACTGTCTGCCGCCTACTATCTCATAGGTTTATATTTATAAACGCTGCAGTGAGGCGCCTTCAGATCAGCAGTGTGAATGTGTTAGGAAGGAAGAGTGACCTCCTTCACCCAACACAAATTAATCAAGAACAAGTTGTTCAGGAATTTATTTTACGAGCAAACTTCACTTCTTGGTTCAACATCACTGGGCGCAGCAAGAGACTGTGACTGGGTCCAAATAAGTCTGAACTATCAAGTTGAGCTCTCTTTTCTTCCTCGCCATCTACCTGTCGATTTGACCGTCCCCTCTGCTAGTGTGACATAACGCAGTAGTTGGTGTAGTACTCTGACATTTCACTTTCTCCATTACATGTCACTACTTTAACATACCGTCTTCCATACTCCGTATTTATTGTTGAATGTTGTTATACTGTTATAGTTATTTGCTGTTACTATCATCTTTCACTTTGTGCATTAAATCCGAGATCTCCCACTGGCCGTGTACTTTTTGATTGAAAAAGTTTGGCATTATTCACTGTCCCATCACCCATCTTCCTTACGTTCCTACATTCGTCCTCATCACCAAACACCCTTCACAACACAAACCGTTAACACAGAGGAGGGTTGGAGCAGAACTGGATGTGCACCCAAGGCAGCAGCAAGCTGGGCTGAAGGGCCATGATCATTATTCACAGCGACATGAGGATGGAAGAAGCGCCCCACCCCCGACTCCAAGGGAGAGTCTGGGGCTACTGGAGGGGGCAGCTACTCACAAAAAAAAAAAAAATTCTGGCCATGCTAAAACTTGCTACCAGAACTGGAACCAGAGCAGGCCACAAGGGGAGCTGGGGACCAGCAAGCCACAAACATGAACTGCATGGATCGCAGGTGTAAGGGTGGCCCAAAACATCTCGAAGTGCATGGAAGAGCATCCCTACATGTATCAGCACACCATCTTGCGACGTACAATGGGCAAAGACCCAGTGTGCTAGCAGGAAGCCAAATGAGGTACACGCCTGCCAGAGGAAGCAAAGGCACTTTCTGCATGCTAGGTTTTGGAGTTCTCCCAGAGGTCAGCCCAAAGCCATGACAACACCTAGTACGAGCGACACATAGAATGACACCAGTCACCAACCAACTGGGAGAAAAAGCAGGGATCTCCGACTAGCTAAGGACAGGGTAAACCTGCCTGCAGGCTTCAGCCTGGAGAAGAAATGACAGTTTACACCAGAAAAAGAGGCATCCAAGGCCTCCCTTGTGGAAAACTGTTGATTGGGTGTGGACTGCCATAGCCTGAACACCCAACACCCATGTTGGCAGCAGGGAAAGAGTAATAGGAAGGCAGATGTGCTAGAGGAGCAGCCTGTGTACACCATGTGAAACCTAACACCATGTAAACTCAGCACTCAGGTAAAGTGCTCTGGAGTTGGGGATCAATGGCAAACCCCCACAAAGGGGCCAGAGCAGTCAACCCTGACCTGGGCTGGGGGTGGGGGGGGATGCCTGGCCAAAAACTCCTCAGGGCTGGGCAAGGCAGCCAGGCGTCAACACCACAGAAGAAGCCAGCCATCCACCAGCTGTCCCCCAAGCACACCCACTGGTGTGAAGAAGAAAGCACCCTGGCGCTCCCAAATAGCAGAAGTGAGCTCCACAAAAGACAAGATTAATGCTAGGTGTGGTTGCCAGGGACTTTTATTTTATATGCTTACAGTTATTTTTGGAGATTTTTACACATGCAGCCAAAAACGTAGGCCTCAATCAATGACCACAAACAATTCAAAATGGCTGGCATCTATTAAGGCGGTGACCAGAACGAAGGAGGAACCAGCCATGTCTACCAGTGTGTGTGTGGACACCAGAAGTGGGAACCAAAACAAGGGTGACCCAGAGGCAATGAGTGAGCCACCAGAAGTAGGAAGGCCACCGGGAAATCCAGTAAAGCCACTTCTGCCCGATACAACACGTGATGGAAGGGTGCTATAATGCCAACAAACCTGCTAGTTCCACCTGAAAGTGGAAGCGAAAGGAGGGCCTCTCAACCGTCAGCTCATTCTCATATGAGAAGGAGATTGCCCCAATGAACATCTCACTCAATGCATTCACAGAGGAGGAGCAAGGAGACAGAAGAGCGATGCCCCCATTTGAAGTTGCAGTACAACCCCAACAAAGTACTGGCAGCGCTAGACACAACCGTATGCTGATGTATGCAATTAAGGGAGCCTACTGTAACCAAACACGTAGCTAAGAGAGAGTCGAAAGTAAGGAACATGGCAGATCTTTTTTGAAGATCTGCCATCCCTTTCTTTTAAACGACCCTAGTATTCACACGGCTAGCCCCTGGTGTACCACGTGTGCATACAGCGAATCCCTAATTTATATCGTCAGCTCACTCACTAAGCGTAAGCTGACAACTGGGATTCGACACAAACACAACATAGGACAAATACATGAAATCCTCAGGGTGCACAATATAATCCTTGTCAAACGACAACCCCAACAAAGTACTGGCAGCGCTAGACACAACCGTATGCTGACGTATGCACGTTCCTTACTTTCGACTCTCTCTTTGCTACGTGCTTGGGTACGGTAGGCTCCCTTGATTGCATACGTCAGCATACGGTTGTGTCTAGCGCTGCCAGTACTTTGTTGGGGTTGTCGTTTGACGATTTATAGCGCTCTGTCCTCATTTGTTCTTGACTGAAGTTGCAGTATTGAAGCACTGAAAAGTTATTCTACTGGATCTGTCCACTAAAAGCATCCAATCTTTCAGACAGAGGGATTTATCCCTGATTCATGAGAGCCATATGACAAACAAGAATCAGGTCTGAACCAACACAAAAACTGTATTCCTATCATCATAAATGGTTATGTCCTAAGATTTTTTGTTACGCATATTGAGAAAAGTTTCTGAACCAACCATCGTTAATGTGTCAAGTGACTTTAAATTAGTCCATTAACCACAAGTCTTCAAGCTATAACTGGTTTAGTATTTGGCCATCATCCTTCTGCGTACAACACCAACATCCAGTTTTTCTACAGTCTACCGTCTACACCAGTATGAACTGAGAACAAATTTCGGACAGTACTGAACATCTAAACTATTTAAGTACACAAAATTAACAGTGTCCAGACTCGAAATCCATGGAATTATTTTCTTGCACTCAGTATTCATACTGTTTACAGCGAATGAGTGTGTGTGTGTGTGATTATTCGGTGATGTTATCATTTCCTTGAAATTATGTCAGTTTACCAGATGGTGTCTAGATTGTTCTTTGCAGCAGTTAGTACCCTCTTTATTTGTAGCAATCACTATTTTTGATACATTTATTTAAAAGGTGAAAATAGACTGTACTCTGTTTGTGAGAGGCTGGGGCATCTATATCTGGAAAGAGGTAACTTTGAACATGCAGTAAAGGTTTAGACAAAGAATGTGGGACTAAACATGGGAAGTGAGAAAAATATCTTTCTGTACAGGTTCTGCACTGTGTAAATAATCAGAAAGTTTGGGAAGAATGGAGTGGATTTTTCTTTTTAGGTCAGAGTGTCCCAGTAGGTCATGACACAAATCATTTTGAGGGTGACTATATGTGAGATATGTATGTCCAGAGCGTGGGAAGAATGGGAAAAAGTTGATCTGAGCTCAGAGCTACACAGTATCAAAATCAATCTAAAAGGAACAAATCACATTCAGAATTTTCACCTTCTTTCCAATAAGTTTTTTCCGCAAAAACTCTCTTGCTTCGAACATGTAGGGCACATCATACAAGGGTCTATGTCTTTTGCTTGTCTCCTTTGACATGACGCCATTCTCTGCATTATCAGTTGGCAGCCTAAAAAACACACACACACACACACAAACATTAATACAGTTTCAAACAAAACTAGGAAGGCCTTCAATGTCATCAATATAAAGATAAGTTAAAGTCACCAACTGTAAAGTGCATGGTGGAGTATTATTTAAAAGCACTACACCTTTGCAAGTAGCCAATTACTACTAGCATAAAATATTGGGGGCTGCCTGCAAAAGCCCAGTCTTGTGACATTTCTCACTATAATGTCTGCAAAGCAATATTTTCTTATCAGCCACCAGCAAATCTTCCAGAGTACTGTGAACACATAATGGCAGATTCCATATTACAGCTGAGTGAAAAGCAAATCAGTTTCACTTAAATTTGTATCCTGCCTATTTCTGCATACTCTACAGCACTGAAAGTTGCCGACTAAAACATTAGGTATTTCTGATAAATGCAAACCATATTTATGGAGCGTTTCCTGACATTAAATTACTAACGACTGATTTTGGTTAGTAATTAATTCACAGAACTCACAGAGCTCAGATATAAGGAAATCTCTTGGAATTGGACAGATTCTGTATGCACCTTTCATTAATAAAGTTTAAATATTTGGAAAGATCAGTTCTTGGTCATCAAAATGCTTATAATTTTATTCTGGAAAATGTTAAATAGCACTTACTAATTGCTCTCAAAAGTAGTCACTATTTCCATGAAATAAAAAATGTGTTACGAATTAAATATGTCCCTGATTGTAGGCTTCATGAAAGTAAATAAATCCAATAATCAGGCATATTCTATTTTGAATCTGTTGGTGAATGCTTCCACTGTGAAATATTTGTTTCATAGTAATTTTCCTGTGAATCCCCTTCTAAAATTTCATTAATGGCAATGTCCGTTTATACCGCCCACACCATTTTGAATGGTGTACACAGACCTCATGGTCTGTTCACTAAACATCTTTGTTTAAAACTAATTCAAACAGTGCAGGAGATAGAACAGGTGATATTACTTTCCAATAATACATACTTCCCTTATGCCGTTTAGTATGCTAATAGAATTATTTTAATGTCTTTTCATCACTGTCGACGAGACACTATGTCTGTGGTGTAAAGGGAAAAAAGATTTGAGAGTCTTTTTTGTGAAGCCATGATTACAGCCCTACATAATTAATGTGCAGTGCATCTCCAATGGTATGTATTAAAAAAGCCTAAATCAATATGTCTCCATTAACACTGTTTTTCTAACAGTATTTGCCACACCAGAATGACAAAATGTAGCAAGCAGAGAAACATATTTAGCAGCAGAATACCACAAAAATAATTCTGCACAACTGAAAATAATATTTAAAAAAAAGGTCACAAGCAGTGTTAACTCAATCAGTGTTAAAGTTGCCCTTATAAACTCACCAATTTTAATGTGTGCTTGCATTTTTGCATTTTAAATATTAGTAAGAGGACAGCCTAACATATAAACTGAGATTTTTACCAGCTGTAATCAGTGTAGGTGACAAACGCCAATACTAGAACTAAAATACTAAGAGTTGACTGTCTCTGCTGTCTATTCACTTTGTAAAACATTAAATTATAAATATGTCTTAAATCTATATATGCATTATACTGACACTGGTTTTTTCCCCCCATGAAGTATTACTTTTGCATGTTGCTAGGTGTATTCTGTTCCCAGACTCCTGAATTGCAGCAGGTGACTTTGGCTTAGTGGCCGGGGTCGGGGGCCGCCTAGGCCCTGGCGGGGCCAAGAGGCTGGGTGGACGGGGGAGGGGGGAGGTAGAGGGGGGCGGAAACCTTCTTCCGAAAACGAATATTTTAATATTTAACTGGCAAATTCTAGCTTCTCCTGCAAGGAAAATGTTTTCATTTGTAGTGATATTTGTTTCATCTGGTCATATTTTCACGCTGCAAGAACGTGAGGCAATGACGTCTAGCGACCTGGAGAGCCGCACATACAAAATGGCGTCCGTTTCGGGAATTCAAGCCAAATAAGCATACATTCCGTTCCGTTCACTGATAAGCACAAAGTTGATTTTCGCGTACCAGCCTCACAACTTTGGCGTACGCCAGGGTTTGGTTTGGCGTAAATACGCCAAATGGTGTACAATTCAGGAGTCTGGTTCCTACGACTTAATCTGAAACCAAAAAGTCAGCAACTCCCCACGTTTATTTGACAATCTTTGCTACTTGTAGTTTCCAAATAAAACAGCTGTTTACTCACCTTTCTTCCTTAAGGGGAAAGAGAAAAAATAATTTCCCTTTACACTCTGCCTTATATCAGCCATTAAAACTGCCAGGGCAGCGAGGAGTCAAAAGACACAATAGAAACACCCCGGTTGCAAGACACTTCAACATTCCAATACACACTCTGGACAACATGAAAATCTGTGCATTCTGGCAAATTTCAGGAGACTACATAGATCGCAAGAACACGGAGTCTCATTTTATCTCCCTTTTCCGCACTACTACCCCCACAGGACTAACTTTCCTCCATCCACTTTTTTCACCTCTCCCCTCCGCTGTTCTCCATTGTAATGATCCGTAATGATCCTCACACCCCTTTACCCTTGTGCTCTTTCCCACCACCCTCGCCTTTCACAAGCCCCGATGGGACATGCTTCTCTACTGGGTGTAGTAATCCTAGGCACTGATTGGTTTAGCACGCTTTATTTCCTATGCTCTGCCCCTCTTCCCCACACTCTCCTCCTGTCCATTTACTGTGCATGACCAGTGTCCTTGTCAGCTAAGCGATTTTTATTTGCTATCTGTTATCTGTTTGTATGTGCTTGTGCTGTCCTGAAGAAGGATCTATGCCCTAAAACGTCGACTTCCTGTCTAAGTCTTGCTTGGTCAATGTATCTTTCAATGTAGTATTCTTTGGGGAGATCGTAGATGGATGGGAGCTCAAGAATGCATTGATATAAGTAATGGTGCGTTGTACTTCTGCCTATGCATTGGTGCCTTATTAATGCCAGCCATGAGTTAGCAGATAAGACGACATGTTTGGAGTAGAGAGAATTCGCCAAGTAAGATGACAATGTCCACTCCTTGTTTTGCAGGCTAGTGGCCTATTAAAAGTTCTCTTTAACACACTTGTGACTGATGCAGTGAAAAATGTTTTAAGGCAATTTTTAAAAGGGCTCAACCAAAGCATTCCTAACTAATAGAGCAAGCTCTGAAACCTGATGAATGGTACTGCGGCGATGCCATTGTACTCTGCCTCATCCCTATCCATTCCTGCATTGCGACACGGCATACCTGCTCTTCTACAGTAAGCCTTGCTCACGAGGTAGGGTGAGACAGCTGTGCAAGGTAGTCAGCACGACACTGCACTCGCATCACAGCATGCTCAGTCTATATGTAAGAAGTCCGTGGGCTCAACATAACCAGTTTGATGGGAAGGGAAGTAACTTGTATTTTAAGATACTTGAACCATTTTCTTTCAAGTTATCTCCCTTAGACCACACAACAGATAACGTTATGGGGAAACAAAGCATTTGAAACGAGCACGCTATCAGGCAAAAGTGTGGATAATGGCACTCGCTATGTCAAGGCATTCACTTGGATACCTTTTTCAATGTAGTCTTTTACACAGAATTCACACCAGATTTTATGTAGGAAATATTAATTCTTAAATTTTCTTTCAGACTACGTTGGAATTATGTTTTTATCGCTGATAGTTTTTTCCTACATGTTTTTATAAGATACATAGAGACCACAAGGGAAATCATGGCAGCAAAACCATGTAGGTGTGTACAGTGCATACAGTGACTACATCTAACACCAAATAGTAAGGACTATTTAACACATTCGCGCTGTGTATGGGAAATAAAGGATACAGCATAGGTCACGCTTACTATTGAATACGGGAAATAAACGATGCAACTTTGAAAATTTATTTACGGGGAATCGCTAATCGTCTAAGGTAAAAAACTCCTACATTAGAAAGCTGATTCATTTCTTCACGAGTTGCTTCCCTTATACTGTGTTTAAACCGACAGTGAGAACGCTTTTCGGTAATTCGAAGGGAGTGTCCACGTGTGTTCTGTCACTTGAGAAATGCTAGATTTACTCTTCAAATTACACGCTAAAGCGGAAAATGACATTGTTTTGCAAATTTAATGTGATAAATTGGATGAAGACAAGAGTATTTGTGCCTAAAAGACCTAAGAAAGTGATTACGAAGAGAAAAACGAGCGAGCAGTATCGTTTCAGTATGTGTATAAGTAATGGCGAGGACTTTTCGATTTCTTCAACTTCAGTTGTGTTTCCATCAAAGGATTTTACCAATTAAGGAACAAGGTCCAAGAAACACAGTAAGAAATGAGTTTTCTTTATTTATTGTAGTTTTATATCATGTTTAAATAATTTTTGTATTGTTTTGGGGGATTTTTTAATGAAATTTTGAAAATAGGCTAAAAATGCTGGTTCCACCGGGGATGCTCGAGGGTAGGATTCTACGTCACGATTGAGTTAACAGTTTTTCTGTACAATTCTATAATTATTTTGATGCTCAAAAATTGATCTTAAGAAATATGTAGATTACTGCACGTGTGGTAGTTTGCAAGCAGTAGTTAGGTCAAACTTGCTGAAATCTATGCATACCCAAGCGACAGCTGTCAATGTACATTGTAACAAATGAGTTAAAAATATTGCCACACTGTTGCCAACCATAAAAGAAAAGAGACCATACCAACGAGTGAAGATAAATAAAATCAAAATTTATAGCCTATTACTTATCCTCAGATGTGATGGGGGTATTAGAAATGCATTAAAAAGAAAATGCAAACTTCTTAATCTAAATTTGTGTTTCTTTACCAATACTTACCATGACCCAAAGTGCTAAATTCTCATTTAGCGTTCCCTAAACGCACCTTCCCAACAAATTGCACCCACCAAGGTAACCTTGGTATGACCCCTCTGCACATGCACACACACCCCTGCCACTTGTGCGTACAGCTCACTGACTAGACAAGCTGACTTTCTCAAGCCAGAAAACCCATCAGCGGGGATGAGGGTGGGTTTATGATGGGTCATGGTAAGTATTGCTAAAGAAACAAAAACTTAGATTAAGAAATTTGCATTTTCTTGTCACAATACTGTACCATGACCCAAAGTGCTGAATAGCACAAAAAGGAGGTGGGTGATACCACCAAAAAAACTTACCAGGGTTAGGAGGACGGAACCGACCAGAGGCACTGGGTAACGACAGGGGATGCCACCCCAAAGGCCGTCCTCCCGGCAGCAAAAAAGATCCAGATAGAAAGAAGGAGTAGCAGTAGGCGACCCGCAGATCTTCTAGGAGCCTGTGCACCTAAGAAGCAAACGAGTAGGTCCACGCCTGGCCCTCCTAAGCTAGCAGTTGCCAAAACTGGGAGGGCTCTGACATTCCCCCCCCCCTCCTTTTGTAGATGGCGTCCTAGGGTGCAAGCCGAACAAAAGGCAGGACACAGGGAGGGAAAAGTAGATCAAATCTCTAGCAGGCATCTCAGAAAGGCAAAACGTAAAGACACGTATGGATGTATGCACCCAAGCTAGGTCCAGACTGCGGAAAAATTTGGAGTGGAACCAGGCAGGAGCGTGGACCAGGGCAAGAGGGCAACTGTCAGGGACCAGTCACAGGGGCTCTGAACATGACCAGAATGCTGGCCAGAAAGAAAGGGACCAAGAGCCAAGGCACTCATGGCGGACACCCGTCTTCCAGAACCGTGGGCCGCACAGGCGAGATGGCCAAACACCACTCCTGGCTTTGAAAAACCATTGCAAGGCAGGGCAGCGAAAGAAGCTGCAAGCAGAACTCAAAGGGAGGAGAGACATATCTTGTGTTCTCTGATGCTAGAGAAAGGGTGAACGCCAACCTAACCGGAAAAACACCATGTCAAAAGAGCAAAGCTTATGACCACGGGCAGAATGGAAAGGGGGTTGCCGGTGACTCACACCTGGAAGTTGTGAAAACTCCGGTGGGAGACCAGAAGGTGGAGGCACAGTCACCTGGAACCTGCCAGACCAGCAGGAAGAATAGGCACCACGCTTAATGTGTCACAAAGCGGCCGAGACTGGCAAGGGCTGTTTCCCTGCGCACCCATGCAGCTGAGACTGAGAAGAGGACCATCTGCCAAGAATGATAGGTAGTTGGAGAGGTTTACTGTCCCTGTGTGCTGTGGTAAGCACAATGGGGAGAAGGGAACTGTACACAATGCCCAAGGGTGAAGGGTAAGATCGCCTCCAAGTCTGACCAAGTGTGAGAAGTGACATGGTGCAGAAATTGGGCACCCCGACTCAAGATAGAGGGGGCACGAAGAGAAGCCTGAAGACAGCCAGGCCCAGAAGGTCTATGGCTGGAACAGGGGGTGAAGCATGTGGTGTTGGAACCAATGCAGGGCCGCTGGATGGGTGGCAGGAGAGGAGCCCGGAGGAGTCAGTGAAAAAAATTGACACCATCGTTCCACCAACAACAGCAGTTGCTGTGCAGTGAAGGGAACCACTTGCCAATGGAGTACCAACTAACTGCAAGAGACGGTCGATGCTTCTGAGCAGAAAAGGACTGTCAAGACAACTGTGTTGAATGTCATGCCGAGAATGAGAAAGGACTACACCATGAGGAGTGACTTGCTAAGATTCAGGGAAAATCCAGCAGACATGCCTAAGACATGGACACATGCATGTGCAAATGTCACAGGCTAGCTTCTGCTGCGAGAAGCTCCAAGTCTACCCGGTATGCACAAAAGCGAGGCCCTAGCTTGTGCTGAAGAGCACAGAAACTCCCGAGACACCATGGAAACACCCAAGGTGTCAAGGAGAGAAAGAAATGCTCGAGACTGGGAGAGCACCTTCTTCCAGTGAAGAGCAACTTCAGAGAGTGGCTAAAGGCACAACATAAGGTGGGACCCACCAATCACGTGCAGGACCCGGAAAGACAGCAGTAAAGCCGAGCTGGAATGGGTGGGGAACCCACTCCATCGCAGCCGACTACAGTAGGGTGGCCACCACCAAGTCTAGTCTGCCATGAAGGCAGATAGAACAGGGAAGGACAACGTGCCAGCGGGGACCAAACTCCCAAAGCAGACTGAAACCTGCCCGCATCACAAAAGCACTCTAAGCACTGTGTGACTGGGTAGCTGCTTAAGACCACGAGCACATCGACAGCAAGGTTGTGTGCCTAGGCCCTTATCTGGATGAAGACTTGGTGGCAGGCATTGGCTTAGAAAGCTGCTGATTGGGCCCATCGGAAGAGTGCTTGCACGACTCCTGGTAGGAGAGCAAGGCCTCGAACCGACACTTCAGGGAGCAGAAGCACACATCTGCTGCCTGTAGGGGACAGCCCAAACAAGAGGGATGGTGTGGGCGGCCCAACATGCAAATCGGTGGACAGAGGCTGGGGACGTCTGTCATGGCATGCAGGCAAGATTCCCACGTAGCCAGTACCAAAGTAAACAGTGTGTGCACGACACTGCGAACAGATGCCATCAACACACCCATCAGCGCATGAAAGCAGATTCGCAAGGCAGCAAAGTCTGTGTCTGGGTGGGAAAAAAACCGGCATCCATCGGTGGACTGCTGACATCTCCAGCAGCAGAAACCATGATACCGGACATGTCCATCACATCTCAAACAGTTGCTCCAATGGTCGACCAGTGACCATCAGAAACGCAGGGAGGAAGGAGGGACTGGAGCTTGCTGGACGCAAGACCAGACCAACCTGGGACTCAGGGGCCAGCCACAAAGAGCTGAGGACCGGACGGTAGCCACGGGGCCACCTGGGGGAAGAAAGACAAAACTTCCAGTGGTGGAGGAGTGACGCGTGCAGGGTGTGGACCCAAGCTGAGAAGGCCGCACCATTGGTAATGCATGTAGGCAGAGGGCCGCGAACATGGTGCCAGAAGGTGGAGGGAAGAGAACCTGGACAGTCCTGTGGAGCTTCCTGCATCCCCACACTGCGCACTGTGGTGAGTTCTCCTGCAGGAGAGCTGCCAACTCCAAAAGGAGTGGAGAAGCAGGGCTATCTTCTCAGTCGCCGTCGCAGTGCCGAAGGCATAGGAGAACACACCCCCATCTCACTCTGTCGACATTGCCTCAGGAAAGGAAACGGGAGAGTGGACAACGAAGCCACGTCTGCTGGGTGCAAGTGCACAGTGTGCACTCTTGGCAACTGCACACCCCTGGTGACAGAAGAGGTGGACGATTGTTACCCCGACCGGAAACTCCAGACATGGGGAGTGACCGCCGGTGGTGTGCAGTGACCGCCGGTGGTAGCCTTCCCCCACTCGACCAGAACAACCGCAAAGGTGAAACCGGACGAGTGTAAAGCGATGCCTTTGCCACCAGAAGCGAGCATGAGACACAGTGCACCAGTGACAAATTTGGCTTCTCTGTAAGAGAAGGGGGCGATCACTATCCCAACCGCAAAGGATGGTGTCAGAGGAGCTAAAGCTCTAAGGCACTGGCAGGACTGGGAGGGGGCTTGTCGGTGTGAAAAACACCTGGAAGTTATGGGAACTTCAGGTGGGTGGCCAGAAGGTGGAGGCACGTTCACCCTGAACCTGCCGGAGCTGGCAGGAAAACAGGTGGCTTCTCACATCATAAGGAAGTGGAGAAAAAACGCACCCAGGCTTCTTCCATCACAACCAACAGTCTCTTGAGGGAGTGGCTAACAGCCGTTCCCCCCCCCCCCATCCACTCCGGGAGCACCGGAGGTGGGATCCATGGACAGTGGAAGCACTCGGCTGCGAGGGACGGTGACTTGACTGCATGGTAGCTAGGAGCACCAGCAAGTCAGACACCTGCATGCCATGGGGGAAACAAGGGAGAGCAAGTCCACCCCCAACAGCATTAGACCGTAGAAACGTCCACCGGAGGATCGTTGGTTGCTCCTCCCCAGGGATTCCCGCTAGAGTAGCCACCGCACATTTACCCTAGCACCCCCCACACTCCGGTGAAAATGGTCTGCCGCGCTCGCCACAGGAAGGAAGCACAAGGCCCAGTCCACCAGTGGCATATCTCACTGTACTGACATGAGTGAGAAAGGGCGAAAACTTCCCCTAGAGTAGAACGCACGAAGTCAGAACGCATGTAAGTGCGAAACTAGGAGGGGGGGGGGGGTGTCAGCATGACTCCACACCAGAAGCGCGGGTTTCTTTTGGTGGGTAGCCAGAGGGTAGACACACATCCGCCTGAAAACCGCCCGAGCTGGCAGTAAAACAGGCTGTTTCCCACATCGCCAGGAAACGGGAAAAGACACGATCCAGAGCCTCCTCCGTCAGTGCCGACAGTCCCTCGATAGGGTGGCTTACAGCTGCAGTCTCCCCCCCCTCTCGCTCTGAGAGCAGGTTCGACAACCGACGGAAGCACCCGTGCATCGAGGGACGGTGACTTCAACTGGATGGTAGCAAGGCTGACCGGCAAGCAAGACACCTGCTTGCTGAGGGGGGAGCATGCGCAGGCAGGTCCACCCCCAGCGGTGAGACCCAATGGACATCCAGCAGTCACCGGCGGAGACAGTGGGTGTCCCTCCCCAGCGGGTCCCGCAAGAGTAGCCACAGTGCTACTCTTCTGACCACATTCACCCCGGCAGGTGGAAACCTGAGTGCGTAGTGGGTAAGGAATGTATTCTGTCCACGGCGGAAACCACAGCGTGACTGGATGGACGGCTGGGCCCAGAGCCGCCGGTAGACGGAGATACAAAGTCAAGAGACGCGGGTCCAAACAAGTCAGGCAGTGGAACCGGCAAGGACACCACGGCAGCCGAAGTGACAGTGCATGGCGGAGATGGCGGCACATCCGCGGGAGTGATGGTAGCAGGTGGAGTCCGATAACAACCATCTGTCTTACACTTGTTGGAATGGTGATCCCGGTGGGCACTCCCATCTGAACCGGACATAGTGTGGGACTCATGCGGCATAACAAATGTAGGAAACAAAACACAAGTCCGAAAAACGGACAAAACTTACACTGTAAACGGGGGACATAAAAGTAAAATAAAAATCACAGCCTGCAAGCAAATACAGAACCAAAAACAAGGCAAACGTGAGTACAGGTAAACCACGAAAGGGTAAACACCCAGAGACCTGTACCCCCCTCCCCTTACAAGTAGCCAGCTAAGACAGAAGAGCTCTAAGTCACAAAAGCGTAACAAAAATAGTGTCCGTAAGACAGGGCGACAAGAAAAGAACACAGATAATCACTTCACTCAACAATCGTCGGTAGCAGTGGAGAGGAAGGTAGAGGGCCCACCAGGCAAAGCCATGCTAAGCGCAGGTGGGAAGTAGTAAATGGCAGCTCACAAAAACACGACTGGCCGGCAGCAGAGCGCAAGAGAAAGTCAGCATGACCTAGTCAGTGTGCAGGGTGGCAAGCAGTGTGCGCATGCGCGGAGGGGTCTTACTAGGGTTACCTTGGTGGGTTTAATTTTTTTGGAAGGTCTGTTTAAGGATCGCTAAATGAGAATTTAGCACTTATGGTTCAGTATTGTAACAAGAAATATTAAAATAATACAAAAACTTAGCAGGCACAATTAATGAAAACACAATATTTGAAATATTACCAACCTTGGTGGGCGGATGCTTGCAAGAAATATTTTTTTGAAAATTCCATCACTGATCTTCACCACCAACCCATCTCCATTGATCACTTCCACAACCTGTACAAACACAAATTTCTCTAACAGACTTTGAAAAGCCTTCTTTCGTGCTTTTTTTAAGTTCTTGCTATTTTTACCTAAGCATTTAATGGGTCAAGGTGTCCATTAATCTGTTTCAACAGAAGTTAATGGACAATTTTGTAATAAATAAACCTTGAAGCAAATGCTCACTATTTCTTCCAAGGCATGATCCCCTCTACTCAACTAGATAAAAGGGATGAGGAAATGTAACTTACAGCGGGGCACTAACACCAATCAGCATAATCTGTGAGTATATAGGAGTGTGTACACATGTGCATGCATGCATGTGTAAGGACATATATGTGCATACACAAGAGATTAAGGTGGATATATGATCAAAAGGTTGTAATATCCAGCTCTCAGAGCCTAGCATTGAAAAAAGTGCTTTCGGTGTACTGGGCTGCAGTCCAGGGGCTGCCTTGGCATTTTACACATTTTCAGAGAACTTTAGACCCTCTCCTGACAGCCAACTGCACTACAGCATTAGAAAAACAGCTTCATTTGTTTGAACCTAACTATGCTTTGTCTTCTTTTACTTTTAATGCAGACAAAGTATGACTACAAGTTACTGAAAACTGTTGGATGGTGACAAGAGTTTGTACCAGAAATCATGAGAATAATCTTGCTACTGAGTAATGAAAATGTGTAGCCTTTGCATAAGATAGCTTAGAACATTTGTATTGTTTCAGTGACATAACAATGGTATAGACAAAAAAGCTTTTTACCATAAACACCAATCAGTCAGTCATCAATTAGTTACTAATAAGGGAAGGACAATAATAAGTTACACACGCACACACGCCCCTCCACCCCATGCCCATGAGGGCTCTCAGTCTGATCAGTTTGCAATCAGTAACACTTTGCCATCTCTTAAGAGGTCTGTTACATCACAGTTAAGTGACCATCAGCTAACAACTCTCTCTCTCTCACACACAAAATTTCTTCAGCAAAGTTGGCAGTAGGGTTTTCCAGTGGAGGCTAGTTTGAGGCTCCACTCTGCATAGCGGTATTGTAGCATCATGGACGCTAGGTTCTCTGACACTGTGTTGTGCGAGCGCCCAAGCTTAAGTTAAGCCGCAGAACTGTTTGCGACTAGCAGTGTGCAGGAACTGTTTGAGAACAAAACGAAGCCACTGGGAATAATAGGCTTATCGGTGTTCCAGCATACATGATATTGCAGTTAACATATTTGTGAACCCATGTAGGCATAAATACACCTTTCGGTGTACAATGCTATGCCCTGAGGTCTACTAGTTTTTGTTGGTAGGAAGTCAAAAGATGCAACACTACACGAAGAATGCAGATATAAGCAAATGCACGCATCAGGCAGAACAGGATTTTATGTCATTGTTGACAAAGAAAATCATCCAGATTTCACAAAATCCTTTCTGGATTCTATAAAGCCAGTTTCATGAACAACAGAATTTTATCTTTATAACATCTAATCTGGGAACATGTGTTTCAATCTTTTTGTTTTACAGTGCAGGTTGAAGTCGGATTTACATGAATTATCTGTTATCACAGCCCTTCTCTGATCTGCAGGCTTCTGTTTCTGTTACAAATTTACAGTTAATATAAACATTAAATTTAACACACTCCATAGTCTCCACCCTGCACCATAACAGCATAGAGAAATTCATCTCAGATGGATTTTGTGAGGCTGGTGGTGGGTTGGGGTTTAACACTGTGCCAGCAACAAGGGCCATATCACGGCAGCACAAAAGGATATAAAACAGAGATAAAAGGAAGAAAAGGAGGGAGGAGAGAGGATGAAGAAAGGTCACAACATGCACAACAACAAACTTAAATACAGGAATAAAGGGCGATTGCAAGTAAAAAGTCGAGTATCACAGAATGACAAACAGAATAGAAGAGGGTAGGGAAGGAAGCGGCATAAAACATGACGCTGATGGACATGGCAAAAATTGGTACAATAAAATAAAATATGTTGGACAGTGAGGGGTGTTTCACAAAAGTCACAGGTATGGGGAGGTTCAGAACGGAGCAGGAAGAAGTGAGTGAGATGAGTATGACCCAAGCAAAGGTGAGTCAGGACAACATCATCTCGTCACACAGGTTCTGCACAGTAAACAGGGTCAGAGATAGAAGGAAGAATGGAATGGAGTTTGCTGGAAGACAGTGTCCCAGTGGGCTTGCCAAAGAGATTGGATGTAAGAAGAAATAAGAGGGTGAAGGTCAACGGAAGGCATGGAAGAGTGGGCACTGGCCCCGAGGAGCCTGCTTGGCAGCCCGGTCAACACGTGTTTCCCAGAATGGCCTGGGACCCAGACAAAGACAATGTCAATGTTCTGAGAGTGAAGGAGAGAGAGAGAGTTGAGAATGAATTTGAAGCAGGAAAGGATTGTTAAGGTAGTGAGAGGCAAGTGCAAGTAGGGCAGAAAGAAAGTCAGGATCAGAAAGTTCTTCTCAGCAGAGTGGTGACCGTGAGAGAGGGCCACAAGGATGGCAGAAAGTTCTGCAGAGAAGACAGAACTGTGATCAGCTAGGCGAGCCACGAGTGCATGAGAGGAGGAGCAAGAGGGGATGATCAGAGCCATAACTCGACAGTTGGAAGGAAGTTTGGAGGCATCTGTAAAGATGCGGCAGAAACCACGATGGTCAGAGAGAAGTTTGTGAAAGTAGCAAAGATAAAATAGATCAGAGGTTGAAGACTTGGGGAAGGGTGGAGTGTGGGGGAGAGAGGAGGATATCAAGCTGATAAAGGTGGCTATTAAAGGGAGTCTAGCCACCTAGGTACAAAGTTTTGCTATCTGATAATGAGTTGCCTATACTTCATTAAAAATGCATCACTCTAACAAAAGCAGCCTTCCCACTACTACAAATCGATGTCAAGACCCTCTTTTCTGAAGATTACTGACCAACGTGACGGAATAACACGAGTTCGTGGGATTCCGGAAGTGATTGTTTAATACCAATTAAAAAAAAGAGGAGGCGGGAAGGAATACACACTATGATTCTGGCAATCCCAGCAAATGAAGAAATCAAAAATAAAATAGTATTTAGGCACATCGAGGTGCAGCCTTACCAATTTGAGCCACTGTCAGATTTGCAGTCGGCCTTGGGTATAGAATCGCGTGACGGTCAGGGCTGGGGTGTAACGAAGTACTTGTACTTCGTTACAATACTTCGTTACAAATTTGAGTACTTTGTAAAGTAACGAAGTATTTTTGCAAGTCTGTACTTTTACTTTTACTTTCATTACTTTTTTAGTAAAATTTTGTACTTTGTAACGAAGTAGTTTCTTAAAACTATGCAAAAAGTAAAAAGTACTTTGTAGATAAATTTGAAAAAAAATATCGTGCACGTGTTGTCATTTGAGTCACTTCCGTCCACCATCTTTGGAAGACCGGCCGCCATACAGTCGCATGTGACCAGCTGCATAAGGAAGACGCATGAAATGGCCGAATCGCCTTGGCCGCATTTAGATTCAATGTTTCGTTGTTTGAGTGTAAACGAAAAGACGTGCAAATTCCTGTGCTTGCTTTGTGCACCAAAGCATAAAGAAGTTAGCGCGTACAGGAACTCCCCTTCAAATCTGAGGAAACACGTGGAGGTAAATTTTGATTTTGGTAGTAATAGAGGCGACTTGTCCAATGATTCATCCAATATGGGTGAAATACAGTCTAGAGCACTCTCTGTTTTACACTAGTGGCTATTTAATTTGTGATTTTAAAAATCTGTTTTTTAAAACTCTGCCTGAAAACTCGCTATGCCCCGTTTACCTGTTATACCCCAAATGCCAAAGAACAAGATTCCAAACATATTCCTAATCCCAATATCAACTGCAGATATGCTCCCAAACCTATTATCATGAAAACTTTTTCGTAAGTCCCAAGCATCTCAATCGGCAGCCATGAACCCCGTTGTGCTTGCGCACTGCACCTGTAATTCGGTAAAATAAAAAATTAAAACCTACAACGACGTAAGAAAAGTAATCTAATTTTTGTACGTTAGCTCATTAGTTCCGTGACGTAATTCAAAACTTCAATCCGCTACAAGAAAAGAAAGTATGTTTTTTTGAGTTAGGGTGGGGAATGATGCTTAAATAAAATTATGGCCGAACGTTGACGGACAAAAACCAGATCTTGGTTTGTCATTTTTCTTCGACCGGTGCTTTGAAAGTGACATAAGTCAGTAGCATGTAGGCCCGCATTCGCAAAGAGTTATAAATATTATTCCTAAATATAACACAGTGCACTAGGCTGCAATACACCCTCAGAATGAAATTTGTAAACATATTTAACTATAGTGTTATTTTTACTATTCATTTAGTTCTTTTGTAAATATAAATTCTTTTTAAATTAAAATTCAGCCACGCTGAGGTTCCATCTTTTAACGGATTTCACACAGTAGTTTCCTCCTTTTTAACTTCCTTTTTAACCTCCTTTCTACTGAATGAAATGAAAACCATTTAAAATGAAATCTGTATATAGTTCTTCGATTTCTGTTTTTATTTTCTAGCGGATTCACCCAAGCAGTCTTAAGGATTATGAAAGTAAAATTGTTTCAAGAAAGCGAAAACGTGAAAGTGAATGTGATCTGCAATCACCAGCCAAAGTGCAGCCAAGACTAGATACTCATTTATCTGGCACGAGTATAAAGGCAGTTTCTCAGTCGGGGTTAGATACTTTAATTCTCAATTTTATAATTGAGGACCTTCAGCCTTTTAACACAACTGAAAAGGCTGCATTTAGAAACTTAATCCATGGCATTCTCCCAAATCGGACAATCATGTGCCGAAAAACTGTTATGCAGCGAATTCAAGAGCGCTCAGCGGAAATGAAGATGAAAATTATTTCATTGCTCAGAAATCAACACCGTGTTGCTACAACCACTGACTGTTGGACTGCTCGACACCGATCTTTCCTGGGAATAACCGTTCACTGGATTGATGAATCCACATTGAGCAGAAAATCTGCTGCTCTGGCCTGCAGACGTTTAAAAGGCTCTCACACATATGATGTTCTTGCATCGGCATCAGATGCAATTCACTCAGAGTATAAAATCCAGGATAAAATATCAAAAACAACAACAGACAATGGTTCTAACTTCTGCAAGGCATTTGATCAGTTTTCATCAGACCAATCAGATGAACCAAATCTGTCTGTGCCAGATAATGATCTATGCTTTAACAACATTGATGAAATTTTCCAGTCACAAGATGGAGAATTTCAACTTCCACCTCATCATCGGTGTGCTTGTCACACATTAAATTTGGTAGCAGATCCAGCCTACAAAAAGTTGAGTCGCTCAACATTTGCCAAATGCCAAGCAC
>SMGT01013935.1:16823-61617 GCA_004794575.1 Lanistes nyassanus | reverse complement strand
CAAGTTTCTTTATTCCTTTACCCTCAGGGGATATTGAAAAGAAAAATTAATGTCAAAGAACACATGTCAAAGAACATCGTAGTTCATCTGACAGAATATACATCTATTGATAAATATATTCAATGATTATTGATTAATAAACACACAAATAACACGCTCAATCACGCACGCGCCAGACGTACCCACACGCAAAAACATAGGCACCCATTCATCTATTTAATAATGCACTCTAGTAAGAAGTCAATACAATTTTGTTTTTAAAAGAAAAGAGTTGATAAAGTTTAAATGTATTTGACCGGCTCGAGTAGTATGGTGTAAGCGCGGTGCTGCGTTCAGCTGTAAAAGCGTCTGCCCGGTATCTGTGACGCTGCTTTGAGCGCTATTGGCTGCGGACTGCAGTAGCTTTCTCCCTGCCCGGGTTACTGACGTCACTCATCAAGGCAACATGGCGGCTTCCATGTAAGGCCGATGAGCGGCATTAAAAGCTGGGTTGTAAGTGAACAGTTCTTTTGTAGCTTGAAATTTAGGGTTAAAAAGACTCACAACATCAATATTCATCAATTCAAGACAGGTTACTTCTAAGGTTAAGTTTCCCTTTAAACATTTAAGGGAAGTAAAAACTTTGTATCATTGTAAAGCTCTATCATTGGTTGTTTCCCCTGCACTGTCTAAATGAGTTTTGGCAACACAGTTTCAGCTTGCCAAATGTTTTAAGTGTAGCGGCTGGCCACGTCTACTTCCGTCAGTCAAAAAAGAAAACACGAGCGAAAAAGCACCTTGTGAACAGTTTGTGAACTTCAAGGGTGCAATTATGTTTTATTTCACAGTGGAACCATTCACCAATAGATTCAAGCAGTGAAACCTTTTGGTTCAAATTTTTTTTTGTGTGTGGGAAAAGTGACTACATTTGGCACCAAATAGTAAGTACTATTTAGTATTTTTAACTAAAATTATTATTTGCATTGTGATGTGGAAGAATAGATCTTTCTAAACATGTAAATTATATTACTGTGAGTGTGGTACTTTTTAAGTAGTATTTTTGTCAAAACTTGTAAACCTATCCGGCCATTTGGGCTTCGAAGTAGGTCAGCAGCGTAGGGGAGCAACGTCAAGGCCAAAGAGTTAAAACTCACTCTTATTCCTTTTGTATAGGGAAACATCTCTTAAAACGAAGACCAATCATACAAAACATACAAAAAATTTAAAATTTCAAGGCTTCCTTTTAAAAAGAAACATCACTAGAGATTGAAACAGACCATTATCCCCTTTTCTCAACATAATGCTTGTGAAAGAAAGAAAGAAAACAAAGAAAGTTGGTAAGGCGACCATGCAGAAAAGTATACCTGCCCCTTATTTTCATCTTTGTTTTTTATACTCTTTTACTCTGGATTTGTACAAAATAACTTTAATGTAACTTAAGTTAGGTTTATATATGAAGCTTTCTTCAATTGTTATAATCCCCAACGAAAGATACCAACATGTTCATTGTCTCAGGACAGTCTTCTTCTGCAGGGTCAAAGTATGCGTCCCTTCCTGTGAAGGGAAATTTTGCCAGTGGCTGAATAGCAGAGTGTGGCTAGCAATGACATGACAAGGTAAGTATTTTACCTTACCGAGTGTGTGGAATATGTGGCAACTTGAATTATTTGTCAAGACAGTCTTTAGCATGAAGTGCGAATTGAAAAAGTGTGGGCTGTTAGACCAGTCACTGTAGTTAGCACAAGCTTAACTCTTTGACACTGTACGAAAAACAGACCCCCCGCTCCATTGAGAAGGCATTTCTGCCGTACGTGCGATATTAAGCCCGTGCGCATTATGATTTTTAAAATTTTATTTGCTAATCTTTTAAGGGAAAGAACTCTTACAATCCAAAGCTGAATCATTTCTTCACAAGTTGCTTTCCTTTTCTGTCTTTTAAACTGACAATGAGACCGGTTTCTGGCAATAATTTGAAGCAAGTATCAACATGTGCTCTGTCACTTGAGAAATGCTAGATTTACTCTTCAAATTACACGCTGAAGAGCAAAATGACATTGTTTCGCAACTTTACTGTGATAAATTGGATGAAGATAAGAGTATTTGTGCCTGAAAGACCCAAGAAAGTGATTACGAAGAGAAAAACGTGTGAGCACGTGCAGTAAACAATAACGAACAGACTGTGTATAAGGAATGGTGAGGACTTTTTGATTTCTTCAACTTCAGTTGTGTTTCCATCAAAGCATTTACAAAATTATGGAACAAGGTCTAAGAAACACGGTAAGAAATGAGTTTTCTTTTATTATTGTAGTTTGATAGCAAGTTTAAATAATGTTTTTATTGTTTTGGGGGATTTTTTAATGAATTTTTGAAAAAAGGATAAAAATGCCCCGTCCACCGGGACTCTACTTTAGGTAGGATTCTACGTCACGACTGAGTTAAGGAGAAGCACCCTGCTGCACTCTAGCAGGAGAGATAAAGTGCTCCTGGGCTAAAGCTTCTTCCTTTTAATTATTTGATAAGGAAATGGGAAGGAGGATAAATGCCATCTGCAATTTAGGCATGCAGCACTGGTAGTTTTTCATGTAATCACATTTTGTAAAACATTTTTTATGTAACTTTTTTTAAAGAGAAAGGAAAGTCAAGAACCATTTAACTCTTTGCACTCACACAGCAAAGATCTAGTTTATTTTATATATATATATATATTTTGACATGTTTTTAAAAAAAAATACTGCTAATAAACTAAAGCCCTTTCAAAAATATCCTTTACTTATTTGAAAAGATCAATTCTTGGACTTTAAAATTCTTAAAGAACTGTTATTCCACAGCAGTTCGAATTGGTGATGTCGACATGCCTTTCGCCGACTCTGCAAGAAACCTTGGTGTTATTATTACCTCTAACATGACACTTGACAAACACATTTCCAACATCTGCAGATCCGCTTATTCTGAACTCAGAAAAATCAGCAGCTTCGTCACCTTCTGTCCGATCAGGTTGCAAACACGTTTGTATGTGCCTATGTTCTGTCTAACCTCGACTACTGCAATTCCTTGCTAGCCGGCTGTCCTCTGTATCTGCTACAGAAGTTACAGAAACTTCAAAACTCGGCCGCTCGCCTTGTCCTGAAAGCGCGCAAAACAGACCATGCCACACCTCTCCTCCGCACTCTGCACTGGCTCCCCATTCAGGCTCGCATCGACTACAAGTTGTCTACTCTCTGTTTCAATTTCTTCACCGGTGCATGCCCCAGCTACTTTTCAGAACTTCTTACAATCTACACTCCAGTGAGACAGCTCACCTCCTCTTCAGACGATCGCATTCTCGCAGTACCCCGCATCAGGACAAAAACATATGGACAGCGCATGTTCACCTTCTCCGCATCCACCCAATGGAACTCACTTCCCCACAACATTCGCCATTCCCCATCACTACTGACTTTCAAATGAAACTTAAAAACTTTTCTGTTCCGCAAGTATTTTTGTTTACAAAACTTTATTTCATTTGAATTTTTCTCTTCCATCCAGCAGCTATTTATTGTGGCTCACTTAACTGTCCTGGTAAACAGGTACTCTGAGAAATCTATGGGCAAGCTGTATCTACATTTTAAAAACTGATTTAAACAGTGCAGGATACAACCAATGATAAAGCTTTCCCATGATACCAAAATTAGTTCCCTTTCACTGTTAAGTGCATCTGCAGGATTTTTTTTAAAAAACTGTCGAAACATATGCAACGTGAATGGTTATTTCAACTGTCAAAACTGCCGTTTCAATGTGAGTGCAAAGAGTTTAACATTTTCTAATGACATATCTTTCTGGATCGATATAAAATATTACCAGAAAGCAAGCATAATTGAATGCATCCTAAAATTGTTTCAAAGCCGATTTTAAAATTTCTAGATGACCCATTTACATTAACAGAAATATGCCAGAAGCATCAAAAAGTTTAAACTCCAATGTTCACATTCTTATGACGTTTCTTATGAGTAATGGTCTTGATTTACAAGGCAATCAAAAGCATTTGTCTGCTTACTTTTCTGCAGTCCGATATTTATCTGCACCTTGAGTGACCACACCAATACTCCAATCAACACAACGGGCAAAGCCTTCTCTCAAAAGGAGTTCTGCAATGTTTCCATTCTGAAAAAAAAGACAAATATTGTCAACACTTCATGTAACGTTATGAATGATCCCGACCTCAGAAAAGGCAATGTTGCGTTATGCCGGCACCAGAAAGGAACGTGCACCACTGCTCTCTCTCATCGTCAATCGACCCATGATTTCTGGTCATAAGAGTTTTATTTTGCACATGGTGAAAGTCCAAGTGGCGGGTCGTTTACAACTTAGTAACTCTGCTTGTCTCTGCTTCTCTCTGCTTTCCCCCCCTTTCCCCACTAGAGCTTATATATTCGAGTTAAATGTCTACTGCTGACCTTTTCCAATCTGCACGTGTGGCTGTGGTGGGCAACTGCATGCTTGGTGACCCTAGTGGACGATGCATAGTTTGGAGTTATGGGTCTTTTGTATATAGTTATTGAGTGCTGCGCGGCTTAAAATGGTGTGTGTGACCTCTCAGTTATGTCTGGCCTGCTAAGTGTTAAGTTCAGGCTCAGATCTGTCTTGGATGGAATGTTCTCTTCTAAGTTGTACTCTGTGCCCCTAACTAACCTACCTGCTACCTACTGCCTGGCACGCATATTGTTACATTCCTCTACGCATAAAAAACCCTCAAAACTGTCCTGCAGTTTTTAATGGGTTTTCTAGTGGATAAAAAGGTGATTGATAATTTTGTCATAATTACTAGAAGCCTGCAAAAAAAATGTTACTAGTTGGTCTAGCTGGAAGTAGATAATGAAATACAAGGTAGGTAGGTATTTGGGCTTAACGTCGTGTCAGCAACTAAGGCTATATCACGGCGGGGTAGAAAAAGGAAAACCAGCGGTAAAAGAGAAAGGAGGGTAAGGGAGAGTGAACAGAGAACGAATCACTCAATAAAACCGAAAGCTTAAATGCGTGAATAAAAACCGATGGTACGTAAAAAGGCGAATATCACAGAAGAAGGAATGGATTGAAAAAGGGCAGGAAACGAAGGGGCAGAAAAGTGATGCAGACGGACATGGCTAAAATGTAAGCAGGAAAATAAAATGTGTTGGACAGTGAGGGGTGTTGCACAGTGGGTACATGTGGGCGGAGGTTCGGAACGGAGCAGGAAGGAATGGGTGAGGTGGGTATGACCCGAACGGAGGCGCGTCAGGACAACATCATCTCGCCGTACAGGTTCTGCACAGTAAATAGAATCAGAGAGGGAAGGAAGAATAGAGTGGAGTTTGTTGAAAGATAGTGTGTCCCAGTGGGCTTGCCAAAGAGAGTGGATGTAGGAGGAAATGAAAGGTTGGAGGTCAACGGAAGGCACTGGGAAGAGAGGGATGGGGTCTTGAAGAGCCCACTTAGCAGCCCGATCAACACGCATGTTGCCCGGAATGCCAGCAAAGACAACATCAACATTTCGAGAGCGCAGGAGAGAGAGAGATGAGCATGAATGTGGATCAGGAAAGGATGGTTAAGGCAGTGAGAGGCAAGCGCATGGAGGGCAGAAAGAGAGTCGTATAGGATCAGAAACTTTTTCTCACCAGTGGCAAGCATGCGAAAGGGCCAGAAGAATGGCAGAAAGTTCGGCAGAGAAGACAGAACTGTGAGTGGCGAGGCGGGCAGTGAGAGGATGAGAGGAGCAAGAGGGGATGGCTGCAGCCGCAACTCGACCAGCAGCAGGAAGTTTAGAGCTGTCGGTGAAGACGCGGCAGAAACCAGGATAGTCAGAGAGAAGTTCGTGGAAGTGGTGAAGATAAAGGAGATCATAGGTGGAAGACTTGGAGAAGGCAGCAAGGTCGAGACGGAGGTTGAGAGGCAGCAGGGTCCAGGGAGGATCTGGAAGAGAGGGGAGGGGAGCAACGTGGGCAAGAGGGAGAGCAGAGGCAGACAGGTGAGAAAGAAGGCGGAGAGAAAGAGGTCTGGGCTCCTTTGGACAAAGATCGTACAAAGGAGCACGCTCAGGTTGAAAGATGGTGGAATAAGCAGGGTTATCACGACGCACCTTCAGTCTGGTGGCATACTGGAGCATGAGACTGAGGCGGCGCAGAGAAAGAGGGGGCTCACCAGCCTCAGCATACAGGATGTCCACCGGGGAGGTATGAAAAGCCCCCAGACAAATCTGGAGGCTGTGGTGGTGGACGGTGTCGAGGAGTTTAAGGTAGGTGGGACGAGCGGAACCATAAACAATGCAACCGTAATCAAGTTTGGAATGAACCAAGGACCGATATAAACGTAAAAGGGTGGTCCGATTCGCACCCCAACAACGCGTAAAACATCCAGCGCCTTCAGGCATGACGCACGAAGAGACCGGATGTGGGGAAAAAAAAAGGAAAGTTGATGGTCAAAAATGACCCCTAAAAATTTGACCTCGGGGACCACCTGCAGCGCCGAACCATCAATACGAATGGTGGGCTCCAGAAAGTGGCCACGGAGTTTACAAAAATGCACGCAAACAGACTTGGCAGTGGAAAAGTTAAAACAGCTGGAAGAGACCCAACGTTGAATGCTATTTACACAGAGCTGCAGCTGAAGCTCCAGGCAGGGAAGATACCTGCCACGGACACACAAAGCAAAGTCATCAACATATAAAGAGGCATCAGCTGCAGAAGGAACCGACTGTAAAATCCCATCGATCTTAATGCAAAAAAAGGGTAGGGGATAGAATGCTGCCTTAGGAAACACCCATGTCTTGAGGATAACAAACAAACAAACTAGCACCCACCAGAACTAAAAATTGGCGATGAGCTAAAAACTACTGAATATAAATGGGTAAACAGCTGCGAAAACCAAGGTGGTGAAGGTTCACCAGGATGCCATGCTTCCAGGTCGTGTCGAAGGGCTTCTCCAGATTGAAGAAGACCCCCCCCCCCAACACGTGTTCCTTTGAGACGAAGGCCTCCTCGAACCAAAATAAGGTGGTCGACGGTGCTCCGGCCCCGCCAAAAACCACACTGCAGCGAGGAGAGCAAACCCTCGGACTCAAGGGTCGAGACCAGGCAAGAATTGACCATTGACTCTAGCAGCCACCGCCTGCAAAGAAGAGGTGAGAGGAATAGGGCTATAAAGAAGGCGAGGATGGAGGAGGATTGCTACACCACCAGAGCCGGTGTCAGCAGAAGAAGCATGATGAAGAACATGGAAAGGACCACACAAAAAGGAAGCGGTTGAGAGAAGAGAGCGGAGGTCCATTGGATGATGGAGGACATGTTAACGAGTTAGGCTAGACCGACGACGAGGGTGGACAGGAGAGGACGGAGTGGAGGAGGGGCAGTATCCTGGCCCCGGAGTGGGAGCAGTGGCAGACTTCTTGGCAGACTGGCGTAAGTGAAAGTGAAGGGGGCGGGTCGGTGAAAGAGGTACATGAGGAGGTAGAGCTGGGGGTGGTCGAAGAGACAGGAGTAGTGGACGTGCTCTGAGAAGTGGTGCGGGGCGTGGACTGTGAGAGGGGTCAAGAACTCGAACCAGCAGAAGGAGGGGGCATAGAAACAGAAAACAAGGAGTGAGGGGAGTCCCTGATAACCCAGCTGACATCACTCTGAGAGGAAGAAGTTGTAGGTCGTCGAGAGACAGTAGGAGACAGAAGAGGTGGGGGAGGAAGAGCCAACCACCTGCTTGCGGGCCTCAGCGAAGGACAACTTGTCCTCCACGCAGACCTGCTGGATTGCAGACTCCTCCTTCTACCGTGGACAGTATCGTGAAGTAGCCAGATGGTCACCTTCACAGTTTAACTCAAAGATGGAGAGCAAAACTGTCACAGCATGAGCAGCGCTCTTTGCCACATGGCGGACGCCACTTATGAATTTTGATGACTTATTTGCGGGGAATGGCTAAGCGCCTAAGGTAGAGAACTCTTACATTCGAAAGCTGGATCTTTTTTTATGAACTGCTTCCCTTATACTGGGTTTAAACCGGTTATACTGGGTTTAAACCGGTTTTCGACCACAATTCCAAGCGAATGAAAAATGACTCTGAAGTGCGTATCCACACCTGCCCTGTCACTTGAGAAATGTTAGATTTACTCTTCAAATGACACGCTGATGAGGAAAATGACATTGTTTTGCAAATTTACTATGATAAAGTGGATGAAGACAAGAATATTTGTGCCTGAAAGACACAAGAAAGGGATTACAAAGAGAAAAACAAGAGAGCACGTGTTGTAAACAGTATCGAACAGACTGTATATAAGGAATCGTGAGGACTTTTGGATTACTTCAACTTCAGTTGTGTTTCCATCAAAGGATTTTACAAATTATGGAACAAGGTCCAATAAACACAGTAAGAAATGAGTTTTCTTTGTTTATTGATGTTTGCAACCAAGTTTAAATAACTGTTCTATTGTGCTGGGGGATTTTAGTATAAATTTGTGAAAAAGGCTAAAAAGCTACGTCAGCAGGGACGGCTCGAGCTAGGAGCCCTGCGGCAGGTTAGTGTTAAGCAACGACAGGGGTTGGGACAGTCACAAAAGGAGTGGTCAGCAGCTCCGCATGGCCAAAGTGATGGCACTGAAAACAGCAGAAAGAGTTGGGAACATATAGAGAGACATGGACTTTGAGATAACCAATAGACAGAACGGAGGGGAGCTTAGGAAAGCAGAAAGTAACAAAGTAGGTGTTGGTGGGAATGACCGCCCCATTACTCTTGCGAGTCACACGGCGAATGTTCGTCACCCCTTGGGACTGAAGTTCGGCCTTGATGTCGAGTTCCAACATATCAGCCAAGTCAGCACAGCCAATCATGCCAACGGAAGAATTCAGCGAACTGTGCACAGAAACACGGATGGGTCGATTAACCCTACAGGGACGTCGTCGCCGGTTAAATGAGCCAAGAGGACGCGGTGCCGACAAACTTACGACGAATTCAAAACTTTGCAGCGACGCATTCAACGGTGTAAGGGAGGTAAACCTTATATCATTGTGAAGCTCTATCATCGGTTGTTTCCCCTGCACTGTCTAAATGAGTTTCGGAAACAGTTTCGGCTTGCCAAACGAGGTTTAGAGTAGTGACCCTCCAGGTCTACTTCCGTCGTTCACACTGGATCTACGGGTTTAATTTGTTGTGTGTTGTTGTGTGTGCAAAAAGTGACTGTATTTGGGACCAAATAGTAAGTATTATTTAATATTTTCAACTAAAAGTATTGTTTCCATTGTGTTGCCGATCTTTCTAAATATGTAAAATATATTGCTGTGAGTGTGGTAGTTTTTAAGCGGTAATTTTTTTTAAACGTTAAATCCATGCGGTCTCTATGCGGCCTCTGGGGTTGCTCAGCCCTGCGGTCCCTGCGTCCCTGAAGAGTTAACGAAGAGTTTGGAATTCCATCGGTGAAGGGCATCCAACGCCTTCTGGGTTCCACACTCGACAAGAAAGGATGTGTCACTAATCTGCTTCATAGACACAAAAGCAGAAGAAAAGAAATAAACCCCTTCTGGATAGCAAAAGGGGTCAGCTTCGTAATGGGTTTGTCAGGGTCAGCAACCTCAACAACAAGAAAACGAGACCAAGAAGGTTGGGAAGAGCAAGCAGAAACAGTCTGTTGGACCTCATCCTCACTATCAGAACTAACACAGGGTGAGAGGTACCACTTGCACGGCAGAATTTTGGAAGCCATAGTTGATAAGAGAAAGATTAATCTCTTCTGTTCCCCACCCACCACGGAGCTCAACAAGGGGTTGCAGCCGACCGGTACCACAAAGGGTATTTCCAGCTGAGCCACACCAGGGCTACAGAAGAGATATACTCCAGCCTAGACAAAACTAAACCAGACTGACCCAGGGCGCAGCCTTGTAGCAAAGCTAGGGCAATGCACGACCAGCCAATTGATTGGTGTGGGCCACACCAACCTCCCGTCTAGAAGAAGTCCGGGTTGAAGGGGTATGTTGGTATGAAAAACAGCACCCGTCAGGGACCTCAACCCCCAGGATCCCATTCTCCCCCAACATGGGTCGCCCTACATGGCAAATGCAGGAGGTCTAAAGAAGACCGCAGACAAAGAAAAACCGTGAAGAGAAGATGTACGTGAGAGCAAAAAGAAAGAACAGGCCAGGGCAGGCAGAAAGACAGCACAGAAAAAAAACTGCAGAAAGCAAGGAGATTTGGGCGGAAAAATAAGAAAGGGAAAGGACCAGAGAAGCAGAAAAAGGAAAGCCGAAGAGAAAGGGGTGGGCCAACTTAGCCAGCCAGAGAGAGACTGGTCACTCACCCTCAGCACGTGAAGCCGGGCCCGCAGGGGCGACAAGGGTGGACAGGAGAGGACGGAGTGGATGAGGGGCTGGCATCCCCCATCTTTGTGTCCTCCAAAAGACCATGTCGCGCCTGCCAGATAGGGGGCTGGGATGTGTCCCTCGGACCAGGGGAAGGCTGATGTGTGGGAGAAGGGGAGGGGGGGGGGGGAACCCCTAACCTCCATCCCATTGTTGGCAAGAGCCGAAAAGTGGCTGTGGGAGGTTGAAGCAGGGGCAGAGAGAGAAGCAGATGGATGGGCAGCAGCCACTCCCGACCCCGGAGTGTGAGCTGATGTGGACTTCTTAGCAGACTGTGGTGTCAGTGGGGTTCAACCAGACGGTTCAGCGGAAGATGGACAGGAGGAGGTAGAGTGTGAGATGTGCGCAGAGGCAGGAGTAGTGCAAGCACAGACCTTACATATACAGATATTTCACTCAGAGAATTCTAGTCTGCCTAGTTGCGTATGATAACTCTTCACCGGGAGGAGTTATTCACCAAGAGCAGGTGTCATGGAAGAAAACACGAGCTCTAGTACAGTATTGGCTTCCAGATATAAAAAGAACAAATTCTTAGACATTTTGTGCAGCAACTAATTGCACATTGTTTGCCTTTGCATTTGCAGACAAGTCAAAAACAAAAATTTATTTGGCATTAATATTCACTCTGAGGTATGGGTTGCAATAATTTACACTAAGTTTTTGAAAACTTTAATATAAACTGTTGAAGTATACCCGTATGTCTATTTGTCTTGATGTCTGCAAATGTTTACAGTAAGGTAGGCAGCATCTGATTGTTTTTAAATGTATAGCTACTGTGCATTTTAGTATGTTGTAAATTATGCCATGTTATTCTTCCCATGCACAAACTCACGCAGTGTACTGGATCTCATGGTTTGGGCAAAAAGTCCTATTGCTCGCTATCAAAGTCTGTTAAAATCATACGTCTCAACAAGATTTGTATTTTTACAGTAGTTAAAGAATGTGCTACATAGAGAAATAACAAGACAATTATGTAATGGAATTAACACTAACAGAAAATGTAAAATGGTAAAAAAGCATATGAGGGAATATTTAGTGTGTGTCTGCTTGCATGAGTGCATGTATTGGTTTGTTTGTTTGGCACAGTGATTGAGAAAGATTACCCTGTGCAGAAACAATTGTTTGCTTTTAAGGCCTTATTGCTGTGAGCATAAATAAAAGGATTAAAACAAGTGACTGCATTCAGGACACAAAAAGCAAGATAAATAAATAAGACACTTATCTCTGGATCAGTATGACTGCTGATATATAATATATATATTATATCCTATATATGATATATTTCATACTGATATATTACATATACTGCATATGTAAGGTCTGTGGTGCAAGTACCTTGAGAAGTGGTGCGTGGCGTGGACTGTGAGGGGGTTGAGGACTAGAACCAGTGGAAGGAGGGGGCATAGAAACAGAGGACAAGGGGTGAGGGGAGTCCCGACAACCCAGGTGACGTAAGTCTGAGAGGAATAAGTAGTAGGTCGCTGAGAGACGGTGCAGGAGTACGAAACAGAAGAGGTGGGGGAGGAAGAGCCAACCACCCACTTGGAGGCCTCGGCAAAAGACAACTTGCCTTTCATGCAGACACGCTTGATGGCAGACTCCTCCTTCCACCAAGGACAGTCGTGAGAAGTGGCAGGATGGTCGCCTTGACAGTTTAAGCACCGACAGGGGTTGTGATAGTCAGCAAAAGAATGGTCAGCGGCTCAGCAACGAGAACCAATAGGGACAGATTTGCAGGTTTTTGTTCCATGGCCAAAGCGATGGTACTGAAAACAGCGGAAAGGGTTGGGAACATACAGAGAGACAGGGACTTTGAGATAATCAATGGACAGAACAGAGGGAAGTTTAGGAAGGCAGAAAGTGATAAAGTAGGTGTTGGTGGGAACCGCCACCCCGTTACTCTTGCAAGTCATGCGGCGAACATACGTCATCCCCTGGGACTGAAGCTCAGCCTTGATGTCAAGTTCTGACGTATCGGCAGAGTCAGCACGGTGGATCATGGCGACGGAAGAATTCACCAAGCTGTGAGCAGAAATCCAGATGGGACGATCAACGAAGAGTTTGGAATACCACTGGGGAAGGGCATCCGATGCCTTTTGGGTTCCACATTCAACAACAAAAGAGGTGCCACGGAACTGCTTGATAGACATGTACGTACACCCAGGCGCCCACCCAGCCGGCCCCTGAACTCTCCTAGCCGCATATGGCATATCGTGGTTAGTTACTCAAGGAGTGGGAAACATAAAGGGTATCGTGTTTCTTTTGATCCCCTGACTCAACGGTGGGTAGGGAAGGGCCAACAAGGTCTCACTGTCCGAGGCTACGATAACCCTTAGCTGTAATTTAGGTGCGGCCAGGTTTGCCCAGGGAAGGGTAGGGCCACGTAGAGAACTAGGAGTGGTCAGGGTCACTCTGGAACGGGAGTGGACTGAGCATCTCAGTGGGAGGCAAGAGCAAAAGGTTAAAGACATTGTGCAAGGAGCGTGTTTAACTCATTTGAACTGTATGTGACGCAAACCTGTCGCACCATTGGCAATGCTGAGTGCCGCTTGACAGGCACAAGTGGCACATGAGTTAAGAATTTTAAAGAATTATTGGCTAATCGTTTAAGGGAAAGAACTCTTACAATCGAAAGCTGAATCATTCTTCATGAGTTCCTTCCCTTTTACTGTGTTTAACTCTTTGGATCCGCAGGCTAAGTCCTATGTAGAAACCATAGAGGCCGCATAGATTTACACGTTTTTTAAAAGAATACTACTTAAAAACTACCACACTCACACTAATTTAGTTTACATGTTTAGAAAGATCTATTCTTCTACATTCCAATGCAAACAATACTTTTAGTTAGAAATATTAAATAGTACTTACTATTTGGTGCCAAATGTAGTCACCTTTTGCACCAAAAAAAAAATTTAACCAAAAGGAGGTTTCACTGCTTGTACACTTCCCACAGGTAAATAAATCTAGTAATCAGGAGTATTCCACTTTGAATCTGTTGGTGAATGGTTCCACTTTGAATTAAAACAATTCCACCCTATCGCTTTCAAGATTATCAGGGCCGCAGATAGACGAAAGGTCCGCTTCGCACGTGTCGCCATTTTGAATGACGGAAGTAGACCGGCCAGTCACTGCACTTAATCTCGGTTGGCTAGCCGAAACACTTTCCAAAACTCATTTAGACAAAGCAGGGGAAGCGACCGATGATAGAGCTTTACAATGAAACAAAGTTTACTTCCCTTATACCGTTAAATGCGTCGCTGCAAATTTTTAAATCTGTCACTAGAAACCCTGGCGCGTCGGCCTCGACGGGCACTCAGCTGTCACTAGAAACCCAGGTGCGTCGGGTACAAAGAGTTAAACTGGCAATAAGACCGGTTTCCGGCCATAATTCGAAGCAAGTATCCACATGTGCTCTGTCCGTGTGGAATGGGTATATGCAGTCGGGCCTCTGAGGGATGGTCCAGTGTTGGCACTGTCGCAACCGAACCTGAGACCCGCCAGACCACCTTTGGCAGTGGAAGACACAGAACTACCTGTGGCGCCAGATCTGGACAGTGAAGACAGCGAGGAGGAGACAGACGTGTGGAATGCAGTCCCCCAGGCAAACAGACAGTGGCACGGCGACCCGATGCACCATGCCCGTGCCGCCATGCAGATCTGAGAGACTCGTGGCCATAAGTGCTTTTACAGCGTGAAAGAGACGACAATGAACATGAATTTTGGTGGGGAAAAAATCGTTCTTTATGGTTTGTATTGGATTGCTTCCGTGGTGCAAGTGCGGAAGGTACAGTAGGTTTTTCCTTTATAACTGTTTTTTGTTTGTCTTTCCTTCCTTTTTAGTTCTAAATTGTATTCTTAAGTCCATTTTATTAGGGCATTGTCCCTGATTGTGTAATCTTCTTTAGCACCTCGCCTTATCACCTCGCTTCTCGTTGATACGCTTCTAAGCTCCGTTTTATTGATGTAATTTGATGTATTATCATGCTTGATTTCATCGGCATCAGACTTAAAGGTATTTATGCTAAATGGGTTTCAGTAGGAGACAACAATGTAGGTGCTAAGTAATAATGTTATGCTGACTAATTATCAGTCTAATTCAGTGTTCTACAGATCGCAGACTTTTTGTTAAATGCATGCCTGGTCTCTGCCTGGCAGATATTGGCTGACATTGAGTTAGACTGGGGGAGCAGTTCAAGGTCATTATGTCACACACAGGGGCTCCTGCCTCAGAAATAATGTGATAGCCCTTAGAGCGGGCGTTGCTCGTTGTTGCTGAATAATTTTTTGTTAAATACATCCCTGCTCTCTGTCTGGCAGATACTGTCGTTGCTGAATACCAGCCCTAGTTATTCGCATCCTCATGGGTTTGTTTAGTGGAGTAACACATCAGCAAGGATGCTGATGGGAAAAAGGTTGAGGGGGGTGTAGCCAGGTGGCAGGGCTGCGGTAGTTACTTTTAAAAACTACTTAGTAAAAGTAAAAGTACTTCAGTAAAAAACTACTTTAAGTAAAAGTAAAAAGTACTTTCATAAAAGTTACTTAAGTAAAAGTAAAAAAGTACTATGTCAAAAGTACTTTTTTAGTTACAAAGTAAAAGTATTTTGAATTATGGCAAACATTTTATGCGCGTGTAACACACACAGTCTCCTTCCAGCAAACGGTATGAATAATGAATATAACTTTGTTTTACACTACTCAAAATATTTTTCTATTTTGTTTACTATGTACGTGGTATAATTCTCACACTTTTAGACAGTTTTAGGTAAAAAAAAAATAGAAAAGTAAAAAATTGTAAAAATTGTTTTACTTTAAACTACATTTATTTTAAAGTCAACTTATTGTCATTGCAGATTCTCAGCAATTACTTACAATGCATGCATCCTTTTCCAACATGCAAAAAATGTATATTCAAAGAGAGTATCAGTCTTTTCATTAGTCATTTCATCTTATATACATAAACAGATGAACATGTTGAGCCTAGACATAACTCTTCTAAACTAATCTAGCTACCTGCTTAATTCTAGGTACAGCTTTATAATTTGTAGTGGATTTAGTGACAAACTAACTAAATGCTGACAAAATAACACACAGAACACACAAATAATTAAGTAAAGCTTCCTGTTTGTGATGTGTGTTTTGTCCAGATAAAGGGTTATTGACCTGAAAAGTTTACTTTAACTTTGTCAGTATTTACTAGCTTGGCTCAGTTCATCTGGTGTGACCATATTTTTCACCAGTCGAAGAAAAATGACCAATCAAAATCTGGTTTTTGTCCGTCTACATTCGGCCAGAATTTTATTTATCATTCCCCACCCTCACTCCGAAACAAAACTTTCTTTTCTTGTAGCCGTTTTGAATTACATCACGGAACTGATGAGCTAAAATCCTTGGGAAAGGCCGAACGGTCTCTAAACTCGCATGCAGTCGGTGCCGGGGATGATTGTGCTTTGTAACATACAAAAATTAGATTACTTTTCTTACGTCGATGCAGGTTTTCATTTTTCATTTTATTTTGCCGAATTACATGTGCGCAAGCACAATGGGTTTCATGACTGCCGATTGAGATGTTTCGGGATTAGCGAAAAAGTTTTGGGAGCATATCTGCAGTTGATACTGGGATTAGTAATACGTTTAAATTCTTTGTTGGCATTTGAGGTATAACGGGGTTTCAGGCAGATTTTAATAAAAGTACAGACTTTGTTACTTTACAAAGTACTCAAATTTGTAATGAAGTTACACCTGCCAGGTGGTGGTTACATACACCCAGGCCCCCACCCAGCCGGCCCCTGAACTCTCTTAGCCGGCAAATCGTGGTTAGTTGCATCATACGCCTGACTGGTCGTCCGTTACTCAAAGAGAGATTGCGGCGGAAAAGAAGAAAGGGAGAGGACCAGAGAGGCAGAAAAAGGAAAGCCGAAGAAAAAGGGGTGGGCCAGCTTAGCCACCCTGCCAGAGAGAGGCCACAAGCAACCTGAGGACACAAGCATTAACACACTCCTAGCGCCATGTAAAGAGTTGCATCATACGCCTGACTGGTCGTCCGTTACTCAAAGAGAGATTGCGGCGGAAAAGAAGAAAGGGAGAGGACCAGAGAGGCAGAAAAAGGAAAGCCGAAGAAAAAGGGGTGGGCCAGCTTAGCCACCCTGCCAGAGAGAGGCCACAAGCAACCTGAGGACACAAGCATTAACACACTCCTAGCGCCATGTAAAGAGCCACGACTGCGCCTGTGGTCCCAGTGTAACTCTTAAACAATGTAGAAAAAAAAAGCTATCAGCGATAAAAACAAAGTGCCAACAAAGTTTGAAAGTGAAATTTAACAAGAATATTATGCCTACCTGAAATGCATCTGGTGTGATTTTGGTGTAAAAGGCTGTATTTTAACTATTTAGAAGTGAACTCATTAACATAGCGCCAGCTATTGACCTACGTTTTGCCATGTAATGTGCTCATTGCAAATTGCTTTGTTTCCTGTACTATCATTTCTTTTATGGTCCAAGAGAGATAACTCTAAGGAAAATGAATAATGCATCTGAAAACATAAGCTACTTCCCTTTCTGTCAAACCGGCCTCTGTTGAACCCTTTTAAATGTTGCCATAAAATTCTCTCCACTGCACCGGCATACGTTGGGAGCATCTACTGGCAAACAGGTTATGGCATGTCGAGGGTGAGTTAAGGCAATGAGTGAAATATACTACGCAGATCAAAAAATACAACTTCTGATTACACTTTAAATAATTAATGTGGTGTACTTACTGGATGAAGAACACTGCCAAGAAAATTCTGATTTGAAACGCCTTCCAAAATGATTCTGACATCTCTTTGAAGCAGTCGAGTCTCTGTAAAGTATCTGCATTCTTCTGCATAAGGTTCAGAAACCTGTTTTCCCTCACTGTCAGTCTTAAACATTGGACACTGTAACACAAAGCAAAATTTTTATGGTAGTATAGTACACTAAGATTTATGTCACCAAATAAAAGTGATGCCTTAGACTGTATTTTTAAGTTCTAAATATACAGTAGCGAGACTTTCTTTTTTAGCTTTCCAAGAGCTCGGACATTGTGACATCAAGTTTTCAACCAACAAATGTGACAGATATGGCATGTAAACACTAGCATAAGACAGTAAAAATTATTCTTAAGTTACATTCATTGCTCACAAAGTTTTGTGCTTACCCTCACCCCACAACCTGCCCAAAAAGTCATATTCACAACAGCAGTAATCTATCTGCTTGACAAACATTGTGCAGCATCACAGTGATACAGCATGCTGAAATTTATGCTGCAATAAAATCATATATATTTTTTCTTTATAATAAATCCTGTGTTCACAGCAACAGAGTGTCCTATATAGAAGCTTTCTTTAAAGAGTGGCATGCACAACACATCATGTGACCGTAGGTCACAAGGCTTCTTGGTTCAAGAGTCAGAATGATAGGGACCTCTTCTCAGTCAAGTGACTGTGTCACTCGATGGCCTACTGACTGTGGCATGCTTTACTGATTTAAGCTAACTTCTCTCTGGCATCTATAAACCTTATACCAGTCCGTTTTCTTACTACTCTACTGGCTGCATCTACATCAGAAGAACACAAAGAAGGCAGCCACGTGGTTCACCTCCCACTGTGCCCTTTACCTTCAATTTCATTTTAACTCATCTTCTGTTCTGAAACTCTCACTCCACTAAGGAGCAGAGCGTAACTGTCTTGCTATATCTCCGACATGTCTAACATGATTAATTGTATTTTAATTTTGCTTAGTACTTCCACACCTCATCTGCACAATGTCAACACTACACCATATGCATTGTTAAGACTATTCAAACTCTTTCTCGGAAAATATGTTGAGATTTTAGACTATGCTGCTTTTCCTAAAAGATCTGAATGTCAGCTTTTTTTTACAGATTTTTCTCTAAAGTTCCTTCTTTTGCATATTTTGAGTTTGACATCATACAAGACTATTCTTTGTGGATGGTTGTTTGAATAGTTGTTATTTTTGAAACTTTAATTCTTCTGCAACTAATTGTAGCAGCATTTGCTGACACTTTCTTCATGACCTCTATCCTTTCTTTTAGGGTTAAAATTCTGTATGCAACATACATTCAAAAATTGCAAATACAAAAATGATGCTGTGATGATATTGTGTTGTTTACATGTGAATCAACTTTTGCCACTCCCAAGAGAATTAACTTGTCTTGTAAATATTTAATTAGTTTCAAGTGCATCATAAACAAAAGGCTCTTAAACCGCACTTATAATTAGCAGGCTGCCAATGAATATAACAAGACCCTAGATTAACTCAAAGGCGACAGATGCCGTGGAAACCTGAAACCACATTGTTAGTGCTGGTTGCCTGTTGATAGGCATAACTGTCACATGCGTTATGAATTTTAAAGATTTATTTGCTAATCGTTTAAGGGAAATAACTCTTACAATCGAAAGCTGAATAATTTCTTCACGAGTTGCTTCCCTTATACTGTGTTTAAACTGACAATAATTCCAAGCAAGTGAAAAATGGCTGATAAGTGCGTATCCACATGTGCCCCGTCGCTTGAGAAATGCTAGATTTACTTATCAAATTACATGCTGAAGAGGAAAATGACATTGTTTTGCAAATTAACTATGATAAAGTGGATGAAGACAAGAGTATTTGTGGCTGAAAGACACAAGAGAGCGATTACAAAGAGAAAAACGTGCGAGCACGTGGTGTAAAAAGTATCTGCTGGCTGAACTCCCTATTTCCTGTCTTTCTTTTAAAAAGTGAACTATACTAGGCGTTCCTGACAATCACATATATTTTATTGCATATTATTGACTACCTAGGTCCCAAGGCAGGAAAAAGGGTTTCGCATAAACTTAAACTATTTTATCTTTGTTTTTAAATAATTCACTGTGTAAAGGAGTAAAATCCCAGAGTTAAAAAAATGACATATTATATAGCAAAATACATCTGAACAACAATTCCCCAAAATCATGCTGCTAAGGTCCATGACAGTCAAACCTTTGGTCAAGTATTGGTCTCAGAGAGCCAGCCACAAGAAATATATTTACAAAAGAAACTTAAAAATCTACATATTGGGAAAACATTTTCTGATCCATTGAAATTACTTTTAGAAAATAGATATGATTAAAATTTATAAGAAAGATTTTTAATTAAGATTTTATGACATTTTTGCTGATACTTTACAACTATTTGAAGCATAAATTGGGACTGTCAGTAAAAAAAAAAACTTAAAATCTGGACTTCTTCCAGGGGATCCAAACCTTTATTCCTGAGAGCATGACCGTCACATATTCAAATGATGGTAGTAGGAATGCCCTGACTGTACATCCATCACGAACGTGTTCGACTACAGCTGGAAAAGAAAAAGGAAAGATGCTATTTCACTTATTCAAAAAGTACAACACTACAGACTAAAACGCTGGCTTCTCTCTCTCTATCTCCCCACCTCCTATATATATATATAAAATTTGTATTGTACACATCAATATTAGGTACTCCAAACTGAATTTTAAAATTCTGACCAGCTATGAACCAATACATTAAAAGGACAGAGCTTTCTTATTTTCCTGATTAGGTTTGGTTTTTATTGGTTAATGTTCAGTTGCAAATGAGGTGCTTACCAGGATGGTGTTACCTGATGCATTAACCTTCATCCCACCCAATCACATTATACGGACACTGGGCCAATCAGTCCTAGTACTGTTCCCTGTAGTGCCAGATGTCTTGGAAGGACAGCTACTTCCCCCCTCCTAACCCAACCTCTCTGTCCTCCCTTCCCCCATCCGCTTTTCTGTTACTATTACTTTTATATTACCTCCTTTTTATTAATTTTATCTTTTTGTAATTAATTTTATCTACTTTTGTTCTATATATTCTTTCTTTAACCCCCCCCCCTCCCAACTCTTCTTGGACTGTCCTTGACCCCTACCCCTCTTTTTTTGGCCACCATTTTGATCACCATTTGTGACCCACATGCATCAGATAAGTATTCACGTATAATTTTCTTGGTGTTTAGTTCTTCGCATGTTTTTGTTCCTTGTCCTGACAAAAATGTCGACTATGTTTTGTCCCTTTAATTGGTTCAGTTTAACTGTCTTCCGATACTTACAAATGTCAAATTTTTGTAATCAGTTTTTGGATCAGATTAATTTTGCTCCAAGACACAAAAAATACAACATAAGACTAATGTCTCCATTATTTTCTGCTGTTTTCTTTTATGCCAGTTAAACTATCATGTAGCCATCTAAATATAGGATCAACTGTGCACTGGTAAATATTTCATCAACTGGGTTGCTAAGGGTACCTAAAAAACATAAAATGCCCTAAAAATATAGATTCTTTCACATCACAAAAGAATAAACAGAAAGTAAATACATTTCTCATTATTTTTTATTGGAAATATTGCTTATAGTCAAAACATTTTATGCAGTCAAAGTGTAAACAATCAACGTATGTGAATATGGTGATGACTTCATTTGGCGTACCTAATATTATGATGTGAAATGTCTGTAAGTCTACATATAAACAACATGCTCCAAAAAAATGTTCTTTATTCATTCCCGACGAAGTTTTCTGATCTATTGACAACCATTGCATATGCATGGGGAAGCACAGATTTTAGCATGTTTGAAAAAAATGCTGCTTGCAAATTATCAAATTGCAGTAATCTGCTTTATGTATTTGTAAAGATCAATTTTTGAACATCAAAATAATTATAGAATTCTACTGGAAAAATTTTAAATGGTACTAGTTGGTGTTAGATGTCGCTGTAGTAAGGTGTAGTCACTGTATGCACTCTACCGCTCTAGACGGTTTGGCAGACTGTAACAGGGCCATGACTTCCCCTGTGGTCTCTATTATGTATATTATAAAAAATGTGGGGAAAAAAAACAGTGATAAAAACATAATTACAAACAAAAAACATAGTTACAATGCAGTCTGAAAGAAAAATGTAAGAAGAATAAAATAATTTATACCTGAAATCTATCTGGTGTGACTTCTGTTTAAACGTCTGGGTTGAAAAGGGTATCTAAGTGAATGCAGCAACATGGCCGGTGGCATTGTCCTTAACTTTTGCCAAGTGGGGTGGTCACTGGAAATGCCTTGTTTCCCCATGATATCTCATTTGTGGTCTAACAGACATTACTCAAAAGAAAGATGCAAGTTACTTCCCTTTCCATCGAACCAGCTTATGTTGAGCCCTTTTAATTAGATCCAATGATATAATGATCAGGAAACAAGCATTACAATTACAGAGACCATTTCACCTCAATGAAACTTTATGCAACAAAAATGTAAGAAAAGATTTTTTATCTTTAAAATTCTGTTTGTTTTTTGTTTTTTTTTTACAATTTTTAAACATATCTTGAGTACTGACTGCCCTTTTGGTCGGGACACTAAATCCCTCCTACAACATCATGGGTGTTATGAATTTTTGGCTCATTACCACAGCCAATCGAAAGGAAGGCCAACTTGTTACCATCGACCGATTTGCTCTGAGGAGCGGGAGGCTGCCAAGCCCCCGCCCTTCCTCGGGTGGCCCCAATGTTATGATTTTCGTGGCTCACAGCCCTAGCCAATCAGGAAAGAGCACAGTGGAGTGAGGGAGGTGGTCAGGCGAGAGCCGAGGGTAACCCCCACCCACCCACCCCCTTGAGGTGAACAACCGTCCCGGCTACAGCCACCACCCCGAATGGGTAGACAGCCTATTCGCATTTTTCTTGCAAGTCCAAGTTCAGGGCTATAAAGGCAGCCGACTGCCAACTACAAATGCCGAGTGTAAGTACAAGACCTCCTGGGGTAGTTATTACAGAAGAGACGACCTTCATCTGCGACATGGACACCAGCAAGCTGCTGCAACAAGCGTGACTCTCATCAGTTATGAAGGAACTCGGGACTTGGGACTCGGAACGCTGCTGGAATTTGTGAAGCTGAGAGACGTGGCGCCTGGGGTATTCCTATCCAGCATCGTGAACGTGTGTACATACTGTGTCGAGAAGTAGGGCACGAGCGTAACTCGGAGATAGCTGTTAGACTTGAACGTAATTAGTAAACTGATTAACCCACGGGCATCACTGCGCTGGAAAAGTGGCGGCCGGTGTATGTCCGTAGCATTATCGTTGCGCTTGGATTTTGGGGCTATGCTCACTATTCTGCGGCGACAAAAAACATGAAAATTGTTCACTGGAAAGGGATGTCACTTGTGTTTTCCTATTCTAGAATCATTTCTCTACAGAGTTCCTTCCCTTAGACCACAAACTAGACAGGTTTTCAGAGTTCTGTGCTCTTTACAATGTGCTACCTCGTGAGTGGGCAAAAATGACTGGCCGCCATTTTCGAATGTCTGGTCACAAATGTTCCAAAATTTATCGTCCGAAGACAAAAAATGATCCTCACTAGATGGGAAAGACGATAAATGTGTGTGGATTACATTTCTGTGGATTACAAGTGCTGCAGATGGCTGTAAAACGTGATCGAGTGTTTGGTGTCAATAAACACACTTTGGTTACGTAATTCAATAGTCTTCCACACACCGTCAGCAACAGACGGATTTCAGGTAGGAAAATCCATGCAGACAACAATGTATTATAACAATATGTGTAATAGGCGGTATATCAGATGTATGGTATTTAGGGGATAGACGCAGGACACATAAGTATAGCACGTTATATATCTGACAGGGTTGGAAATTGACCTGCAATAAACTCAAGCAGACCGCCTAGTACGGACATGCATGACTGGTCAGACACACTATTCTGAGCTACTCGCACTCAGTCACACAAGTACATTGACAGCATAACCCAAACTACAGCAATCAGGAGGGCCCAGCTGCCCATGGGAACCTGACCCTTAGTCCTTAGTTTAGGTAGCATATAGAGGCTGGCACGACCAGGGAGAGGGGGGGGGGGGCTTTCTAGTTGTGGCTTTTCAGACGATTGACTGGCCAGAGCGCCAGTGCAGGGGATGGATACAGAGATGGATAGACGCATACAGGTGAAAAAGTGTTAGATGGAGTTGGTAAAAATGAATGTTAACCACCATGCCATGGAACGCTATGCTGGCTAATAAAATCTGGTACTGGTCCAACTTTTTGCTGAACGCTTCGTCTCAATACTATACTTGAGGACACCTTCCTGGAAGGAGACAGTACAAATCACCCGTTCACTCCACAGACAAGCCGATAAAGCGGGGAAGATTCATCAGGTAGCCTTAGATGGTAGCCCAAACTGTTGTTTAGTTCGATTTGAGTATCAAACATTTTGGGCTCTCGTAGATTCTGGTGGCAATTTATCACTGCTACATGAACGGGTTTCTAAAATGTTAAGGTATCCTCCTCAGCTCCAGAAAACTAGGGTTAGGTTACAAGGGGTCAATGGTCTTGCTTCAGGAGTACTTGGGGGTAGTGACACTGTGGGTGAAGATTGATAAAGAACAGTTTTTACAGGATTTTGTCGTCAAGGGCATCAACAGAAATATTATTTTAGGTCTGGATTGGATGCTTCAACACAAGGTCACTCCTTCCTTTTGGTCTGGACATATGAAGGTGAACAACTCGTACGTTCCTTTAGAAAAAGACTCCCACATTTCCTCTCTTGCTCGAGTCGTCAGGGAAACAATTAATGAACCGCAGATTGTGGTTATGTATGTGGTTTGTTATATATGGGTGAAACCTGTTCTGCCTGCTTTGGTGCGGACTGCATGGCAGGTAGATGCACTTGATCAGGGGTTCATTGCTTCTGAGCCCGGTCTAATGGTGTCTGCCTCCATTGCTATGATCGATGGTCAACGATTTGTCCCAGTCCTTGTTGTTAACAGCACAACTAAAACCATTCGCCTGAAAAGAGGGTGTGTGGCTTGCAAGATTACGTGGTTGGAGGCTGCTGCCGTTACATGTGTGCATGCACATAGGTCTCCTGTGCTGGCCACTCTGACCACTGACAACAGGTCCTGGCAGACCAAATTACAGGTGCCAGACGAGCACTGTGAGCGAGTGATCGCCCTCCTGTCCACTTATGAAGACCGCATCGTGCATAGTGATCCAGACTTGGGAAAGACGGAGACATGAAAGGTAACAATTGACACATGTGATCACCCTCCCATCAAGCTGCAACCCTACCGCACCCCTCTCAACAATCATGCTACAATTGACAGGGTATTTGATGACATGCTCAAGGCTGGGGTTGTAGAGCGCTCCTCCTCCCCTTGGTCTTTTCCGGTATTGTTAGTGGAGAAAAAAAGACTCCTCTAAGCGTTTCTGTGTTGACTTTCACAAACTTAATAAGATTACCACCCCACTGTTCTATCCTTTGCCCCTCATCGATCACATCCTTGCATTGCTCGGTTCAGCCAAGTTTTTGACCACACTAGATTTAAAGTCTGGCTACTGGCAGGTAGCTTTTGATGAAGCCGACAGAGAGAAAACAGCCTTTGGCTGCCGTAAGGGTCTCTTTCACTTTACAGTGCTGCCTTTTGGGCTGCAGAATGCTCCTGGCATATTCATGAGCATTGTATTAGGGGGTCTGAATCAGTTTGCTATTGGCTATATTGATGATATCCTTAACTTTTCTTCCACTCTTGAGGAACACTTTCTGCATATTCAAAGTGATTTCAACTGTCTGAAAGTACATAACTTGAAAATTAAACTGGAAAAATGTAAATTTGTGCAGACAGAAGGCGAATACCTAGGCTTTCTGATCAGCAGGGATGGTATCAAACCAGATCACAAGAAGGTCGACGCGATCCAGTCGATGGCATGCCCCACCTACATGCGAGTATGCGAGTAGTGTGTTCTTTCATTGGTATGTGTAGCTATTACCGGCGAGGACTCTTTCCTCTTTCTGAAAGACAGTTTATCTGTCGTCCCTCTATTAGCCCATCCTGACACTAGCAAACCCTATGTTGTGTATACTGATGCTAGTGACTCTTGCATTGGTGCTTGCTTGATGCAGTTTGTTGCTGTTGAGGACAGTACAGAGGAGGAGAGGCCCCTGTATTTCTTGTCCCACAAATTGAGTGACACTCAATGTTGTTGGTCCGCCATTGAAAAAGAGGCTTATGCTATCTATTATGCATTGCAAAAATTGGACCATTATCTCCACAATGCTCGCTTTACTGTCAAAACAGTCCATCGCCCTCTCAAATACCTGCTCAAAAGTCCTATGACTAACAAGAAAATTCAGATGTGGCTTTGAGCATTGGTGGCTACAACTGTCAAATTGAGTATGTGCCCGATTCCCAAGTTGTCCTGGCAGATTTGTTGTCTCGGGTTCCCGATGGCTCCCATGCCTCTAAGGATGAGCTGAATGACCCTGTAGAGGTTAATGACAATGCCCTTCATGTCGGTGCCATCAACATCACTTTTCCACATGAGATTTTGTTAACTGTTCTCTTCCCGACCCTGCCCTTCCCAGCACATCCAGCTTATCCATTCAGAAGGGTGAAGCAGGAGAGCGACACTGCCAAAGGTGGTGTCGTCAGAAGCACGACGAAGGAGACAGAAGGGACCACAGGAGAAAGAAGCAGAGCTCTACAGGATGGTTTCCTGGAGGGCAATAAAAGTAAGACTGAGGGAAGAGATGAGACAGTGGAGGTCCTCATAGTTAGCTTTGATTCCCCGACAGTTCCATTGGATGATGAACTACATGTTAACAGTTTAGGCCAGACTGAGGACGTGGGTGTTTAGGAGAGGACGGAGCAGAGGAGGGGGTGGCATCCCTCATCTCCATATCCTCCAAAAGATCACTTTGAGCTTGCCCCTTAGGGGCAGGTCATGTCCCTCGAACCCTTGGAAGCCAGACGAGCACAAGGAGAGGAGTGTTTAGCCCAAACCTCCATCCTATCATCAGCATGAGCTGAAAAGCGGTTGTAGGAGGATGAGGTAGAGGCAAAAGCAGAGGGATGGGCAGTGGGTACTCATGACACCTGTGCACACAAACAGAGGTGGATTTCTTTGAAGATCTTGCAGCAGAGTAGGGTTGTTGGGATGTAGAATGTGAAGTGTGCAATGATTGGGATAGAAGAGCCAACCACCCATTTGTGGGCCCTCAACTCACACCTGCTGGATGATGGAGTCTTCCTTCCACTGAGGACAGTCATGAGAACTGGTAGGATGATCGCCATAACAGTTTAAGCACTGACAGGTGTTTTGACAGACTGCAGCTCCACAGCAGGAACAAGAGCAACAGCTCTGCAGTTGTTCATGCCATTGTGATGGCACTGGAAACGGTGGAAAGGGTTAGGAACACACATAGAAAGACTGACTTGAGATTACCTATAGTCAGAACAGAGGGGAGTTTAGGAAAACAGAAAGTGACAAAGTAGGTGTTGGTGGGAACGATCACTCCGTTACTCTTGCGAATCACTCGGTGGACATTTGTCACCCCAAGACTGAAGCTTGGCCTTGATGTCGAGTTCCAGCATGTCAACCAAGTCATCACAGTGAACCAAGCACATTGAAGAGTTCAGACTGTGCAAAGAAACCTGGATGGGATGGTCAACAAAGGTTTTGGAATCCCATTGGCAAAGGACATCTGACATCTTCTGAGTTCCACATTTGATGGGAGAAAAGATGCTACAGAACCGCTTGATAGACAAAATACTGGAAGAAATAGCATTGAACCCCTTCTGTAAAGCAAAAGTGGTCAGATCTGTCACTGGTTTGTTGGGGTCAGTACCCTCAACAACAAGAAATTAGGGCCAATAAGCATGGAATGCAGGGGAAGAGACAGACTTCCTCACCTCATCCTCACTATCAGAACTAACACAGGTAGAAAGGTGCAGCTTTCATGGCGCAGTTTTGGAAGCCATGACAAAAAAGAACAAGTTCATCTCTCCTGCTTCTCACCCACCACAGAGCCCAACAAGGAGATGCAGCCAAGCAGTACCACATGGGGTATTTCCAGCAGGGCTAAACGGGTGTGTTGGTATGATGAGCAGCACCCATCAGGGACCTCAACTCCCAGGATCCCATTCTCCCTCAACATTGGTTGCCCTGCATGGCAAATGCAGGGAGTTTAAATGAGACTGCAGAGAAAGAAGAACTGTGGAGAGAAGTAGGATGGAAGAGGAAGAAAAAAGAACAGGGTAGGCCAGGCAGAAAGACAGCACAGGAAAAATGGCAGAACATAGGGAGAAGTTTGGGAGGATCTAAAAATAAAACATTGAGAAAATCCAGCCAGATGACAGCATTCGTTTTTCGGGACATGTATCATATTTTACACAAAAATCTCCCTTTACCGTTACTCTTTTACCGCTGTTCTTTTGCTTGGCAGTAGAAACTTTAAAAATCTTGCAATTTTGAATGAGTTGAAGGCATGAACACAAAAAATGTGTTTTTCTCAAAACATGCTTCAGTGGACTTACTACTTTCTGCCAAATTACAGCACAATCTCTCCTGCTCCCAACCCACAATGAGTCCAACATGTGGCCCAGCGGTGCCACATGGCACATGGGGTATTTCCAGCAGGGCCACATCAGGGCTACAGGAGAGATATCTTCTGGCTTAGAATGAACTAAACCAGAATAATCCAGGCCATGGCCTTCTTGCAAAGCTAGGGCACTGCACAACCAGCCAATTGGAGTGGGCCACACCAACCTCCCATCTAGGAGATGTCTGGGCCAAAGGGGTGTGTTGGTATGATGAGCGGCACCCATCAGAGACCTCAGCCCCCAGGATCCCATTTTTCCCCGACATAGGTTGCCCTGCATGGCAAACACAGGGGATCTAAAAGAGACTGCAGTGAAATAAGAACCATTGGGAGGAGGAGGATGGAAGAGTAAGAAGAGGACTGGTCAGGTCAGGCAGAAAGACAGCACAGGAAAAATGGCAGAACCCAGGGAAAATTATGGATGGAAAAAGAAGAAAGGCAAAGGACTGGAGAGGAAGAAATAAGGAAAGCAGAAGAGAAATGGGTGGGCCAGAGAAAGGCTGGGTGCTCAGCCATGGTATGTGAAGCTGGGCCCGCAGGGTCTCACACACCTCAAGGGTCACATACATGGCAATATCAAGTTGTCAAATGCATGGCAAGATGTAATTACCTACTGACGCAATGTGAAAAATGACAAATTTTTCTTCCCCATATCTGGTGGCTTGGGTACTGGGCTAGATAAGAATAGTCTTCTACAAATGTTATATTCTAGTAGTGAGATGATGCACTCTGAAGGGGTTCTTTTCCTCCATAGCTTAATAGTGTTTTAAGGTAAAAAGCGATCATTATTGTAAATATAGCAAGCTACTTGTGGGAGAGGAAGATCTAAAAATATTACCAAAAGCCAACTATGTTCACCTTCAAGAGGCTTATTATGATGAGAGTCCACAAAATTGCGAGGGCTTTCAAGGGTCCATTTGATGTCTCGAACATGAGTTGAGGAATCCACACCAAACTTTCCTTTCCCTGCAGCTCTGGCTGCTTCCTCAAGCTGAACAAGTTTCTGTTGATCAGAACTGTACAGACAGACAAATATTAAAATCTATTATAGAAACTAAATTTGTTTAACGTGAGGCTTGTGGACAGTTCCTGTACCGGAGATTGCTGAAAATTTTAGTGGGAGCACAATAGCAAAAGTGACGTATGGCCAAGAAGGTGCAAACTACATGTCCTGTTGTTTAGCCTAGAGTGTACCTTTTTCACATGGATTTATGATAATCATCACATGACTCATTATCAGATGATTTATATTATGATAGAAGATGAAGTAAAACGTTTAACTCCATTACCTGCTTCTTAAACTTTATTATATTATATGCTTCTTTAATGGAGCGAGGAAAAAAAGAACCTCCCCTAAATTCCATTGCTGAATCCAGGATTTTTACCACTGGACTATGGACTACTACAGTGACATCTGTTTAAATCTAGCCATAAGAAGTTTGAGAAGAAACACGCTGTCTAGCTCAAAGACACCAATCGCGATAGGCCTAAAATATGCAATGAACACATGTACACTGAGGTGCTGATTTTTCGTTTTCATTGTTTAAATGTTCTTTGTTATTACTAGTAATTGTCAATATTGTTCTTACTCCTTATGACCTATTAGATGCCATAAACTATCAATAAGAATTCATGGAATATTTCGTGTAATGGTGCATATTGTATGTTGTATGTGCAGTTGAGGTTTTAACTCAGTGACCCCGAGGGTTTGGCTAACTTGTGACGACCTAAATGACCCGCGAGTCCGCGGTGTTGGCAGACTTACGACGAATTAAAAAATTTCCAGCGACGCATTTAACAGTGTAAGGGAGGTAAACTTGATATCATTGTAAAGCTCTATCATCGCTTGTTTCCCCTGCACTGTTTAAATGAGTTTCGGCTTGCCAAACGAGGTTTAGTGTAGCGGGTCGCCAGGTCTACTTCCGTCGTTCACAATGGATACACATGTTTCGTTTGTTGTGTGTGCAAAAAGTTACTACATTTGGCACCAAACAGTAAGTAGTATTTAATATTTCTAACTAAAAGTATTGCTTCCATTGTGATGCCGAAGAATAGATCTTTCTAAATATGTAAAATATATTACTGTGAGTGTGGTAGTTTTTAAGCAGTATTTTTTTGTAAAACGTGTAAATTTATGCAGCCTCTGGGGTTGCTTAGCCCTGGGGGTCCCTGTGGGGTCATTGAGTTAATTTTTAAGTCGTGCAGATAGACACTTAATAAATTCTAACCTCCTCCCTGCCCCTAACCCTAAACTGTTCCCTAACCCTATCTACCCCCTTGACTAACCCCGCCCCCCCAAAAATGTCTTAAATGGAGCAAGCAAAAAAACCCTACCCTAAATTCTATTGCAGCATTTTAACCACTGGACTACAGACTACTTCAGTAACATCTATTTAATTCTAGCCTTAAGAAGCTGCCTCTGTCATAAAACTAATCTGGGGACTGCCTCTGGCAATCTGAAACAAAACTGACAATCTCTGGAATTTAACACCATCGATCAGCAATCAGAAAATTATAGTAACAGTTTAAATCCTCTGAACATGCTAAAGTTTTTGCGTGCCCTTTGTTGAAATCTTTTCTCATGGTTCATACAAACCAGTCCCATTCTGAGCAAGATAGTAGGGGGAAAACTCAAGAGGGGAAAAAGTCACAAAAATAAAGTCTAGGAAAAAATGTCAACAGTAATAAAGTAAATGAAAAATGTTAAAGGAAATGTCCTTGATTTTTTTCCCCTGCATTCACCAGGAAAGAAGTTTTCATCGACTTTTCCCCGTGACTTAATTTTCCTACCACTTTTGCTTCTCATGGTCTGTGCTCGGTAGAGGATATCTGACATTAGAGCTCATTATCACTCATGCATCTTCCTGTTCCTAGAATTTACAATCATACAGAACACTGGATTTTCAAAGATTGTACACCCGAGTATAAAGTCATCACAAACATTGCAACACTGTTTTATTGTGAGAAATGTGGAACTTATAATTTAGGTACTTGGAGTACACACTGTATGCATGCAAACATACAGAATGGTGAATTTTTAAAGATTGTACACTGAGTATAAAGCTATCACAAACATTACATCACTATTTCGTTGTGAGAAACTCATAATAATAAGCAAATTTCTCTAAATTTTAGATTCTTTAGCAATACTTACCATGACCCAAAGTGCTAAATTCTCAAGTTAGCAATCCCTAACCCCACCTTCCAAACAAAAATGTCTGTAAACAAACCCTGGTAAAGCCCCCTCCACAGCCTCGTGCATCACCCCATGCAATCTACTCACTGGCAATTCAAGCTGACTTTCACAAGCCTGAACAGACCAGCAGGGAGGAGGGTGGGCCTATGATGGGTCATACTCAGTATTGCTAAAGAAACCCAAATTTAGTTAAGAAATTTGTATTTTCTTGGTATAATACTGTACCCAAAGTGCTGAGTAGCACAAAATGGAGGTGGGTGAGAAAACCAAGACTTACCAGGGTTACAGTGATGCAGATTTTTAAAAAGTAAGCAGTATTTTTACCCCACAAAAATTTTGAGGTGGGGTTTCATACCCTAATCACAGAAACTAGGGTGGTTTTTTAACCTCTGTCAACATAGCAGGGACTTTGAGCAACTTTACAAATACTTCATTGGAAGATCTTTGTCATCGTGCTCATCTTCATCGATAGCCTTTTTAATTTTTCCCAGAGTCTCTCACCTCAGTTTCCTCTGCTGCAGACTGGATTGTTTGACTGGCAATCCTAAACCCAAATTTAGCAAGTTTCACCTGCTTGCTTTTGGGTTCTGTACTTGGTTTTCGCTTTTTTTTATGTGCAAGTGTTCTTTCTGCAAGTTCGCAGTTTGCAACTACTTGTAGAGGGCTGTTTGGCCATGTTGTTGCATCCACTAACAACACCTCCACACCAGTCAGAAATGTCAATAGATAGTAGTAATTTTTAGTTCGTTTCTGATTGGCTCTTAACTGTGAAAGACTGTGTGAGAGAGAGAGAGAGAGACAGGGGTGGGGGGTGAGGGAAGTAATAGTTACAGAAGAGAACGCTGCAAGAGTGAATCGGTTTTAAATCACTGGGAGTATGATCGTGAAAGGATGGTATGTTTTTGGTCGTAGATCTAGGCCTAATTAGACATAAAAACTACATGCACTGGCACAAAAGTTGTACGTAATTATGCCTCTCACAAAAAAATCTGTACGATTTCATACCCCTTTAGCATTGATAAAGGGCTTCCGACACTTGCAATGCTCTCAACGTTGAGCAAAAACATTTTCCGAGCAGTCTCCGTACATAGGCGCAAGACACCTGCAATATTTTACCCGCCAGATCGTCACATGATCATCACGTGTTCCCTCTAGGGGCTGACAATAGTAACACTATGGATGATCACGAACAATTTATTCTGACCGCTGCAGCTTCTGCGACTGCATTTATTTTCGCCCAGCAGTCTGAGAAAAACGGAAAAGACGAATGTGGGTTCCACAGTGCATTGCTCGTCGAAACCAGTTGGGAGCATAGGCGTACGTGTCTTCTACAAGAATATCACCACACGACTCCACCGAAAGCAGATGGTTCTTGCGAATGTCGCACGACAGTTTCGTGACCCAACTATCTCGCAATCGACGGGTAAACTTCCCGTACTAAATCTCTGTTTGAATAGTCAGGGGATGTTTTCGTATATGCTGGGATGGTGCTGCAAGAGATCAGTTAAGTGGAAAATCGTTTTTTCTGACCAGATGACTATCAGTCGAAGGCCTGACATGATCACGACCAGCGCTAGACCACACTGCACCAAATAGCAGGATTGTTTCCGATTGGATGACGCGCTTGCAACATTTTGAGCCCCTGCTGGAAAATAGCGCGGCGTGTGATCCCCTAAAATGTTGAGAGGCCTCCCTGAAACATTTTCGCTCAACATTGCAACTTCCATATATGGTAAATATTGCAGAGAACATTGCAAGTGTAGGAAGCCCTTAATGTACATGTTTATACCCTCTAAGACAATTTTCATTACGTGATTTCCAATCTCAATACATGATTTACCCCCAATCTTACGTAATCTGCATCACCGGGGTTATGAGAAGCAGGAGCACCAAAGGTGCTGAGTGACGATAGCAGCACCCAGCCCATAGTGACCATCCTCCCCACAGGTGGAGAGGTCCCAGAGATAAAAGTTTATAAATGGGTCCTTCAAGCGCCAATATGCTGCAGCCAAGATGTCACCCAAGGCAGTGGACTGGGAGGGGGCAAGGGATGCAGCCCAAGCCCTAACTCTGTGCGTGCGGACTGCACCCTAAACACCACCACCCCCCACCCCACCCCGTTTCCGCCGAGGTGTATGCTTGCCAGATAACAGATAGTACCCAGCGAGAAATGCTGGCTTTTAAGATGTCCCAAAGATGGCCAGGCCTCAGTGAGAAAAACACTCATCTCTGAGTGTCACCAAGCAACATGGATGTGCGATGCCTATACTAACGCAAAATGCAAACCAGATAATTTTTACAAAATTGGGGTTGGAGTGCAACAGGGCTATAGACAGAGGCTTGACATAGACCAAAGGAGATGGATTCCTGGGTGCTGGTTTTTCACCAGGAATTCTGGAAGTAGACAAGGAAATGAAACCACCCTGTTCTGTCCAGACATCCACAGTGAGCCCAGAGAGGGCATGAACCTCACTGACTCTACAACCAGAAGCCAGCATGGTTAAAAAGATTGTCTTAAGAGTCATATCCCACGAGGATGCTTGGGCAAGCAGTTCATAAGGTGGCTCACAGAGAGCTGCCAGCATGAGAAAAAGGTACCAGGAGGGCAATGCCGCAGATGGCATCTAAGACAAGGGTGACATTGCCACATAAGGTGACACCGGTCTGACGGAGGGTAGAGATGATAGCAGAGCATCTTACCCAAACAGCCGAGGCAGAAAGGTGAACCTCATCCACCAAAAGCAATGATTGGCCAGGTCCACAGCTCGAGGTCTGGAGTGATCCCCCCCCCCCCACTGGGTCCAGCATCACTTCATTCATTGTCTCTAGTGTGCATGATAGACTTTGGTGGTCGACCCACGCTGGGCAGATGCCAAGTCGGAAGCGGATGCACCATGCATGCACAGTTGTAAGAGCCAGGCATGCAGAGGGTTGGGGCAAGGGACGCTGGACCACAACTGCAGGAGGGAACCCTAATGGCACCCTGAGCGGAAGGGGTTCCGTCTGACTAAGCTGCATAACTTTCGGGAACCATGCCTGCACCGGCCACCGACACGATGAGAATCAGATGAGGGCGGTCGATCTCCACCTTCTGCAGAACCCAGAAGGAAGGGCAAGGGGGATGCATAAGCCTCCAACCCCACCCACAACATTGAGAAGGCATACACCACCCAGGGTTCCAGGTCTGGAACTGGGGAGACGTTGATTGGAAGGCGTTTACTGAACTTGGTTGAACTTGGTTGCAAACCAGGTCAATGAGCAGCTGGAACCAGGTCCACCACACAGGATCCAGAACAGTGGGGACAAGAGTCCACTGTCTGCAGAACAAAATGCAGCCAGCTGAGCATCTGCACAAGGACATTAGCAGAGCCTGTGATGTGGATTGTGGCTTTTGGTGGCTATTCAAGGCTGTTCGTGGTATTCCTGCATCTCGACAGATGCCAGGGAAATGAGCCCACAACCAAAGAGCCTCCACCTGAGTCGACAAGTCAACCGAGTGAGTGCCGCTCTGGTGATTCAGGTAGGCCACCACCATCAAATTTTCCGAGTGTACCCGCACATGGCCCCAATTGAGAACCATAAAGAACTGTTCGAGTGCCAAGCGGACAGCCCACAACTCGAGAAAATTGATGTGAAGGTAGGCCTCGCCCACCAACCACATACCGTGGGCCACATGGTAAAATGGTCTCCCTAACCCATCAGGGTGGAGTCGGTGAAACTGTGTAAAACCTATCATACAGACGTCGCATTGTACGTGGTTGCGCAGTGTTGCAAAATGATATTAGCTTATCCGTTCTAGTAAGTACTATAATGGTCGACTAAATAAAAGGTTTAAAGGTATATCAAACATCAGAATGCACTTTCTGAATTATTTGATGCATAATATGCCAAGAATCGACATTTGTATACATACGTTTTAAATATTTGTGTCAGTGCTGTTATCTGGTCATCTGCCATATATCACTCCATTTTGAAACCCTGGATATATGGCAGATGACCAGATAACAGCACTGACACAAATATTTAAAACATATGTATACAAATGTCGATTCTTGGCATATTATGCATCAAATAATTCAGAAAGTGCATTCTGATGTTTGATATACCTTTAAACCTTTTATTTAGACCTAAAACTATGGCTATTCGTGGCTATTTGTGACAGTGGGTGTTGAAGTCTTTTCATCTTCTTTGGACAAATTTGATCCACTCTTTTCTACAAGATTTATCTATAAGAAAAGTATGGAGCGTATATCCCTTTCCTTGGTAATTTGTCAGAGTAAGCACTGTTGTACTGGTGCGTGTTTAGTTAGGCAACATACCTGAGCATGAGATTGAGGCGCTTTAACCCAATAGCATCACACATCCTACAATGCGCGACTTCGCTGCAGTCACAGCATTTTGGGGCGATTTGTTGCGATTTTACCGATTTTCGAAAAATTGTTTTAAAAAAAACTATGAAAGTTAGAAACATACTTCGAACGTTGTTGGAAAGATAAATTTAAGTGGAAAAAGGATTTTCCTACCTGAAATCCGTCTGTTGCTGATGGTGTGTGGAAGATTGTGTTGAATAACGTAACCAAAGTGTATGTGTTTATCGACACCAAACACTCAATCGTGTATTACAGCCGTCTTCAGCACTTGTAATCCACACAAATGTAATCCATAAAAATTTCTCGTCTTTCCCCTCCTCACTAAGGTTAGTTTAGTCACTAAGGTTAGTTTAGTGAGGATCATTTTTTGTCTTTGGACGATAAATTTTCGAACATTTGTGACCAGACATTCGAAAATGGCGGCCGGTCATTTTTGCCTGCTCACGAGGCAGCACATGGTGAAGAGCACAGAGCTCTGAAAACCTGTCTAGTTTGTGGTCTAAGGGAAGGAACTCTGTAGAGAAATGATTCTAGAATAGGAAAACACGAGTGACATCCCTTTCCAGTGAACCACTTTCATGTTTTTAGTCGGCGCAAAATAGTGAGCATAGCGCCGAAATCCAAGCGCAGCGATAACACTACGGACATACACCGGCCACCACTTTGATAGCGCTTTGATGCATTTGGGTTAAAGACAGAGGTCTACCTCAGCATACAAGCTGTCAACAGGTGTTGTGTGAAAGGCCTCCAGAAAAAACTAGAGGCCATGATGAGGAACAGCTTTGAGGAGTTTAAGGTATGAGGGTCTCGCAGAGCCATACACAAAAGAACTGGAGTTGAGTTTGCATAGGACTTATGATCTATATAAATATAGAAGAACAGTCAAATCCACACCCCACCTGGTGCATCCCACTACTCGTAAAACACCAAGTGTCTTCATGCATGACACACAAAGAGATGCCAGATTAAAAGTTTATGGTTGAAAATTAGACCTAAAAATTTATTCCTCTAGACCACCCAGAGCACAGAACCATTAACTCTTTGCATCCGCAGGGCTAAGACCTCTGTAGCAGCTCCAGCGGCCGCACAGATTTACACTTTAAAAAAAAATACTACTTGAAAACTACCACACTCACAGTAATATATTTTACATATTTAGAAAGATCTATTCTTCGGCATCACAATGGAAACAATACTTTTAGTTAGAAATATTAATAATCTGTTCTGCAAGGTTATGTTGATGTCGAGGAATGTAACAGAGGTGCATGAATATTAATTAATATGAATATTAATATGAATTAATCTTAGCTTGGTCCAGTTCCCTTGTTTTAAATTTTAAATAAGATTTTACTCCAAGCGGCAGTCACCTGTTTTTCTTGCACAATATTAAATACTTACTATTTGGTGCCAAATATAGTAACTTTTTGCACACACAACAAACGAAACATGTGTATCCATTGTGAACGACGGAAGTAGACCTGGCGACCCGCTACACTAAACTTTGTTTGGCAAGCCGAAACTGTTTCCGAAACTCATTTAGACAGTGCAGGGGAAACAAGCGACGATAGAGCTTTACAATGATATAAAGTTTACCTGCCTTACACGTTAAATGCATCGCTGCAAATTTTTAAATCTGTAGAAAGTTTGCAAGCAACGCGGACTCAAGGGTATGATAGGCTGTAGATAGTATGCTATCTACGCGGGGGCAAAGAGTTAAAATAGTTTTTTAATATGGACTGAAAAGCATTGACTTGGTACTCTATTTACTGCCATTTACAAGGGTGTTTAATGCTTAATTCAAAAGTTCCAGTGAGCAAAATTATTATATTGATAGAAGACTGGAAAGCAAGGGATAGAAAGGGAATTTATACCTTTTGTTGTTTTGTTTTTACTCTCCTCCTGCTGCAGATTTCTAGTGTTCAACTTTCTCACCTATTTGTACCAAAACAATGGCCAGCAGGCTAATTCGTACGTTACAAGTCATAAAAATTATGAAATTTAAAACAAGGGAACTGGACCAAGCTAAGACACGACAAAGACAAAGACAATCTACATGTTTCGGGGCACTACCCCTTCATCAGGAGGAGGAGGAGGTATTTGGGCTTAACGCCGTGCCAGCAACTAAGGCTATATCACGGCGGGGTAGAAAAAGGAAAACCAGCGGTAAAAGAGAAAGGAGGGTAAGGGAGAGTGAACAGAGAACGGATCATTCAATAAAACCGAAAGCTTAAATGCGTGAATAAAAACCGATGGTACGTAAAAAGGCGAATATCACAGAAGAAGGAATAGATCGAAAAAGGGCAGGAAACGAAGGGGCAGAAAAGTGACGTAGACGGACATGGCGAAAATGTACGCAGGAAAAAAAAATGTGTTGGACAGTGAGGGGTGTTGCACAGTGGGTACAGGTAGGCGGAGGTTCGGAACGATAGAATGGTAGACGTTTTCCTCGCCCGCAACTATCCTCCCAACCTTCTACACTCTGCTAAACAGAAAGTTGCCACTACACCAAGTGCACTCACACTCCAACCCTCCCACAACCCCAGACACACAGAACCTCGTCCGATCGGCGATCGCCATCTTGACCCACCACCCTCACAACCTTCCAATACGTAGGATCCTTCTCTCCAACTGGCACATACTGTCTAAATCTGAACCCCACCTCTTCCAACAAAACCCCCTCCTAGCATCTCGGTGGGATAAGAACCTGCGAGATCTTTTAGTACACTCTAAACTAAAACCTACCAACCCCTCCCCCCTTCCTGTGGCTCCACTCCATGCAATGTCCCCTGCTGCCACACTTGCCCCTACCTGAACACCGCCACTATACTCCTCACACCCAACACCACCTTTTGTTATCAAGCGCCACTTCACCTGCACTAACAGCAACATCATCTACGCTATCACATGCACCCTCTGTCCCACTTTATTCTACATCGGTGAGACAGAACTCACACTCAACACCTGCTTCACAGAACATCTAGCTGACACTAAACACCGCAGAAACACACCAGTTGCATGTCACTTCAACACACCCCCACACACAGTCAACAACATGAGGGACTGTGGTATCTGGAAAATGAAGGGCGACTCCATTGACCGTAAGAATATGGAATCCTACTTCATTACCCATTTTGGTACCATGGCACCCACTGGTCTCAACCTCAAACACTGACCCCCCACCTCCCTCCTTTTCCCTTTACCCCCCCCCACCCCTCCTCTCTCTCTCTCACTTCTTTTTCTCTCACCCCCTTCTCTCCAACACTAACACCCCCTTACCCGAGCTTCTCGCCCCAACCCCACCCCCTCTCCACCCCCACCCTTCCCTACCCTTTCCTACCCACCTTGCGATTGGCTGCTCTTCTTTGACTGTCCCTTAGTCATTTTACTGCTGTCTAGCCCATGTGCAACATCTACTGAAGCTAAGTCTTTTTCTTTTTTCGTTTTTTCGTCGTTTTTGTGTCGTCCTGATGAAGGGGTAGTGCCCCGAAACATGTAGATTGTCTTTGTCTTCGTCTTTGTTGTGTCTTAGCTTGGTATAGTTCCCTTGTTTTAAGTTTAAGAAAGGTTTTTCCTCCATGCGGCAGTCACCTGTTTTTCTTGTACAAAAACTATGTCCAAACAGTGTATGGCAGGCAAGTCTGAACCTCGCTAATTCTTAAGTTTTCTAAGGATCTGTAGAATACAAAATCACTCTTGATTACCTACATTATCCTTCTAGTCTCTATGAATGGTAAGGGATACTTTCACCACAGACATTTATGCTGTTCAAACTACAAAGCATTATAAACAGAAATGCTGAGGGCTAGAAAATTAGAAAAGCTTAAAATTTATGACCTGTTTCAGAAATTTTGATAGGGCGAGAAAGGTTGGATTTTGAAAGAATTACTTACTCATCTTTCTTCAGACCCATTCGACGCACCTCAACAAGTCCCTCTGCAACTAATGCTTCCGTCAGATTTTCACCATCTTTGTCTGCAAACCAAGGAGTAGTTATCAAGTTAAATGCTGACAAGTTACCCTGGTAGTGCTATAAAAGTCAACAGTATATGTATTAGAGATTCTGTAAGGATCAGAGGATTTTTGGTAATGCTTATTCAATTCATACTAACAATATTAAGTACAAAACAATATGGCAGCTAAACGATAAAACCAAACCATACTTATCGTGTCCCATTAGCACTCTCCTACCTCCCCACAGGCAGATCGCTTTGATAGACTGGGGGTATTAGAAGTAGCAACTCTTGGCACCAGCCTTTGGGTGTCTCACATGCAGGGAAGTATACTGAAGGCATTTGCACGTGGGACATGGCATGTTTATTAAGCAAATTTAGGGACAAAATTTGGTCTTTAATATCACAAACTGCACATATGCAGAGTAGCACAAGCAGCAGGAAGGAAAGAAAATCTTACCTAAGAGCTACCTGCTGCAGACAAGAGTTGCTGACCAGCCATGGCAGCAGAGATGCCAAAAAGGCCATCCTCTCAGTGATTGGAGGTCACAGAGATAGTATTTAATGAAAACATCTTCGGCGTTCCAATATGCTGCAAACAGTACATCCTCTCGCCGTAACGAGAAAAAAGCTGACCTAATGAGTTTTGGCCTCAAAAAGAGGGAGCGGGTCGCCTGCATCCCTGCAACTATTCACCACATATAAGTGCACACAATCACTGTTGCTACCCATCAAGACATGTCTTCATGATATCCTGCAACAGGCAAGAAGGTAAGCCTTAGAGCATGAACTGGACAGTCGATAGGGTCTGGCTCACCAGAAGCCAGAATGGACAATAAAGGCCAAATTGAGACACTTGCGGATGGGTAACCCAGTTCTAATTTTGTGCCAGAAATTCTGGTAGGAAAGAGAGGGTGCAAGATCCATTCCTCTCGCTGTGGATGTTAGCTGGCAAGCCAGACAAGGTGTTTACTTCACTGGGCACCCATCCAGAGACAAGCATAATGAGAAAAACTGTCTTGAGCATGAGATTCACTTGTGAGGCAAGATGGAGATCATAATGAGGGACATCTGACAGCCACCAAAACCAGGAACAAGTCCCAGGCCAGAGGATGGCAAGGAAGATGGGCCTGGTTAAAGCCACCCCTTGGATTACATCTGAAATGATGAAGGCCCATGAGCCAAGTTCCCTATTTGCCTAAATGTGGTCAGCATGGCGGCACCACAAACACATGGGACTGCAACCAACAAAACAAGGATAAGGCCGAATAGGACAAGTGCTCAACAATGTCCACACTATGAAAGAAAATCTTACACGTTTGGACATAATTTTAGGAGTGTATCTCTCAGTGCACCAATCCACCCACTTATGCCAGTGCGACTCATGCACTCTGTGAGTGGAGGCACAGCGTGCAGCACCTACAGAGCCCAGCGTGGCAGTGGACCCACCTCAACCTTCAACCACTCATTTTACAAGAACCAGGCATGAATGTGCAGAATCTGAGGCCGTGCATGAGGAATGGCTGAGGGTGGCTGTATCACCGAACGAGACTGAATGCTGAAAGCCAGGTATGTGCCATGAGGCAGCCGTAGCAGATCTGGGAACCAAGGTTGATCAGCCACAAGGGGGGCTATGAGAATCAACCCCGGGGTGCTCTGCTTCTGCCTTCCACAGAATCTGGGAAGGAGGGGGAGTAGTGGAAAGGCATAAGCCTCAAGACCCTTACAAGAGATGGAAAGGGCGTCCACAGCCCAAGCTTCTGTATCTGGCACAGGGAGGGAACACCACTGTTCTAGTACTGGTAGCCTTACCAACACCATGGTGCAATGTGTTTGAGCTAAAGCTCAAGCCTTGGAACCACTTGCGATGTGGAGAGAATCGTGACTGCCAGCATGCAAGAACTGTTTGAGAAAAAAATGAACCCACTGGGAATAATAGGCTTGTTGGTGTTCCCATGTTAGCAAAATCAGAATTTCAGAGTAAATTTGCAGGGTCCAGTAATCTCTGTACAGAATGTTACAAGTCTTCAATCGAACACTGTATTTTCATTCACCTTACAATAAAAAATGGTTAACAATCTCTGTAGCGGTTTGCTAGCTATCAGAGGAAGTTCTGATTGACATACATCTGGCGTTCCTTGTGTTCTGTGATTCCGAGATACAGATTTACCGCATTTCCAGCTTTTACTGATAAATTCTATTTTTACATTTTGACTTCGTATCGCATGAGACTGTGCATTCGCATCATGTTAAGAGTCATGTGTGGTACATGTATGTATATATTAAGAATGAAGTGTGTGCGTGAAGGAAGAGAGAATCTATCCTTACCTATCTACTGCCTATTATCTCGAAGATTTATATTTATAAACGCTGCAGTGAGTCCCCTTTAGATCTGCGGTGTGGATGTGTTTGGAAGGAAGAGTGATCTCCTTCACCCACCACAAACTTATCCTATGAACAAGATGTTAAGACATTTACTTATGATTTGTACAGGAGAAGGCTGTGTCTCTCTGTGTGCATGTGTGTTGAGCCGAAGTGCGCAAAGCTACGGCGAGTTGTGCGGGGCTGTGCTTTGCGGTTCACTTCACCTCTCCTGCATCTTGTTCCTCGAATCATTGCCTCACCTGCTTATCATTCTTCGAAGGTTGCATCCAGTGATATAGGCGACCATTACATCATCTGCATCTGATTAAACCCATCTGTCATCCCACCAGGCTTTACCAGGCACGCCCATGACAAAATGTTGTCACTGCTGTCATCAATGAACATCACTTCCTGTGTTACCACCACTGGGTACAAGAAGAGACTGTGATTGGGTCCAGAAAAGTCAAGATAACTGTCAAGTTGCAGCTATTTTCTTCCTTGACATCTGCCCGTCGATTTGAGCGTGCTTGCTGCTAGTGTCACATGATGCAGTATTCTGTCATTTCACTTTCTCCATCACATATCATCACTATCACTTGCCATCATTCATACATCACATTTATTGCGGAACGTCGTTACACTGTTATAGTTATTTGCTGTCGCTATCATCTTTCTCTTTGTTACATTAAATGCGAGATTTCCCACTGGCCGTGTACTTTTTGATTGAAAAAGTTTTAGTATTATTCATTGTCCCTTCACCCGTCTTCATTACTTTCCTACGTTTGTTCTCATCTCCACCCATCCTTATTAACATGAACCGCTACAGCTAAGCATACCTAGATTTTTACTCATCTCGTCCACCCTCCATCCTACACAGCAAACCCTACTCATAGTTTCTCAGACTTTGCAGATTATGCTGACGCAGATTTCCATGAACAATCTGACACAATGGTAAATTTCTTCCTGGCCCACAACTACCCTCCAGATCTTTTGCACTCTGCCAAGCAAAATGCTCCTGCCACACCACAAAAACTTACTCTCCAACCCACCCACAACCCTAGTCACACTGAACTTCAACCCACTGCTATTTTGATCCACCACCCTCACAGCCTGCCTGTACACAGAATCCTTATTTCCAATGGGCACACATTATCCAAATCTCAACCCCACCTCTGCAGCAAATCCCTTCTTTTAGTGTCTCTGCAGGATAAGAACCTACGAGACCTACTGGTATGGTCCAAACTCAACACATCCACCCCCTTCCCCCCATCAACTGGCTCCACCCCATGCAATGTTCCTCACTGCCCTACTTGCTCTCACCTTAACACCACAACCACTAAGCTTCACACACCTAAAATCGCTTTCAACATCAAGCACCACTTCACTTGCATGAATAAAAACATTGTCTACGCCACCTCATGTACCATCTGCCCTACTCCGTTTTACAAAGGTGAGACAGAATGCACACTAAACACCCATTTGAAAGAACATTCTGTAGCCGGGTGGTGATTACATAACCCCCAGGCCCCTTGAACTCCCCTAGCCGGCATAGCGTGGGAAGTTGCATCATGTGCCTTACTGGTCGTCTGTTACTTAAGAATGAAACAAAGGGTATCTGTGTCTGTAGATTTCCTGACCCAACGGTGGACAGGGAAGGGCCAAGGTCTCACTGTCTGAGGCTGCCGTAACCCTTAGACATAATCTAGGGAAGGGTAGGGCCACTTAGAGAGAGAGGGGTGGTCAGGGCTGAGGAGACCAAGGATCTTAGCGGGAGGTGAGGGCGAAAGGTCAGCGACAATGTGCGGGGAGCGTGGTTAAAAGAGAGAAGAAAAGTAGACATTTAGTTCAGTTAAGATTGTGAGCTTGGAGAGTGCATTCAGATTCAGAGTGAGAGATTCGAGTCAGTGACTCGGTCTTGAGTCGCTGTGCTCTCACAGTGACGTGAGAGGGAATAAAGTTTCATGTCGACGTGAAGACGACTTGTTGCTGTGTCCAGAGTGGAAGGGTGACAGAGCCATTGCCACAACTGCGATAGTAACAAACCCGCTACCGCTCGACCCTGTTACAATTCAGCTGACACAAAACACAGCAGACACTCCCCAGTTACACAACATTTCAACACACCCTGAGAGTGACAACATAAGTTTGTGTCATGTGGCATATGTGTGGTGACTCTATTGACAGCAAGAATATGGAGTCCTACTTCATCTCCCACTTTGGCACGATGGCACCCACAGAACTAAACCTAAAACACTCACACGCACACACATATGCATGCACACACACATGCACACATACACACACTTGGCTTTCTCTCCCTGAACACCTACTTTCACCTTCTTTTAATCCTCTGTTTGTCAATCCTTCTCGTGTATCTTCACTTTCCTTTAGTTACTTTAACTCCCTAGGTAACTAACCTCCCCCAAACACCCCCCCCTTCCCTTCCTGGGTCCCTTGGTTGAGTAGTTTGAGTTTCTTCCAGATGTTATTCAAGTTTAAGCAAAAGATGTAGCAATTCTGTGAATTAAGACCATTCTTCTCTTTTTACCTTAGAATTATCACCTTTGCTACTGCTTGTGCTCTTACACATTCTAGCCTATTTTTTGTATGTTTAGTTTTTCCAGATGTTTAATTTGTGTATTCTATTTTTCATAGCTGTCTCACATTCTGTAGTCCCCTAAGCCTGTCCTGCATATATTCTTACTTTTTATCGCTTCCACCTGGTACTGCTGACAAAGAAAGGTAGGTATTTGGGCTTAACGCCGTGCCAGCAACTAAGGCTATATCACGGCGGGGAAGAAAAAGGAAAACCAGCGGTAAAAGAGAAAGGAGGGTAAGGGAGAGTGAACAGAGAACGGATCATTCAATAAAAACCGAAAGCTTAAATGCGTGAATAAAAACCGATGGTACGTAAAAAGGCGAATATCACAGAAGAAGGAATGGATCGAAAAAGGGCAGGGAACGAAGGGGTAGAAAAGTGACGTAGACGGACATGGCGAAAATGTACGCAGGAAAATAAAATGTGTTGGACAGTGAGGGGTGTTGCACAGTGGGTACAGGTAGGCGGAGGTTCGGAACGGAGCAGGAAGGAATGGGTGAGGTGGGTATGACCCAGACGGAGGCGCGTCAGGACAACATCATCTCGCCGTACAGGTTCTGCACAG
>SMGT01013935.1:0-13527 GCA_004794575.1 Lanistes nyassanus | reverse complement strand
TCATAGTTAGCCCGGATTCCTCGACAGTTCCATTGGATGATGGACGTCATGTTAGCGAGTTAGGCTAGACCGGCGACGAGAGTTGATAGGAGAGGACGGGGTGGAGGAGGGGGCAGTATTCCCTAGCTCCATGTCCTCCAAAAGATCTTGTCGCGCCTGCCCCTTAGGGGGCCGGGGCGTGTCTTTCCGACCCTGAGAAGGCCGACGTGGGGGAGAAAGGGAGGTGGGGCGGGAAGCCCTAGCCTCCTTCCCGGTGTCGGCAAGAGCCGAGAAGCGGTTGTGTGAGGACGAGGCAGACAGAGCAGCAGAGGGACGGGCAGCGGGCGCTCCCGACCCTGGGGTGCGAACAGAGGTGGACTTCTTAGTAGATTTTTGCGCAAGTGAAGGTGAAGGAGGTGTGTCGGTAGAGGGGGTACGTGAAGAAGTGGAGCGGGGGGTGGTCGAAGAGATAGGAGTGGAAGTGCCCCGAGAAGTGGTGCGTGGCGTGGACTGTGAGGTGGGTCGAGAGGTAGAACCGGCGGAAGGAGGGGGCATAGAAATAGAAGACAAGGGGTGAGGGGAGTCCCCGACAACCCAGGTGACGTCCGTCTGACAGGAGGAAGAAGTTGTAGGTCGTCGAGAGACGACAGAGGAGTAGGAGACAGAAGAGGTGGGGGAGGAAGAGCCAAGTACTCGCTTGCGGGCCTCAGTGAAGGACAACTTGCCCTCCACACGGACTGTGGTATCTGGAAAATGAAGGGCGATTCCATTGATTCTATTTTGGCACCATGGCATCCACAGGACTCAACCTTAAACCAGACTCTCCCCGTCCCTTTTCCCTTAACCCCTCATCCCTCTTTCTCTTTGTTACTTTTTCTCTCACCTCCCTCCCACTCTCTCTCACAAACTGACCCTCTTACTAATGCTTTTCTCTCTCCCCCACCCACTCTCCACCCCCACCTTTCTCTACCCTTTCCTACCCACCTTGCGACTGGCTGCCCCTTTTTGACCCCTCTTACTCACTGTCCCTTGGTCATTTTCCTGCTATCCAGCCCACGCACCACATCTACTGCAGCCAAGTCTTATTTTTCTTTTTTGTTTTTTTTGTCGCTTTTGTGTTGTCCCGATGCAGGGGTAGTGCCCCGAAACATGTAGATTGTCCTGTTCTAGCTTCGTCCAGTTCCCTTGTTCTAAATGTAACTGATAAATGTCCTGAGAGAGATGCATGTACATAGACATTTGCAACAAATGTAAAAACATTTGTGAAAAAAAATGGGTAATTCTTACTGTCAATGGAATCGCCCTTCGTTTTCCAGATGGCCAGACCCTCATGTTGTCAGCTGTGTGTGGGGATGTGCTGAAATGATGTGAAACTGTTATGTTTCCGCGATGTTTCATGTCAACCATTTGTTCTGTGAAGTGGGTGTTGAGTGTGCGTTCTGTCTCTGATGTAGAACAGGGTAGGACAGAGGGTGCATGTGATGGCATGGACGATCCAACAGATGTCCAAATCTGAACCCCACCTCTTTAAAAAAAAAAAACTCCTAGCATCTCGGTGATCTACTAGTACATTCCAAACTCAAACCGACCACCCCCTTCCCCCCATCCTGCAGCCCTACCCCGTGCAATGTCCCTCGCTGCCACACTTGCCCCTACCTGAACACCACCACAAAACTCCACACACCCAATACCACTTTCTATATCAAACCCCACTTCACCTGCACCAACAGCAACATCGTCTATGCCATCACATGCACCTTCTGTCCCACCCTGTTCTACATCGCTGAGACGGAATGCACACTCAACACCCGCTTCGCAGAACATCTAGCCAACATTAAACACCACAGAAACACACCAGTTGCATGTCATTTCGGTACACCCCCACACACAGCTGACAACATGAGGGTCTGTGGTATCTGGAAAATGAAGGGTAACTCCACTGACCGTAAGAATATGAAGTCCTACTTCACTACCTATTTTGGCACCATGGCATCCACAGGACTCTCCCCATCCCTTCCTTTTCACTTAACCCCTCTTTTTCTTTATCTTTTTCGTCTTTTTTGTTGTTGTCCAGATGAAGGGGTAGTGCCCCGAAACATGTAATCTTCGTCTTTGTCCTGTTCTAGCTTGGTCCTGTTCCCTTGTTCTAAATGTAACTGATAAATGTCCTGAGAGAAATGCATGTACAAAGCATAGACATTTGTAACAGCATCTTCAATTTAAATAATTTAACACCATATCAAGTGTCAGGACATCTATGAACAGTCCTTGGTGACTTTACAATGACAAAGTTAAGTCAGTTACACTTCCAGTTAGATAAGAATATTCTGCTAAAATAACAACACTGACAACAATAAGAATAAGAATAATGTAAAAGTAAAGGATGCCCTGTAACTTGTGCGGGCAGTGAACTCAAGATTCAGTGTTGTGAAGGGAGGAGAAAGCATGCCCACAACGTTTAGTATTATACATCAGCAAATAATTGACAGGGTCTGAAGATAACATTAGGGGTTTAGTATATGGAAGGAATAGTATGAATAGCCCTGTCAAGACTCTGAAAAGAAAGAATACTGGTGCTGAAATGTTTCCATAAGCCTTCTGTATCAGGTATAAGTGTGCTTTCTGTATCAGGTATAAGGATTTTTTTGTTTCAGGTATAAGCAATGCTTTGTTTGAAGTATAAGCTTGCTTTCTGTATCAGGTAAATGCATACTTTCTGCGTAAGGTATAAGCTTGGTTTCTGAATTGCGTGTATGCTTATCTTCCAAATGCATGAGTAGCAGATGAGCATATCATATGTGTACCAGTTACATCAGTGCACATTACTATTAACTGTTATTGTTTGAGGGTTGTAAACGGATGTTTTAACATCAGAGTGTGATCTAGGCTCCGCTAGAAGTTTGCTACTGTTCATAACGTAGCGTTCAGGGAGTTAACATTTTTTAAACTAATTTTTTAATCAAAAGAGATTTGTTGACAAGGGAGGTAAATGGCTTTTCCAAAAGTAGAATCATTTTTCTATCAAGTTTCCTCCCTTAGACCATAAAGTAGACCACTTTTTCGGATCTATACCACCAGTTTTGCGCCAACTGTTTAGTTGTGAGACAATGGCTGGTCACCATGGCAAACTGCAGTGTTTCTCCACAAGACAAGCCCTCGAAGTGTTTGAAAACCTTTCATCTGAGGATGAAAATGCAGTTTGCAATATTAGCAACGAAGAGGACGACGATTTTGTTTTTCCTTTGTCTTCTTCTTTGGGAACAGCAATACAGCACAGTGATAGTCACTTATCAAATATTGAAATGGTGAGTGACGAAGAGACAGATCAATTAGATGGTGCTATGGAGATCAATCCAGAAACACAAGAAGTTTCTGGATCTTCATCTTTATCAGTAGATGAGTTGAAAGGAGCAGACAATGGAGATTATTTGAATGAGTGATGTAGGAATTTAGAAAATTTTCCAAAGCCACTCTCCTTTCAAGCCACACCGGGACTACAAGGGCCACTGAACCTGCCTGCATGGAGGGACTGCAGACCAGTGGACCTCTTCAAACTGTTCGTCAAAAACAGCTTATAAAACTGATGAAGATCAGGACAAACAGGTACGCCAGACAGATCATTGATGGAAAGCACAAGTCTGGTGAGACCATGTTACCCAGGTCATGGGCTAACACAAGTGTCTCACCAAGAGATCACCATTTTCTGGCAATACTTCTTCACATGGGTGTTGTCAGAAAACCACACATTGTAAACTACTGGTCGGTGACGCCTATGTTGCACTGTAGTTTCCCATCCAAAATAATGAAAAGGGACAGATTTAGGCAGATATTATCATTTTTCCATCTAAATGACAATTCAACTACTCTGCCAAAGGGCCACCCACTGCATGATCCTCTTCACAAAGTGAGGCCACTACTTGACCACCTCAGTCAGGTAAGTGTTATTTTTATATTTGTTTACTTGGTGTACATCATAGAGTTTTACATGTATATCTCTCATTATTTAATTATAAAAATGCAATAGACTGTGACAACTCTCTATACTGCTCCCTTTCATATCTAGAAATGTGATTATCAAATGTGCATTATGCAGATGTTATCAAACTTCACTTTATACAGAAGCAGTGCACTTCAAGAATGCAAATAATTTACTCTGTTATTTTGTACATTGCAGCACTTCAAGACTGTGTACATACCAGAGCAGCACATCTCCATTGATGAGGCTTTGTGTCCCTGGCGTGGAAGAGTGGGCTTCCATGTGCACATGAAAGACAAGCCCATCAAGTGGGGGATGAAGCTGTATGAGCTGTATGAGCTGTGTGAGAGTTCATCTGGCTATGTGTACAACCTCAAGGTCATGTGCCATCAGCCTGGAGTCAGCAACAGACCCTATGATGTTGTGCTTTGCCCGATGCAGACACTGAAATCTTTGGGCTACATTTTGTATGTTGAGAACTACTACTGCTGCCCTGCGCTTGCTTACACCCTGTCAGAAGACAACACTGGACTAGTGGGCCTGTCTAAAGATTTCATGACCCACCCTGTTGCAAAGGGGGAGGCACACTTCAGGCGACACCAGAATGTTGTAGTCATGAAGTGGAAAGATAAGCGGGAGGTTTCTGTGCTCACCACCATCCACAGACCTCATATGGCTACTGTCACCACCATGAGAGAGACAAAGAAAAAGCCAAAGGCCATCGTTGATTACAACAAGCACATGGCCAGGGTAGATCACAGTGACCAGATGAATTTGTACGCACCCCTGCACAGGAAGACACTGAAATGGTGGAAAAAGCTGGTGTTCCACCTTCTCACACTCACAATCACACAGGCCCACTGCCTGTACAAGATGATCAGAAAGCAGACTGGTGAGCGTAGGATGCCACTGGAGCAGTTCATCCTCTCCCTGGGACATGATCGTGTCCAACTGCCTGAGGTAGATGAAGATGACTGTCACATGTCACTCCCAGGGTATCACCTGTCACTCTCAGCTTAGCCAACTAGCTCCTCCCCTTCTCTTCAAACTTAGGTAGGCGAGTGATACGCCATTGGTCAGGGCAGCTGCCCTGCTCCACCTAGTCTGACCAGAACCAGTTTACTCAAGGTTAATGCGTCAGAACGACTGCTACTTAAGGAGGCAAAAACGCGATTAGGGACATACACACGGACAGAGACAGGACATGGAGAGAGAGTTAATGTAGGAGGACCACAAGAAGCGGACACGTGTAGATCCACGGACCTCTACCTCTCGCCATTTTAGCCAGGAAGAAAGAGCGTCAGCTAGCAATCACGCGATTACACTGGGCTGTATTTCGCTGACAAGTCTACACGACAAAGACTCGTAAGTGACTACTGCTGTTGCGCCTTATAGGACTGCTCTTACCATAAACTTATCTTAGAGTCTGCGACTCGGGTTGAATTAAGATAGGTGGTTTTATCCTGCCGGAGACAGGAGACGTCATAAGCTAGTGGCCGGGCAATACGTCAAGGGGAGGTAAGAGTGTAGTGCGGATCGTGGCTGTGTCTTAGCTCTCTTGTTGGTCGTTGGATAGCTTTAGAACTGTGTATTGCAGTAAAGCAGTTGTTTCAGTAGTGACAAGAGTAGGTGCTCTGTTGTTAGTCACTCACTGATAGCTTTAGAGCTGTGTATTGCTGAAGTTGTTGTTGTTTCAGTAGTGACAAGAGTAGGTGCTCTGTTATTGGTCACTTATTGATTCAGTCTGTATAGCTTCAGAGTTGTGTATCGCAGAAATAGTTGTTTCAGTAGTGACAAGAGTAGGAGCTCTATTGTCAGTCACTTACTGCATTTGTGTATAGAACAGGATTATAGGCCGTTTTGCAGTTTGATTCCCCCTCTGGAGTTTATCTTCTTTGTCTGATACCACGTGGTATGACGTAATCAGGCAGTGTCTTACCCTAGACATGAGCAAGGTGATTCTTTGTAAATAATCTGTAGATATATTTGATGTTGTCGCATCAGTTAGTGTTTGAAATATATGTTGAATAACGATTCGCTGCAGTTGTGTCTTTTACAAGGGTGGGGGCTCTTGAGCTAGTAGTGTTTTGCCTGCGTGAGGCTGAGCGAACGTGTCAGAGTATGAGAATCTTTTCCCTCGGTAGATTTCTCTAGTTATTCACATTATTTCATAGCGTCGTCAACCTTTGGTGTAGAAACCATTGACCTGTTGCAGTAAAGGTTTTGCGACGATTGCTCAATTAAATCTACATTTTACGAGATCACCGTAAAAGTTTGTCCAGTAATTCTGAGAAGTCGAGTCCAATAAGATAAGGTACGGCCCGCCATGTCACAATGACATGACAGGAGCTGCAAAACCTCTGTCCAGCGAGCTGCTCCGGCTAACAGAAAGGCACTTCATGGAGCCTGCTCCATACAGAAACTGCATGGTCTGCTAAAGAACTAAAGGAATAAGTTATGAAGAGGTGAAGAAAAAAGCCAAGTGCACCAAGTTACAGTGCAAGCAGTGCAAGAAGTCACTGTGTGCACACCAAACAGGACTACACCAAGTAACAAGCTACACTGCACGTTCCACACCAACCTGGAATACACCAAGTAACCAACTACACCGCATGTTGTTCCATACCAAACAGGACTACACCAAGTAACCAACTACACAATGTTGTTCCACACCAAACAGGACTACACCAATGGTTACCTAATACTATGGATTACTTAATTTGTTTCAACTTAGGATGTGGACAGAAACAAATATGCTTCTGGATCTGTTGCGTGACAATTTTGAGACCAAAAGGATAGCTAACTGAACATGAACATCTTCAGCATGTGTGCTCACCATAGTCAGCGGATGGCCAGTGGCCTGCATATAACATCATTGCCAGTTGCCTGTGTCTGGACATTTCTCACCTGTACTATTTCATCATTCTTGGCCTGTGGCCTACACACAGCAACTTACCAGGTGCCTGTGGGTGGACACTTATCACTCTTATTGATCCATAAAAGTTTTTTCCTCTGGGGCACCAACCCTAACCCTAAGGATGGTCCCAAACCTGGCTGAAAAAGGAGTGGGGGGGGGGTTGTTGTACTGAACTGGCACACCACACCACATGCCCCATCATGTTGGCTTTACTTGCCCATATTTTATCCAGTAAACTGCATGCAGTGACACTACCAGTTGGTACACATGGCCTCTGGCAGGCCAGTAGCCTTCGCTATTATTATTAATGCTCGATGCTCACTTTCATAATCTTGGAACTTTCTTCTAGGAAGCCAGAAGATCTATTTATACCCATTTAAGCTCTCAAACTGAAACCAACGAGGCTACAGTTACCGAGGTAACATGGATCCACACATCAGGGCTACATTTCATGACAGGCAGTGGGAAATCCTTGTACACAGAATTGTACAATTGATGTTCAGATGTCACCTAGGACACAATGCTCCAAATCTATCTACCATCACCAAAATCCAACACTATGGACAAAACCTCCAAAGAACGTGAGCGCTCAATGCTCACTTTCAGAATCTTGGGACTGAACTGGCAAAAACCCGTTTTCCAGTGTGCAAGATTCCAGACAAATTTTGCAAGACAAAAATTCTTCATGTAGCTTCTCCTTGAGTATTCTCACCACCCTGGATCAACCGGGATTCCACCAAGTACAAATCTCTCGTCTAACTGAACACTGTCAAGGACAGATTCTTCCAGTCTTCTCCATCATTTGATTTGCCAGGCCAGTTGTCTTTGTCTTACCACCCTGGCTCAACCTCTGTCTCACCACCCCTAACTGCGAAGGCCAGTCCTATCAATGAGATGTCTTTGTCTCACCCCCCTGGCTCAACCTCCCAATACTCTACAGCTAGCTCCTTTTTTCTACAGCTAGCTCCTTTTCTATTTTTCCACCATTGCACTCAAATCCGACATCAAAGCCTGGTGTCATTTTGATTGGACACTGCTGACCGTGCACCTGCTGCAAAATTGTGCTGCATTGGCACACCACCCCACATACTGACCTGTCCTAAGGCCATCCTTTGCTGGAATTCCATCAAATACAAATCTATCTAATCTAACTCAAAACTGTCTCTACAGCTCCCTTTCCATTTTTCCACCATTACAGCTTGTTGCTCCAGACAGAGTTTGCACCACAAAAATTCTTCCTGTACCTTCTTCTTGAGTATTCTCCTTCTCCAAAGAATATGAACGTTTGATATCTCCTACCTCCTTTTCCATTTTTCCACCATTTGTTCCTGCTGCTTCTTCTTGAGTATTCTCCTTGCCACATACCATGTCTCTGGTTCATTTTCATGAACGAATACCAAGCCCTTGCCATTTATATTTATATTATGCTTCTCATTCCTGGTGTTGCTAGAATCTAAACGTAATAAGGAGGAGGAGGGGGGTGTTTGTGCTGAATTGGCACATACCCCACATACCACATACTGACCTGTCCTAAGGCCATCCTTCACTGGAATTTCACCAAGTACAAATATATCTCATCTAACTCCACACTGTCTCTACAGCTCCCTTTCCATTTTCCCCCCATTGCAGCTTGTTGCTCCAGACAGAGTTTGCACCACAAAAATTCTTCCTGTACCTTCTTGAGTATTCTCCTTCTCGAAAGAATATGAATGCTCGATGATCACTTTCAGAATCTTGGGACTAAAATGGCAGAAACCTGTTTTCCAGTGTGCTCCACCAAAAAAGGAAATGAGGAAACAGGAAAAATTCTGCTACTGTTCTAAAATTGCAGAAACCCATTTTCCAGTGAGCTCCATCAAACGGACCCATATCAATAACAAAAAAGGATTCTTCTACTGTTCTCCATCAAAAGGAGGGGTTGGTTGTGCTGAACTGGCATATCAACCCACATGCCACATACCATGTCAGCAACAGACAGATTTCAGGTATGAAAAAAATTTCTACTTAAATTTATCTTTCCAAAAACGTTTGAATGATACTTTTAACTAATAGTTTTTTTACAATTTTTCAAAATTCGTAAAAAATTGCCCCAAACACTGCGATTTCAGCGATGTCGCACATTGTAGGATGCACAATGGGAATGAGTTTAAGGTCACATTATTTTGGTCTGTTGAGTTTTTGGATTCTGCATCCTAGTATGCTCATTACTTTCAGGTGAAAGAAATTCACACAGCTCTTGAACACCTTACATACATCAATCTTTTCTAAATAAAGTTCATGCACTTGCATTAAGAAACTGACTTTGTCCACTAGTACTAGTAGTAGATAGTATAATTTATATAACAGATCATATGCAAGAAAGAGGCAATGTGTAAAGCAGACCTTGGATTTATTGATGAATATAAATTCTATTATTTAAAATATTTATAAATAATAAATTATAATGTAATACATGTACCACCTCACCCCCTTTTGCATCTAGTCCCACTTTGGTAAGTAGTGCTACAGCTGTATACAGTTCTACAGTAGATTTCCTCCTATACGACCTCCAGTTTTGCGACCGTCTCATCTATGCGACCCAATAATTTTTGACCGTATATTATTCCTAAGTAAAAGAACCCTTGTTTACGACATTCTCAGTTATTTTATTTATCCATGTGACCTTTATTACCTCTGGTACTGAAGTGCATGCAATTGCAAGATTATAGGGTAAATAAGTAAATATCATATCATAAATTAATAAATTAAGCAAAACATCAAAGAGTTGCACATCCTATCAAACCAATCCCAAGATCCCAATAAGACTTGAAACTGTAACTGACCCATGTTGTTTCAGAATACTACTACTGGTACCAGTTAAGACCCACTTTGGACAGATTCTGAGAGGGTGTAATTCCTATATTACTGTATTAATATAAATTTACCTTTAACAGAACCTTTGCTTGTACACCAAGACATGCCATGTTGTCTTTGATTTTGCTTCAAAAGCAGTTTTCCAATCCATGGCTTCATCTTTCTCATGTATATCTGTATGTAAAACATGTTCAAAGTTGGGCTCACTTCCTGGATGCAAGTGTGTTGTAGCATCTCCTAGGAAGAAATCAAACACACAGTTGATGTTGGGAGAGCCTGCATATGTTAAGACGGAAGCGCTTTTTTTTTAAACAGAGACCTGCATTCCATTTAAAAACAAAACAGACTTTTCTCTCAATGGAACAAAGCTGGTACCCAGTCCTCACAATAGATATGAGATACCAAGATAGTGACACCTTTAGCAAAACTGAAGTGGCGTGATTATGGGCACACAGTAAAGCACATTATCAAAGGAAATTATGCTTACTGTGATAGACTATATGCACATTCCATCAACGTTTTAACTTATTTGGCAAGATAAATAAACATTTAGGACTTGCTTTTTACGTGCATTGCACAGATCAAAACTGTGACTGATCATATATACTTGCCATTTACATGTAGGAATCAAACTCACCTTCAGTTTTAAAAGCAGGCTGTCTTCAATGGCACTGCTACCATGATGCTGACAGTTTTTGTTTTGGGTTGCATAAAATGGCACTGCCAGAGTACATGGTAACCACTGACCTATGTCAGTGATGGTAACACCAAAGATCTTAACACTGCAAATACTCAGTAATGGGCTTAACCTCCCATTATTTTGTCTGCAATACTAACTTCCTCTTTTAACTCAGACATCATAAGATTTTCTGTCGTGATTTTCAGTGATAAAAACATAATTCCAACGCAGGCTGAAAGAAAAACTAGAAAATCACTCCTACCTGCATGAAATCCATCCAGTGTGAATTCCGTGTAAAACGCTGCTTTGAAAAATTTACCCAAGTGATTGCAGCAAAATGGCAGTGCAATCGTCTTGCAAACTACCAAATAGGATTTTGAGATCACAGTGGTAAGATGGCTTTGTGTTAACCTGATTGGCTGCAATAAAAAAGCTTGCCCCGTCTGGGGCAGAACTCATCTGGTTTAAAAAATCTCCTGCAGGCCTGTACAACTTGGAACACAACAATCATATCCCTCCACAGGCAGTACGCAGTGAGATGTAATGGTGGAAAAGAAAAAACGGACAGAATTAGGGAGGTAGAAATAAGGAAAGCTGAAGAGAAAGAGGTGGGCCAGCTCAACCCTGGCACATGAAGCCAGCCCTGCAAGGGCTGTTTAACTTCTGGTTTCATGCATGCTGTCAACATAATAAGCTTTTGCCATATGCAAGGTCCGGCGATGCGTGCGCAAAGCTCAGCGTGCGATGATGTGGGTGTGCGTTGGCTGGCGGTAAAGCACTGTTACGGGGGATGGATATTTTTCTCAATACCTCGCCGGGGCCCCGGTCCCGAGACGGTGTAGAGTGGACTCAATGCTGTCGGGGCGGTGGTCCCGAGAAAAATGTATTTTCTTTGCTTTTTGGCGTGACAGGCCCGGCGATGCCTTCGCCAAGCTTCTATGCAGCGTGCGATGATGTGGGGGTGCGTGGGTTGGCGGTAAAGCACTGTTACAGCGATGTACATTTTTCTCAATGCTGCACCGGGAGCAGTCTCCCGAGACGCCGTAGAGTGGACTCAATGCTGTCGGTGCGGTGCTCCCGAGAGAAGTGCCTTTTCTGTGCTTTTTGCCGTGTGTGAGGGCCCGGCGATGCGTTCGCAAAGCTCCTATGCAGCGTGCGATGATGTGGGAGTGCGTTGGTCGGCGTTAAAGCACTGTTACGGACAAGTACATTTTTCCCAATGCCGCGCCGGGAGCGCACTCCCGAGACGCCGTAGAGTGGACTCAATGCTGTCGGGGCGGTGGTCCCGAGAAAAATGTATTTTCTTTGCTTTTTGGCGTGACAGGCCCGGCGATGCCTTCGCCAAGCTTCTATGCAGCGTGCGATGATGTGGGTGTATGTTGGCTGGCGGTAAAGCACTGTTACGGTGATGGACATTTTTCTCAATGCCGCACCGGGGTCGCGGTCCCGAGACGCTGAAGAGTGGACTCAATGGTGTCGGGGCGGTGGTCCCGAGGGAAATTTATTTTCTTTGCTTTTTGGCGTGTTGCTGGCCCGGCAAAGCCTTCGCAAAGCTTCTATGCAGCGTGCGATGATGTGGGTGTGCGTTGGCAGGCGGAAAAGCACTGTTACGGGGATGTACATTTTTCTCAATGCTGCACCGGGAGCAGTCTCCCGAGACGCCGTAGAGTGGACTCAATGCTGTGAGTCACTCAAATCTTTCCTTCATATAACTACAGGGTAAACATTGTACTGCAGAAGCAGGACAGCAAGCTTGAGTGACCTGGTTTGCTAGGCCAACACAACTTGTCTGTAATAATAGAAATATGTTTGTGATGGAGATGGCTCGGCCAACCAAACGCTCACAGCCACAGTGGATGCTGGCATATGGTATCAGTTTACAGGCTGGGTATCTCTGACAGACTGAGGCTGTGACGCGCTGTGCCATCTTATAGCGTTAGGCTCACTCTATTCTTCTAGGACTGTTGCAGATACTAACAATTAATACCCTCTGATTCTCCTCAATTTACTCTTTCTGTAGATATTAAACTCATCACACATCTTGATAGATTTGCTTTTAGGCAGAATTCTTACCTGTATCTATTCACATTAGCTAGTTAAACTGCCTTTTAACATAATTATCTCTATTTCCTTCTCACTCTCCTAAAATTTCCTTAACACTAACAGGATGAGCAGAGCGCACTTTATTCATCACATATTTTCATGTTTTTATAGATATATCTTTCCATTTGTTATTGTCAGCATCAGGATCAAAGAAAGCATCACTTCCTAATTAAGACTTGTCATAAGACTACATTTTTTAATGAGCTTTCAACATTGCAGTTAAAACAATATACTATACTTCCTTGTCTATCATCTTAACAATATTGTAAAGACAGTCTATAAAAAAAGGCTGGTGGAAATTTAAGCTGGTTAGTGAATTTCAAAACTTAGTATTCTGTCAAGCCAATAAAAAGTTTATGTTTCCCTATGTCTGGTACTACACTGTAGTGTAGGCATCTGTATGTGACCACATTAACTATTTGTTTTAAATGTTAAACTCCATGAAAACTATGGAACCAATTAGAATAATAAGAAAATATGTAATAAAATAAACCCAAAATGTTTGGCTTTCACGCTTTATCCCAAACTGCATTAAACATCAACAATATAAACTTATTTTGAATTTCAAAATTACAAAAGTCATGTTACTGAAATAAAATTAGCCATTTCTTATTAATTTTTATGTGTCCAGCAGCAAGAAAGATCCCAAAGGGAAAAAGGATCTTCCAAGCTGTAGTGGCCCATCCGCAGAAGTTCTTGGAGCATGTGCGGCTAAGGGAGCGAGTTACCCCATGCCTGACCCTCATGAGGGAGGGTTCTGCCACCCACCTTTTTGTAGTCGGTGTGGTATATGCATGCCACACAAAAGGAGAGACACAGGTGTTCAAATCTTTAGCAGTCAGCCAGTCTGCAGGAAAGGCGTCTCTGAGGGTAGGTATTTGGGCTTAACGCCGTGTCAGCAACTAAGGCTATATCACGGCGGGGTAGAAAGGTAGGTAGGTATTTGGGCTTAACGCCGTGCGAGCAACTAAGGCTATATCACGGCGGGGAAGAAAAAGGAAAACCAGCGGTAAAAGAGAA
>SMGT01013934.1:211339-244327 GCA_004794575.1 Lanistes nyassanus | reverse complement strand
GCCACCACCACCACAAAAAAAAACCCTCAAGAGACATCAGAACAATAGCAAATTGTTATTTCTTCAGATAATGTTTAGTTTGTTTTGCAATACGAGGCCTTAACTGACAATCTGCAAGCAGCATTACTTGATCCTATGTTTCCATAAATACATTCATCTATCCTGAGTTTGCAATATCTGTTAGACTTTTAAAAACACTCCTACTTGTCAAAAGTTATAAAAATATAATCTTGCAAGTAGTCCATCTTGATCAGGAACTGCAATGATGTACTAATACCTACCATGGTCTGAATGATCCGAAAGGCTTTTACATTAATTTGCTAAAATCGAATTTCGCTAAAGGACAAGGGTCTTTTATGTTATTTCTTTTCACTTAAATAATATTTTAGTTAAACTGTGTGGCCCATATTACAAATTACATGATGCGCCCCGTTAGGCGTCTGAAATGTGTTGAAAGCACATAAGCTTCAGTTATGAAAAAACGAAGAGAAGCAGACATTCAATCAACAAGTGAGAAAGAAAGAAGAGCAAGAAAAAAGCGAAAGAAAAGGAAAGAAAGAGAGAAAGAAGGAAGGAAAGAAAGAAAGAAGGAAGGAAAGAAAGAAGGAAGGAAGGAAAGAAGGAAGGAAAGAGAGAAGAAAGAAGGAAGGAGAGAAGGGGAAAGGAAATGAGAAAAGGATAGGAAGGAAGGAAGGAAAGAAAGAAAGGAAGGAAGGGAAGGAAAGAAAGAAAAGGAAACGAAGGAAAGAAAGAAAGGAAGGGAAGACAAGGAAGGAAAGGAAAGAAAGAAAGAAAGAAAGAAAGGAAGGGAAGGGAAAAAAGAAAGAAAAGGAAACGAAGGAAAGGAAAGAAAGAAAGGAAGGGAAGACAAGGAAGGAAAGGAAAGAAAGAAAGGAAGGGACGGAAAGGAGGTAAAAGAAGGGAAGAAAAGAAAGAAAGAAAAAGAAAAGGAAAGAAATTAAAGAAGGAAAGAAAGGAAGAAACAAAGAAAGGAAAGCAAAAAGGGAAAAAAGGCAAGGAAAGAAATAAAAGAAAATATAACATCTTAAACATGATCTACTTAAAAATAATAGATGCCAGACGAAACAGAATGGATCATATGAAACAGTTAACTTTTTGGAATACTGAGAGAAATTCTTGTTGGAGAATATGGAATGGATGGGAGTGCTTGCTGGATGCTTTGGAGGGAAGAGGGGAGTTGAAAGCGAGGGTGAAAGAAATATGGATCGGCATTCCAAGACTAAAGGCTGCATGCTGACGTGATATATGGGGGCAACAGATGGGGTAGGTAAAATAAGAGTGCAGCTTGCATTGTGGCATTCCTGATTGTCACGGAGGTGTATAAAAGTCGTACATGTGGGTCTACTTCAAACATCTCCCGCTGGAAGCGCGACGAAAGTGGAGTTAACTCCTGCAAAATTCCGTCACCAAGGGGCCAGTGCAACACGTAAGTATCACGCGCTGTTAGTAGCTGGTTCTTTCATCGCGATAGTTCTTACAGACTGCTGTTTTCCAAAAAGCAGAGATAAATTCCTCTTTGTTTAAAGAAAAAAGTTAATTCTATCAGTTAATTAAAAAACTATTGGAAATAACCAACCCAGTCATTTTTCTCCTTCCTCAGGAGCTTGAAAATCTTTTACAAACCCAAAGCCAAAGTCTCAAAAATGTCACTGTCCATGTAATGACATTACCTATGTGGAATCAATTTGTAAAATGGTTTTGGAGGTTTTTTTTGACACAAGTCGGTGTGACATGACCGTCTTGTGAGACTTTGACAAACGCCCGCCGTTCATCAGTCGAATTAAGAAAAGCAGCCGTCGAAACAACGAATAAGGATTTTGAAGTCGGATGGGTGCAAAGTTTTGTTTCCCATAAATCCTCCCCCGCCCATAACAAGCAAGCAACAGGCATCACCAAGGCTTGGTAACGTCGGCCCTAGACTGTCATTTCTGTTGCCCTGTGCAAAGTCTTCCGCGTCTTCTATATACAGTCATGAAAGCAACGGGAATTAGAATTAGAACATTTAAATGGTAAATAGAATCAAGGAGGCCGCAAATGGGGATAGGAGAAGGAGGAGAGCAGCCGAGGAGCAATTTAAAAGATCATAGAAGAAGGAATTTGTCTATGCAATTGTCTCCGTAAAACAATAACCTTAGACTTGTCGCTCCTTCGTTTTCCTCGCTTTTCCCGTGTAGCAGTAGCAGCACGTAAAAGCTCTAATTCACTGGAGCCAATCAAATGACGAGCTCTATTTCGGATGTGTAAAAAGCGGAGCCAATCAAATGGCGAGCTTTATTTCGCAGGTCTTTCCGGGGGGCGGGGAAGGGAGTAAGAGGGGGATGTTTTGGGAGGAGGGGGTGGGTTTAGGGGAAGGGTGAGGGGTGGGGCTGGGGAGGGGTGGGTGGGGTATAGGCAGTAAAGATCTTCCAGGAAACTGCAGCGTTTTCAGTGGTGACCCTAAGAGATTAGCATATTTTACGTAAGACTGTATTTTGATTGGCTCCAGTTTTTCTGCGCTTTTTCAAGCTCGTAGAAGCAAGGATATTTACTTGTTACTGGTGCATGTCCCCACTTCTGGGGCATCTATGACCTTTCTCTCCCAGAGTTCACGGCAAAGGGTCAAATGAGGTCGGCTACAAAGTGAAAATGACTGTGTCGTGCTGCCACCAATCTAGGCTTTCTTTGCTTTGAAAGTCACAAAACTTAGGAACGTGTGAAGCGAACCCGAGCGTGGTGATGTCTTCTGTTGCAGAGCAGATCGTACCAACGTCAGGTTGCCATGAGGCCGTTCTACATCCTTTTCGTTCTCGCCTCCCTCGTCTTTGTTTGCGGTGAGTAGAGTAGCCGTTCGTATCTCTTTTCCGTTCACACGATGAGTCGAAAGGGGCATTAACTCTGTGTATTTTACGTGAGCTTTTTCAGCTTAGGAAGAAGTTACCAGTATCTGTGGAAGTGAAATACTTTTCATATGGAACGCTTGCTAAAAACAAAAAATAGCGCCACTTACTATGTCATTAACGTTGATGTGTGATCAGGAAGAGCGGCGTTCAGCTGCTACTCGGAGAAAGGTAACCGTCTGGTACAGTTCAGCGGTTACAGGGTCAGGACGGAGCTGCCGTGTAAGTACAACGCCATCAAGGGCCAGCAGTGTGGAGACTACATCATCAACCTGACCCCGGGAATCTACTTCAACGGCGTCGCCTACCTAACGAACACCATCTGGATAGGAGTCACCAGGATCTCGGACGGCAAGTTCTTTGAGGGCCGCACCAGCTACAAGATCGCCGGCAAGGTCAGGGTCACGAACGGACGACACCTGGTTTTCAAAACATTTTTTAGTCTGCTTCGGGTAGAACGCCAGACAAGAAGAAAGAAAAAGAAAAATGGAAGGAAAGAAGGAAAACAAATGATAACGGAAAAACGGAAGAAAAGACAGACAGACGGACGGAGGGACGGACGGACGGACGGACGGATGAAAAATAACTAGCTAGCTGCATAGATAGATAGATAGATAGATAGATAGATAGATAGATAGATAGATAGATAGATAGATAGATAGATAGATAGATAGATAGATAGATAGATAGATGGGGAGAGCGACAAGAAAGGGGGAGGGCGTTGGGAGGGCAAAGAAAGTGAGAGAGAGAAAGAAAAGTGTTGCGGGGGGACTGCGTTCGTGTCGCACCTGGGTATTAATGGTTATCACGCTGTGTCATTCACAGTACCTGACAGAATTACAGTGTCAGGGTTCCACCAGCCTACAGCCGGTAGTTAGGAAAGACGGCAACTTGGACTTCACCGATGTCTTTAACTACTCGCCGGAGGACGACGGTCTTGGGGTGCGCTTCGTTGAAAAGAATAACAAATTCACAATCACCTTTGGCCTGTATCAGTTCAAGGGCGACAGAAGGAAGTCTTCTGATTGGTCCTTCACCTGCAACGACGACAGCGTACCCCTGGTTCCCTACCCTGACCAGCTGTGCGGTAAGAACCCGAACTCGTCGTGCAGCAAAGATTGTAGGTTATCGTTAGATATACCTGTGTGAGGGAGGCTTAATACAATGACGTCAAATGACGAAATCCTGACGTGAAATAAAACCGTCACCAGAGGGATGGAGGAGAGGACCCCAAGATTTTACCAATAAGCTGCAAAGGGTTTTCTCGCTTTATTTATCATGGAGATGGATATTTAGAAAAGACGGAGCAAAATAATCAAATATACAAATATATGTGAACGTGTGTGTGTGTGTGTGTGTGTGTCTGTGCGCAGGAAACATGACAAAGTCCGTCTTGAAGGACAGAACAGCCAGCTTCCCTGCCTTCAAAGTAGACCCGGCCACTGTAATCTACGACGTATTCAGTAATCCCAAGATCACTCAGTATGAAAAGTAAGAGCGCTCTTTCTTCCTGTGATGGAAACATTCTCCAGTCCTAAGATCACAATCCGTGATAACGTTTTTCGGGTCGCTTGCTCTCGCTTACATACACGAGGGTTAAATTATTATTATTGATTTACGGCTTAGGCATTCTGTATATATATATATTACTTGTTTTTACATGCTTGGTAACATGAAATATTTCTCTGTAGTGATCACGTTCATTGTTTATTTTAACTCCGGACATCTCGAAGAATATGTATACAATGAAACCTCCCTTATAAAACCTTCCCACATACGACATCCGGCATACAACCCATAAATTTCTGACGGAGACCATTTACTTTATAAACGACCTCCCATTTACGACTCCCTCCTTAACCCGACCACCGACCGACGAAAGTGACCGGTTTTGCGCAGTATACGACTTTCCCTGGTCGAGCGGGAAAAGGTTAGCAGACTTTTTTTTGGTAAAGATGTTGGTTTAACAACTTTTATTTGTTCGTTGCGTCATGTCAATATATACAAATGCTGTTTCTAAAGGTTCCACAAATAAGCATAGGCTTAATAACAGTGGTCACCTATATTTTATACACAGAATGAGCGACATAAATGACAGGGAGAGGAGAGCATTGCTGTTCACAGAGAAACGCTAAATGTTGACCCCAAATCCCACGAGAGGCTCAAAAGAACTGTTTTAAATCTAGAAAAGAGATTGAAAGGGCTCCTAACATAGAAGCAAAGAGAAATCGGCAACAAATATTGCATCCGACATCGATTTACGACTTTACGCCTAACGGACTGAAGGAAGTGACAGTTTTGTACAATATACGACTTGTGTGTCTTTTGGACATTTCACAGAAGGACAAATAGTTTATATCACAGATTTTGTTGTAATTCATTCCTGAAAGTCTTATTTCACATTCTGTGTTTAAGCCTTTGTTTCGACCGATTCGCCGCATTCTGTAACCCCAAGGTCAGGTAGACACAGTTACGTCTCGTTCACAGTTTCTAGCCTAGCGAAAGGTAAGTTAGCCGCAGGTGTCCAGATTTTCATGTGTCCCCCTGGCCTGCAGGGACCAGTATCGCTTCTTTGTTGTGAGAAATGTGACGTGATGCAACATCCGCCAGTCTTGGACATCTGTGATGTACAGAATCACGCAGTTCACAACTTGATTACTTTTTTATATTATAAAATTTCAATTTTTTTAATCGGCAACACCTGAAAGAAAGAAAGTTTTATTAATGATGTGTGGTAAGATTAAACTAGATATGGTGAGATAAAGTAAGTTTGATGTGTGATAAAACTACATGTTAAGTAACTGAGATGCAAAAAACAATTTTCACATGTAGTTCAGTGGTAAATAAAAAACAATTTCAAAACATGTTGCAGCTGGCTGCCATTATAACATAAATGCATATGTGTTTATTTCTCACCCCATCCATCACGGTACATGTACCTACATGTACTAACGGTTCAGTGCAACTAGTCCTCCTTTATAAGACCTGATATGGGCTGGGTTTTTTTTCCAAAGTCGTATATTAGAGGTCTTACAATACATCCATATCCATAGCTACCCATATGTATATCCTTGTCTATGTGTATCTAAATCCTTATCTATGCAGTTGTACTTCGATTAAGGAACCCAGTCCGCTCCAGGATACCCGTCCTTATTCAAGTCCATCGTAATCAAAACACGATTTTACTGTGGGGAAAATCACAATCATACAAAACATATAAAAAATACACACACATAAAAACACACAACAACCTTATTCATGTAAAGCTCAACAAACCACACAATAATTTTGGTCCCCTACCCACTTTGTATCTATATATAAGAATGTCGTTTATTGAGGCAGTCGTTCATTGAGGTACCACTGTATATGAGTTTTCAGTTCCCCGAATATCAAATCAAAAAAAAAAAAAAAAAAAGAGAAAGGCTAGGAATAAAATGTCTGTGATCAAAGGCAAAGGATAAAAGTGTTTTTGGTCAAAGGCAAGGGGTAACAGTGTTTTTGATCAAAGGAAAGGGATGAAAGTGTTTCGATCGAAGGCAAGGGATAAAAGTGTGCCGTGTGACCTTTCCCGTCCTTCTTCTTTCCCTTGTAGGTTTTTGCTGTCGGCTGACTGCTTCTTGCAACCATAAACACCCTGTATGCATGCACGCGCTTACTGCTTGAGATCGCTTGTGCGAATGCACTGAGACAGAAGGCCAAAAACACGATGCAATCATCCTAGTTTAACAGCACGACATGCAGTCACCTTGGCTGTGGTCGGAGGTGCTAAAAGGAATGTCAAGCGGCAGCAATGTACTCACTAGCACCACAAAGTTATATTTGTACTAACAACAAGGGAAGTTTGCAGAAAATATTGTTAGTTTAGAGTATAATTTTAATAACCTGTGCAAATATTTTACAGTGCCTCCAAACACAGTGGATTTGGCCCTTCGGTAGACCTCTTAAAACTGACGTCAGGTGCGCTCGCTCATCTTTGACCTCGTTTGTTGGTTACAGAATCGAGGAATTCTGCGAGGTCAGCCAGTACAAGCTGGTCAATCTCTGTCCCGACGAGACCTCGAGGATAGACGCTATCGCCAAGTGCTGGTGGATTCTCGGCTCTAAGGGGCACAGGAAGTGTCTGAACAAATACACCTTCTCCCCTATCGAAATCTTTGCTGTGAGTATTTGTGAGCAGTACAGAACGGTAGGGGCCTACATCTTTGAGGTCATATGCACTAACTGCAAGCATCTGCAAACAAACGTGCCCCCCCCCACCACACACGCACACACATCCCTCCCACCCAAACGTGAACACATACCGACACACACATCCCTCCCACCCAAACGTGAACACATACCGACACACGCAGACGCTGGTGCCCAGGACCATATGTCGCCCCTATCCCAAAAGGTTAAAATAAGGAAGCATTAACTGACGTAAGAGTCCGCACGGATGATTTCATAACCATACACACGGAGCGAAATCCAAACTTTGTCAAGAAAATCATCAAGCTCTTGATATTTATGAACGAAGTAACTTCTTTTCTGCACGTATCTTTTTTGTCCCCTGCTGTGCAGAACTGCATCGACTGGGCATGTCAGGGATACCCTGCCAGCGACCCGACCAAGAGCTGTGACAAGGTCGCTGAAGCCATTGATGACTGTCGCGAGTTCCCGGGCCTGACCACCCTGGTGAAGGAGTCCAAGTGTTACAGCGGCCTCAAGTACCGGCTGAAGGCAGACAGCGAGGACGACAGCTGTCCATCCTAAACGAAAGACGTCAGACCTTTTCTAACGTCACACGTGTTCTTCGAGCCTTTCATTGAAGTCGAAAATCATATGAATATATCCTTTGTCTTCCCTCTCTCTTTCTTTCTCTCACTCGCTTACTGAGCTTGTGGCCCAAGCTTCTCTTGATTTCACCGTAAGTTTTTAACACTGGACGTTATTATTTTATAGAGAAGGGACCTTAGTGCAGTTGGTTTGAACTCTTTGTGAAGAAACGACGACGGCGAAGTGACGAACAGTCTTGTGGGTCCTTTTCCGACGAAATGTTCACTACACAAGCGGCTAGACCTCGTTATCCGAAACCCATCCGCCATGACAAGTTTTACTCTTGTTTGTTAGCTGGAAAGCAGTGCAGCGAAACCTTTTTTTTAATCTGTTAACTGTCTTTCCGCGATAAGTATTGCATACACAGCAATAATGAAGACTTTCTGGCACATACCCTTCGCCTGTTCTTTCAGCCATGGCTTCAAATTTACTGACCAGAGAAAACCCCACATTTACAGGTGGCACACGTCACACGGTACATGTCACGTGGTGCCAGCGCGAGCCAGTCATGTTAACGCAAAATGACATCATTGTTTGGCCACCACCTTTTCTGGTCTCTTTCGTGTCAGGAAAGCAGCAACAGCATTCACTCGCGGTAAAAACTCACCCGTAGACCCTAATACGCATCAACTCTTATTATTTTTTTTTAACTAAAAAAAAAGTTTCTGTTCTTGTTGATCCGCACAGCGTGTGTCGGTCAGACACAAAAATATCTGGAATAAAGTTTATGTGCATTTTGACGCCATCTTTTGATTTGTCGCTAGTAATGTCGACTTTGCTATTGTTTTCTCTGTCAAAGTGACCTTTTTATACTACATTTTAATCTGTATTGTACGTGTGCATCGGTGCATGTATTCCGTACGTGTGTCCCGTGTTGGGTGGTGAATGAGTGAATGCGCTCCTGTTCACACCTACGACTACAAACGCAGTCAGGTGTTTGCTTCGATTGTTAATGAAAGGCCACACACGTCATTGTAGTGCAGAAAAATTTATCTTTTTTTATTGAGATTTTCTGGCATTTTGCTGGCATCAGGTAGCGGCACATTTCCCAAGGGAGCACACCTTCGGACTCATGTCGAAATCTGCACCAAAATGCATAGTTTGTTGATGGAATCTGACAAACTACACCTATGGGACACTGAAATACACCCAGATGCAATCTGACACTCTACACCTTAATTACAGACACCGTAATATGTACTTGTAGATGAAATCTGACAAAATACTCCTTACAGGCACCGAAATACTTACATGCAGATGGAATCTGACACCTTAGGGATACCCAAATAGATATGTGTAAATGAAATCTGAGAAACTATATCTAGATTCCGGCCACCGTAATATGTAATTGTAGATGGAATCTAATGAATTACACCTTACAGGTACCAAAATACTGACATGCAGATGGAATCTGACAAACTACATCTTTGATGTCATCGAAATACCTGAAGATGATGAAATTTGAAAAAAAACCACCGTAGAGGCACCGAAGAACGTACAGATGGAATCTGACCAACTTCACCTTACGTCCACCAAATCACATAGGTGTAAATAGAATCTGAGATTTTATTAAATACTTACATGCAGATGGAATTTCACAAACAAAGCCTTAATTTATTTATAGGGACCGAACTACATGGGTGTAGATAAAATCTTACGAACTACACATTAGTTACGGCTTAGTTGCGGGCACTCGAAATACGTACGTGGACGGAATCTGACAAACTAGTAAATAGCTGTAAATGCTATTTGCATTCATCCTTTTTCAATATTGAAGACATGCTGATATCAACTGCGCTCAGCAACTGTGGAGGATAACGACACCATGTCCCTCAGAGTAAGGCCAAAGAACATTGCTCCACAGTTCATGGCGAGTTCAGGAAGTTCATTCTCAACGCCTGGAGGCAGGATAGATGGTCTTCCTGGATGCGTTTGATGTTCTGTGGCGAATTTGGTTTTCCTATCGAAATGATCCTTAAGTGTTGTTGGAATTCCATGCTCTCTAGCAGCTGTTCTCAGAGCAAGCATCTTGTCTCTTGTTACTGCTTCCGTCGCACGTAGAAAGGAATTCGAGGACCATAGGACTCTGCAATACGGTAGTCACACATGAACAAGTGCTGACGCAAGATGGGCGACACCCCACCCCCACCCCTTTCTCGTAACTTAATGTTGTTTTAGAATAGGTTTAAAAAATCACACCGTTTGTGCTTATTTGTGGGGTCACATACCACCTCGTCAGCCCCTAACTCCCTTCTACTGGAGACACGAATCTGATTTTTCTCATTTCTAGAAAATAGGACAGACAGACAGACAGACAGACAGACAGACAGACAGACAGACAGACAGACAGACAGACAGACAGACAGACAGACAGACAGAAGGAAGGACAGAAGGATGGACAGAAGGACGGACAGACAGACAAGCAGAAGGACCGACAGACAGACAAGCAGAAGGACGGACGGACGGACGGACGGACGGACGGACGGACGGACAGACAGACAGACAGACAGACAGACAGACAGACAGACAGACAGACAGACAGACAGACAGACGAGCGGAAGGGCGGACAGACAGACAGGTGGGTGTGTTATGTCCGGTCACCACTATCGGTGGCATCCACTAAAGACACTGAGAGAGCTACCAATATCGAACACAAATTCGCAAACTGTTCAGGTTCAGTAGCTTCTCTGTGTTCGAAATTACGAACTGCAGTATGTTTTAGAAAATGTATTGTTCTCAATGGCTGGAGTAACAAAAAGTTAATATCGAAGCGTTTCCTGTTATAAAATTGACCCAGTTCATAATCACATTTATAGATAATTACGAGAAACAACATCACTTACCGGTACCCAACATTCCTGAGGACCAAGTTAAGTATCAGAGACATAAATTTCAAAAAGTGCTTACCGTTCCCATATGCAGCCGTGAGTCTTCATTCTGTTTCGTTTGTAGACGTAGGGACTTCATTCTATTCTTTGGCATTGCTTTTCTGGGTGTTCTTTACTCGGGTAAGTCGGGTATTCGCGTTGTCTGGCCCCGTCAGAAAATGTATTATTTTTTAGTTTCATTAAATTATTATCGTCGGCAGCTCATGTTAATTATGATAACAGTTTAGACAACATTTTACAACAAAACACTTGAAATGGATTTAAAGTCCAAACTAACAGCGCACACAGATAGCCTGACCTCTGTTCCCAGCGGCTTATGAAGTTTTTGCTTGCAGACAACGCAAGTCCGTCTGTCAGTCTGTCCTGTAACACTGCAAACGGTTTTACCAGTAAGGTAATAAGACATATACGATCAATGTGAAGTCAGCCCTATAGATATATATCGACACCGGCCTGAGATTATTGTAAAGACCTTTTCTTAGGTCTGAACTCTTCATCTGCATCGTCGCTTTTTACCTGTGGGCCATACATATTCAGAATCAGGTGCACAGATTGAAATGCCTTTCGGTTTTTGCGTTTGGCATTAATTTGACAACAGCTGAGTACTTATAGTGTTCTACAATGTCAACATCCACAGCTGGATATCAAAACAAGCGCTGTACTCTGGGCCGGCTTGCATGGGCAATCCTACCTCCTCGCTACACCACATACACGAGCACAGAGAGGAGGGGGGGGGGAAATTGGTGCTTAACGTCCAGCCGCAAACTAGGTGCATATCAGGACGGTGTTGCTTAGACAAAGTTTACGTGCTGCCACACGTGGGACTGCTGTCACAACACGGCCTCAGTCCCACTCAGTCACATTATACTGACACCGGGCCAACCAGCCCTAGTACTGTTCCCTGTAGTGCCAGGCGTCTGGCAGGGCAGCTACTAGATTGCCAATTTTTAAGTCTTAGGTATGACTCGGCCGGGATGCGAACCACCGATCTCCCGCCTCGGAAGGGGACGCCTTAACCACTAGACCGCCGAGGCGGTCCACGAGCACAGAGAAGTGCCCATAGGATCAAAAGGGCAGATATGAAATATCATGCAATCTGGTCCAGTGCTGGTTGCAAAGCTCCACATAAAATACACAGGGTATATTAGGGCCTTACGATCACTCTTATTACCAAAAGTGAAGACACGAAGACTCATGCAAGCCAACCCAGGCTTATGTCAAATGTCAAATGTCTAAATATGTATTGTTTATTATATCTCTTTAATAACTCACATCTTATGTCATGTTATGTGATTTATGACAATAATAGCTAGAATTTCATAAAATAACACTAAATATATACAGTACTGTAAACACGTGGTCTCATTCAGATGAAGCTACTGTTCGTATCGTATTCGACGGACTAGTGACAACGTGTTATAGGGTACAGACTTGGATATTATTGATGTGGATATGCAACGTTCGTCGTGTACTCTGTATGTTGAATGCTGTACGTCCCATGGCCACTGTGCGCGTCCTTTCACCTTCTAAACTGCCATGTCCAGTTGTATAACAGGTGTAGTGTCGACTTCGTTGGTATAACTACCCTGCCTAACCTTTTGAGTCCTAACACGTACATTAAGCGTCGACTTCGTTGATATAACTACCCTGCCTAACCTTTTGAGTCATAACACGTGAATTTAGTGTCGACTTCTTTGGTATAACTACCCTGCCTTACCTTTTGAGTCATAACACGTACATTAAGCGTCGACTTCGTTGGTATAACTACCCTGCCTAACCTTTTGAGTCATAACACGTGAATTTAGTTTCGACTTCGTTGGTATAACTGCATTGGTATCTGCCTCAAGTCAAAACACATGAATTCATGGAACTACCAACTAATATGTAAAGACGGCTTTCCTGCCCTTAATTACATTTATCTCTGAAAGAAGATTCGGTAAAGTAATTTCATATTTTCTATTTCTGGGTTTTTTGTGGGGAATATTTTCTTATTTGTTTGTTTTTGCTGTTGCTTTTCTATCCCAAAAGCCCCGAGCAAATAAAAGAAGGCGCAAAGTTAATTACGGTAGGACGGTGGTGTTTTTCTGCTAGTCGAAAGGCCCTGCGAAAACAATGTTTGTCGGCATCTATCGATCCCCACTGAGTAAAACCAAGTCTGTGGGACACACAATGGCCGCACAAAAGACGCTGCTCACAGTTCCCTTAAGTATGGTTGGCCAAATCGGTCACATAAGGCGAATTCCGCCTAGAAGAAATTATTAAACTCTAGAAAAGAAAATAATTTCTCCAAAGTGGAATTGCAGCCACCCACAGATCGCAATTACGGCCATTTGACCTATTTGGCATAGACGCAATAAAGAATTTTGCTGATTTCGATTTGATCATTGACTTTATCATTCTTAACTTTTATTTCTTAAATTTTTAAAAACCTATTAAATGATTATGATGCTAACGCTGTAACAGTGTAATATGTAATTCATTACCAAAAGTATTTATACTGGTTTATAACTAATAGTAAGAAAAATTCAAGACTTCCAGTAGCATGCAATACCCGCAGTGCCATCGTTATCCCTGGCTGCCAACGCCTTCGGCTCGTGGAGTGATGTCGCTCTATCCTACGGGATCCGTTTGGCCTGGCCATGGCGCCTCTTAAAGAGGTACTGCGATGGCCAGTTTTTTTTTTTAAATTTAAGAAACAGTTAAGTATCTCTAACACATACTGGATTCGCAAACCACATGAAAAAACTCGAACCTGTTTTAGAGATATTTGACTATGAACATGGACATTTTCACCTGCCGGCCTAAAACATCCCCACACTTCCTGTCATGGGCGGAAATTAACTTGTGACGTCATAATTGTTTAACCTAGGATCGTCTGCTCCCATGCAATGCGGAGGAGAGTGAACCGCTACACGTGTCCTGCAAACGCAGCGACTGTGACGACAGTTCTGTTGAGACTGACGCGAATTAATACTAGTGATAGTGACGAATGCACCATTGACGATGTTAATGCCGGAAATTGGCTCTACCAGTCCAAACCATACCGACCTTCAAGTTCAGATCTCCTCGCATAATAAACCACAACACGAGCCATACAGCACGAAGGCGATCTGCAGTCTAACTCAGTGAACGACCCAAATAGCAGATTTCTTTCTGACTGGTAAGTGAAGCAACACACTAGTAACACATTTGGTGTTAGATCGTTCTCAGCTGATTCTGAGTCATTCAAAATGTGTTTTTCTTGTGTTTTAGACACTTCAGGTCCTATTTGTCTTATGTATTATATGTAGTCTTCAACTGCCTAATAAGACGGCTTGTGATAATCACACTTAAAACTCAGCTTTGAATCATTACTAAAGTCATCAAATATACTTGTATAGTGCTCAGATATGTACATCCATAAACTAGATTAGCTGAAACACAATTTTAATGTTTAATTAGTGTTTCCATCGTGACCAGGTAAAGGTGGTAATTCCTGCTACTCCTAGGGACTAAAAACCACCAGAGAAAGAAAACCACGTTAATGTCGTTAATGTCAGCAGTTTAGTGGTAATGCTAGAGTTGTTTTTCTGACACAATAAATTCACACTGCCACCCCTGCTAAATAGAATAATGGACTTTCGTTCTGAAAATAAACAATAAAATTTATTCAACATAACTTCATCATACAATAGCATATTTGGAACCACTGTATTTCACACAAATTAGAATTAGATTTTACAGTCCGAGTAACAGAATGAATTCTTGATGAACTCATTTTATGACAAAAATATATTGTGTGTATTTATTCATTCTTCTAGTCTATGGCATCACCTCTCCTACAGACACTTTTAGTCGTATGTGGTTGCCATGTACGATTGAAGTACAGTTACCTGTGTACGCCTTGGTCTATCAGTTACACAGAGCCTTCCAGCAAACGTTTATATCACTCATCCAAACCGGATGCAGATATCAGTCTGTGTCGAAATGCAGAACCAGTCTTGGAATTCTTAGTTGGAGCAGCGATCGAAAGCTGCTCTAAGGCTGCTTGGGACCTTGCCAAAGCTTTAACCCATTCTTGTCGTTTTTTTGCAGAAAGGGAATGTAAACTATAATACCATCAGCATAAGTGCACATTCTCCAGCACCACAGTCCAACCCCGTCTTTCGCTTTTGGGGTCTATTTTCTGCACGAGACGCGTCCACCGCTGAGTTGAGTGTCGTCTAATACACAAATGTGATGTCACGCGATCTCACTTCCGCTTTTCGATTTTGACCAGGTGAGCTCTTCCGACAATAAATAATTATAAATTAACTACTCGGTTTTTCGAAAAATAATGAGCGAAATTGGTATTTTATTCCCTTATTGGCATCGAAAAACGAAATTTTGTCTTTGGTCGCAGCACCTCTTTAATCCCCAGTGAAAGGCATCAATAGACAGGCCAATAATAAATAATAAATAATAATAAATAATAAATATTCACGACTCGACGGAAATTTGTTGCGCCTTAATGATACAGGTCATGTGGCTACAATGGCCATCTGCTATGAGCCCCTTTCCTAATTCTAGAGTGAGCATGCGCTACTTTGAAGAGCGGGAAGTAGGGGTATACACGCAGGCCTGTGCCGTGACAACCTGGCTCTAAATTTACCAGCAAAGTGGTATTTTTCTAAGTATTTGAGTGTTTGTTGCCTTCTGGAAGTGTTTTTCTATTGCGTGCGTGTTTCAATGGGAAAGAATGACTTGTGTTTATTAGTGCAGTGCTCATTGTTTGAGAGGAAAAAAGAACGATAGCTACAGACATTTACAGATCTTTTTCGTGTTTGCCGTGGGGAAGTCTCCTGCAGCTGTTCATCGCAGACCACTTTGCACGGGGCATAAAGACTTTTTAAAATAGACTAAAGTTTGCGATATTTCGTGTCAGGGATAGCAGCGAATGACCCGAGTTAAATCTGTAATAGACTTTGTTTCAACGCTACACATGGGCAGCAAGGCCTGTATTTTACTACTTTGCACAACAGCAGACGATCGAAATACTTTACAGACAGTGAGGTAAAGACAGCGCTCGGAATGTTCAAGACGAGGTGAGATCAGGAATAAACAAGATAATCATTGCATCTACTCAGCTACAAATCCCCAATCAATTTACAATTTACAAAAGCGACACTTGTCCGTCCGTCCGCCCCCCCCCCCCCCCAGATGCAACACTTTTACCTCCAGCCCTCTTCCTTCTCCATCCTAGCCTGTCTCTGTATAAATCCTTTTTGTGTGGATGTGTAGTCCCAAAACAGGTGTGACACTTCTCCAAACATAATAAAATCTTAAAAAGTTCTGTCCTAAGCAACGTTTCCATGATTTATCTTTCATCTCCTTGAACACCTGTGGCCTTGTGATTAGCGAATTCTATTGCTTTCATCAAAATACTTCACCAGAAGGCTTGGAATTTTATTGGTTTACTTCCCTTTGATCACATAAGCTGTCAAGACGACCAAGATCTAGTCCCGGACTGTCACGTCCTGTAGAATACACCGGACTGTCACGTCCTGTAGATTACACAGGACTGTCACGTCCTGTAGATTACACAGGAGTGTCACGTCCTGTTGATTACAACGACTTCTTACATAATGGTGGAGTCATTTCAACATGCTACAACATCAGTTGTGCTTGCGAGGGAGCTTTAATTTGTTCTCTCCTGTTTTAACATCCAGAGATGGTGTCAGAAATGAAAAACATCTAGTCTTTTAAACAAGTTATCAAATCACACTTGTTTAAACTGTATCTTGACTAACCGTTCCATTCCTCTGTACAGTAATGACATTTCGTGCGCCAGTGTCTGTGTGTGTGTGGTGTGTGTGCGGTAGTGTGTGTGGTGGTGTGTGTGGTGGTGTGTGTGTGTGTGTGTGTGTGGTGTGTGTGTGTGTGGTGTGTGTGTGTATTTGCGCAGGTTTGTGTTCGCGTTTGTGTGTGCGCGCATGTGCTTGGATGTTTGTGTGAATGTTTGTGTATGTGTCAGTGCATATGGAAATGTGCACGCGCGCAAGTGTATGAAATGTGGATTTATACTTTGCGCCACTTGACCTCGAAAGGGGTAGGCACACAGCACTTGACAGAATTTGAGACACTAACGGAACAGACACGCACGCACGCACGCACGCACATAAGCGCTCTCACACACGTTTTCCCAGGTATTCTGAAAAGGGTCCATTGGCTGAAAATCCATCTAGGTGAAATTATTTTCCCTGAGAAGGCATTCGGCTAATGTGACCTTTTCGGACAACCATACACAAGCAAGTTTTTGATGGATCCCAGCTTTGGCAGTAGAAGTTCATTTTTCTCCAGCGGGACTTTTTCCGCCAGTTTTTTTTTAAGCAGTCCTTCCGTCGACGTGTTTTGCTCACAAGCCAGATAGTTCCAAAATGAAAAACGTCAGGTTTTAGCAGAGAAAAACAGCATGAAGTACAGGCTGTGGTGGGGGGGGGGACGGCAGGGATAAGGAAGGCATTGAATAATCAGGTAGGAGAGCTGTGACAGCTTGGAATAATAAAAACATTTTTTTATTGACTTAATGTTTCACACTCCCATTTCTCAGCCTGAAAACAGCGCATATACAACAAACAACGGCCCCCAAAAAGCAAAGAAATGTTGTGACTATGTTGTGATAATGATAATACTAAATCTCTAATTAGTATTATTCCACTGCGCAGTATTAAAGACATTTAAATGCTTTAAAAATCCCCTCCAGTTTCAGAAAAATTACTAGGCATTGTACATACACAAAAGGCATTCCGAAGCATATTTATTTATTCATCAAGTCAACAAGATTTTATCGGGGGGGGGGGGGGGGGGGNNGGCTAACAAATTTTCTTTAATTTTAATTGAATGTAACAGACAAGACAGAAACAGACTGCAGCAGTCAGGGGCCAAGGAAACACGGAGCCAGGTCTTTCCTCAGTTTCGTAAATGGTGGGTATATATCTCTGGGTTATTCTTCCCCACTAGAAAATAAATTTTTATCGACTAGGCTGATGCATTAGAAGTGGACCTTACTAACAACGACAGTAATATTCTATAAAAGACTGTCAAGATATACACAGAGAAAAATTATTCTTAAACTGTTTCCCCAGATAAAATGGTAGCTAGATTTGATTGAGAAATGAAGGCCATAAACCTTTCTTGAGAAGATGCACATGCACACACATGCACATGCACACGCACATGCACACTCGCACGCGCATGCACGCACCCACACACATCGCAGAAGACTGCAGAAAGTGTAGGACAACTGTCAAGGCCCTATGCTACACACGAGTAAACTAACTAAACTAAACTAGGTTTGAGTTAACCAATACTACAGGGAATATCGTTTATTCGTGCAAGAATGTGTCTTGCACTCGATTTAAAGGATCGTCATTTTGGGTGTAGCGAGGACTGTATACTTCAATAGTATCGTTTGTCATATGTGCTAGGGAAAAGCAAAGGTCGGGCTGTGACTTTTTGGTGCAATCTGTCCCTTCTGTTTAGGGAACAGGATACTTGGGCGCATCCAGGCACGCGCATGCACACCCACACACAAGCTCGCGAAAATAGGAGTATACACGGATCATACAGAAGTATAAGTATATAACAGTTCGTTTAAAATCAAGTGATACGTTAGCTGTGGAGTGCGGTGTCGGAGCATCTCCATGCGCCCCCTGGAGGCAGTACCTTTCTTGATCTAAATGATAACCACTTCCGGTTTCGGCGAACTAAGTCACGTGCACGTTCTTTCTTAGGAAATGCAATGTGGAAAAATAAGTGGGCCTACAAATGTTTGGTGTGATTTTGAAAAAAACTTTTTCCTGTGTCTTTACAGGTTAATGGTGGCTCCTGAGATGAATAAAACTAATTTTTAGCGGTTCAGTTTAAGTCACACAAGAGGCCGACATGTTTAAGCGCACTCATTTCAAGCAGACGAAAAATCCGGGCAGTATGATGTACGTTGACTTGAAGCGGTATAGCCTGTACGACTGTATTGCTTCAACCTAAGTACCATGCCGCAGTGCAAAGCATTTGGACGTTTTAGCAATCAGGACAAAGTCATTCAAAAGGTTGCCGGTCAAAGTCAGAAAGAGTCAGTACAGCACGCGGACACTTTTAAATTTCTTGGCAAAGTTTTGGAAAACAGATTAGGTTTTAATAAGCATGTTGACTATATATATATAAATAAAGGGAATCAGAGGTTACATTTTTTGAGGAAGTTTAAACGGTTTAATGTTTGAACTCATGTTGTAGAAGTCTCTGACCGAGAGTATCCTCTAGTTAATGCACGGTATAGAAATTTAAATGGCGCGAGTCGTCAACCTAGCAGTCAAAATAATCGGAATTAAACAAAAGCAGCTTTTCGAACTTCGTCATCAGTTTGTAAAACATAAAGCAGGCAAAATTACATCCACTTACATCCACACATCCACTTACATCCACACATCCACTTATGATTCGTTTCAATTATTGCCTGCTGGTCACTTTCGTCACTTGCGAAACGGAACACTTGTGAGTATTCTTCGATTGCGCTCCATCCGCAGTCGGTATTTTAAATTCACAGGCTGGGCAACCTGCTTAGACAAACTATTCAGTTACTGCAGCTATTTTCTAAAAAAAAGTTACTCAAACCAATTGAATAGGCGTACGTGGATTAGGTGAATTTATATGAAAGGGTTTTTGCATATAGGCCTATAACACAAGATGTACTGGGTTTTTTGTCTGGGCTCTGTGCTGGAAAAAGAAATGTTCCATTACATGTATACCAAATGGTTTAATAGACAATAAAAATTATTGTATTGTATTAATTAGGCTTTGAAATAACCTACTAACCGTGTTCCTGTCACATGTCACTCCTAGGGTATCACCTGTCACTTTTCGCAACCAGCTAGCTCCTCCCCTTCTCTTTACACTTAGGTAGGTGAGTGATACGCCATTGGTCATGGCAGCTGCCCTGCTCCACCTAGTCTGACCAGAACCGGTTTACTCGAGGTTAATGCCTCAGAACGACTGCTACTTAAGGAGGCAAAAACGCGATTAGAGGGATACACAGAGAGAGAGAGAGAGAGAGACAGGACATGGAGAGAGAGAGAGTTAATGTAGGGAGACCTAGTGAAACCAGACACGTGTAGACCCACGGACCTCGACCCCTCGCCATATTAGCCAAAGACGTGAAAAGAGTAAAGGACTCCAGCATCTCACGCAGGTACCCGGGGTGTATTCTGCCGACTACTAGACAAAGTAGTAAGTGACTGTTGTTGTGCCTTGTAGGACTGCTCTTGCCATAGATTATCTTAGAGTCTGGGACTCGCGTTTATTTAAGATAGTTGGTTTTATCCTGCTGGAGACAGGAGATGTCATAAGCCAGTTGCCGGGCAAGTACGCTAAGAGGGTATAGAGTGAAGTGCGGTTCGTGGAAGTGTCTTAGCTTCATAGTCAGTCGTTGAATAGCTTTAGAGCTGTGTGTTACAGTAAAGCAGGAGTTTCGTTAGTGACAAGAGTAGGTGCTCTGTTGTTGGTCACTTATTGATTCAGTTTGTATAGCTTCAGAGTTGTGTATCGCAGAAATAGTTGTTTCAGTAGTGACAAGAGTAGGAGCTCTATTGTCGGTCACTTGCTTTATGTGAGTATTGAGCGGGATCATAGGCCGTTTTGCAGTTTGATTCCCCCTCTGGAGTTTGATTATCTTCTTTGTCTGATACCACGTGGTATGACGTAATCAGGCAGCGTCTTACCCTAGATACGAGCAAGGTGATTCTCTGTAAATAACCTGTAGATATATTTGATGTTGTCGAGTCAGTTAGTGTTTGAAATATATGTTGAATAACAGTTCGCTGCAGTTGTGTGTTTTACGAGGGTGGGGGCTCTTGAGCTAGAAGTGTTATGCCTGTGTGAGACTGAGCGAAGGTGTCAGAGTATGAGAATCTTTTCCCTCGGTAGATTTCTCTAGTTGTTCATATTATTTCATAGCGTCGTCACCCTTTGGTGTAGAAACCATTGACCTGTTGCAGTAAAGGTTTTGGTGACGATTGCTCAATTAAATCTACATTTTACGAGATCACCATAAAAGTTTGTCCAGTAATTCTGAGAAGTCGAGTCCAATAAGTTAAGGTACGGCCCGCCACGTCACAGTTCCTTCATTTGCTTGGTTTTTGCAATAATAGGTTGCTAGAAAGTGTTTTAGCTATTCGCGGGTCAGTATTTTCCGGCTCAATCTTGCACTTTCTTTTGTGTTCTTTTTAATTAGCGAGTCTTCAGTATATTAAAACAACAAGAAAGATTTAACATTCACCTAATGCAGTGAACTCTTATCTTGAAATATTTCGAAAACATCCGTTAAATAAAATAAAATAGACTGGCTTTACTGCTTTGAGGTTAGGATAGAAGGTGGAGACATCAAGAATGGGTTGGTTGGTCATCTCCTGACCACAGGCAAAGTTACGAGGAACACAGGGCAAGTGGGATATATGATCGCACTTGCAACCGGAAGTGCAAATATGAAGGTTTATCCAACGCAACCCAGAAGCAAAGTCCCCGTGCTTTCGTTGTTAGATTTCTTAGCAGGGAGAGTGGGTGCAACGAAGCGTGCCTCTAAATATAGGAATATATGAAAACATTAATTTTAAAGAATAAAAAATGGAAAGGGAGTGGGCATGGGAGCGGAAGGGAGAGGGTGGATGGTGGGGTAATAAAATAAGTTTAGCCCATCCAAGACTGACGACGTGGTGCTGGCATGATAGATGTGGGCAACAGATGTAGAAGCTAAAAACAAGACGTAGGTCGCTTTTGTCCTGGGGCCTTCCTGATTGTCAGTGATCTGTATAAAAGTCGTGGAGGGTAGCTAGTGGAGACAGATCCTGGTTTGAAGTGAGAAGAAGGCGAATCGAGTTAACTCGCGCAGAAATCACGTCAGCAAGGGATCGCTATCGATTCGTGAGTATATTAGGATATTCAGGCTTGGTTCTTTAGACACAGCGCTAGATCCTAACGCCCTTTGTTTAACTGGACAGTTGTCCATCCTAGTTTGCCTTGTATCTGCTACAGTACCAACGGATGTTCTGCTTCACGGGTTATCAAAAAGAAACTTCCACAAAAAATCCACCATACAAAGTGGGCCCACAATTTTTGTCACTGCATGCAAGAGCAAGGTAGACATCTAGCGTGATAGTTCTCTGACTATATGCCCAGTGCGAGCCCCCTGCATGTCCAGTGTCACTGCAAAAGGGTGGTATGGGCATCACTATGATTCCTACACTTTGCTTCTAAAAGCTAAAGTTACGCGATGTTTGAAAAGAACACTTCTCCTTACTTTTTACGTTTTCAAAGTACAGTAAAAAAAAACCCATATTAGACCTTCTCATATACGACTTCTTCCAGCATACGATCCAAAAATTTATGACGGAGACCATTCACTATTTAAACGACCTACCATTTACGACTCCCTCCTTAACCTGACCACAGACCGACGAAAGTGGCCGGTTTTGCACAGTATAAGACTTTCCCTGGTTGAGCGGGAAAAGGTCAGCAGACTTATTTTTGCAAAAGATGTTCATTGAGAAACGAGAAATGTCGACCTCAAATCTACTGAGATGAGAAAAGGAACTGTTTTAAATCTAGAAAAGACATTGGCCATGGTGCTTTCTAATAAATGCGTTATATTTGTTTATGCTAGCACTATTACGAAAGACTATATGAATCAGTTCGAAGTCAATCCATTTCATATCACCACAACGTTCCTTGATGTGCACAACTTTGTTTTGTTTTGTTTTGTTTTGTTTTGTTTTTGTTTTTCTGCTGATTTTGTTTCTGTTTGTAAAGTTCACCTTTAAGATCCTCAAGTCTAAGTATTCTTCCGCATTTTAAAGGACATTCATAATTGTGAATTGCTGAATAAGTTCAAGTGCATAATTACAAAGCTAGCATGGCTTAGATAGTAACTAAAACCTTGCTTTTTAAAGGTTAGCGCTTAGATTCCCAGTTTAAGTATTTTAAATATTAGCCACCCCTGGCATAAACATAGCAGCAAAAAGTGCTAGCCAGTTGTAAAGCGTAGCACAAGAATTTATCAAAACCGTTTCCCCACAGAGTTTTTCCGTGTGTTTACAAAACATTTTCGCGAACTGTTTCGCCAAAGCGATTGGTTGTCAAACAGATTTGCAAAACTGATAATTGTTGCTGTTGTTGTTGTTGTTGCCAGTGTGACATTGGCTAGATCATGTTTTGATACCGCTGTTGATGGAAAAACTGGTGGTGGCAACAGCCGGCGTAGTAGTGACAGCAGCAGTAGCATTACAGTAGATGTAAAACAAGGAAACTGGACCAAGCTAGAAAAGGGACAAAGACGAAGACAATCTACATGTTTCGGGGCACTACCCCTTCATCCGGACGACACAAAAACGACGAAAAAACGAAAAGGAAAAAGACTTATATGCAGTAGATGTGGCGCGTAGGAGAAAGACCAGGGGACAGTGAGTAAGAAAGGTTAAAAAGAGGGGCAGCCAATCGCAAGGTGGGTAGGAAAGGGTAGAGAAGGGTGGGGGTGGAGAGTGGGCGGGGGAGAGAGTAAGAGAGAGAAAAAGCAGCGCGGGTAAGGGGGCGTCTCTGAGAGAGAGAGAGAGTGGGAAGGAGGTGAGAGAAAAAGTTAGAGAGAGAGATGGAGGGGTGAGGGGGTTAAGGGAAAGGAGGGGGAGGGTCAGTGTTTAAGGTTGGCGTAGACGATGTTGCTGTTGGTGCAGGTGAAGTTGCGTTTGATGACAAAGGTGGTATTGGGTGTGTGGAGTGTTGTGGCAGTGTTAAGGTAGGGGCAAGTGTGGCAACGGGGGACATTCCACGGGGTGGAGCCGCAGGAAGGGGGGGAGGGAGGTAGTCGATTTTAGTTTAGAGTGTACTAGAAGGTCTCGCAGGTTCTTATCCCGCCGAGATGCTAGGAGGGGGAGTTTTTTGAAGAGGTCGGGTTCAGATTTGGACAACAAGTGCCATTTTGAAAGGAGGATCCTACGTACTGGGAGGTTGTGGGGGTGGTGGGTCAGTACAGCGATCGGCCTTGCCTTTCTAGCTTGGTACAGTTCCCTTGTTTTACATTTAATTTGGGCTTATCCTCCAAGCAGCAGTCACTTGTTTTTCTTTTAGCATTACAGTAGAGCGAGAAGTAGTAGTTAAATATTTGCTGAACCCTCCCCGTCAGCGAGAACACGCAAGCTGTGCATTCTCTCAAGTCCTGTCTTGGACTTGTAGTTCTGTATAATTGTATTTGCACCCTGTAATTCTGTCCAGCCATATGTTTTTAGTACATACACCCCGTAATTTATTTCGTAAATGTGCTCCATGTGTACATCCAGCTTGGAATTTTCTCCTGCTGTGAGCTCCCTACGTGCACGCTGTACATTCTCCCCTACAGCGTACGCCTTGTGTTTTCTTCTATTTGTTTAATCGTGCAAGCCTTTCTCACTATTTGTGCAAACCCAGTCCTTCTCTCTCGTATTTCGTATTTTCTTCTATGTGAGCTGTACATATTATCTTGTTCAGTCAGCGTTGTCTTCTGTTGCAGGAGACGTTGCAGTCATGAAAGCATTCTACGTTTTGTTTGTTTTGAGCTCCCTGGCCTTTGGCCGTGGTGGGTACATGAATACAGAGGCTATATGTAGCTCTGAATACAGAGGCTATATGTAGCTCTGAATACAGAGGCTATATGTAGCTCTGAATACAGAGGCTATATGTAGTTCTGTAGCACTTTTCTGTTCTTGATATTTTTAAACGCTTCTACTTTTCCGGCTTGCAAGCAGCAATAACGACCAAACGATTTACACTTTCTTGTTCATTCCATCTCTGTCAAACACCCAGCTTATGTACTCTTCTAGCTATTAAAAACTCAATCTTCTCTGCCATTCTATTCGATCTTCTCCATAATTCTACTCAGTCCCTCCCTGTTTCTCTCACACACTCACCCGCCTACTCACGGTGCTGAGTCTGTGCCAGAGTTGTCGCCAAGTAGAAAGAAATGCTAAAACCGTCCTTTAACCAACCTTTGAAAAGTGTTCCAAACGGACAATACGCAGAATTCCAGTAGGAGACGCTTCGTCGTGGATTAAAGTCTACACATTCGTGTTTGCCCCCAGCAAAGACTGACACCCTATGTTTCAAAAGTTTAGTCGTCTTTCTTATGTTTTAAATTCTACTAGCAACAGGGATCTATTTTGTCTCGCGGAGAACTCTGACAGTTCAATGCAGAATGCTTACACTGCCGACGATATGATGGCAAGTTACTTAAAGCGACAATCGGTGTTGTCGAGTACTAAGCCACCAGCGTGTTCACTCGTCCATGTACCACATGTACATTTACTTTTGAAGAGGGATTTAGTAAAAGGAAAACTGACAACATTGCGGGGGATCTACAGTTAAGGTTTTTTTTAGTTGAGAGAGGTCAAGGAAAGCCTACAGAATGCTAACTTCAAGGTTAAATTAAAGAGTGAAAGACAATGTTGCCTCCAATAAAGACGGTACTGAGAAAAAAAAATTTCGTCTAGATCCCACAGCCCATATGCAGAAACAAAATTTGAAACCATCGTTAATATACGCGAGCTTATGCTGACCGAAATGATTGTTACGGCAGCCATGTTTCTGCAGACCTCGTCACTGATTGTCATTAACGTCGATGTGTGATCAGGACGAGCGGCAATCACCTGCTACTCGCAGAACGGTAACCGTCTGACGCAGTTCAGCGGTTACAGGGTCAGGACGGAGCTGCCGTGTAAGTACAACGCCATCAAGGGCCAGCGGTGTGGAGACTACATCATCAACCTGACGCCGGGAATCTACTTCAACGGCGTGTCCTACCTAACGAATACCATCTGGATGGGATTTACCAGGATCTCGGACGGCATGGTCTTTAAGGGCCGCACCAGCTACAAGATCGCCGGCAAGGTCAGGGTCATGCGTCATTCCTACCCCTCCCACCCCCCTCCACCAATCTCCTTACTTCGCTGGGATTACTTTCTGCCTCGGTGTGTACGCACGACGTACTTGTATGACATTCAAACATCTTAGTTAAAATAAATCAGCTTTATACTACTCATATACCATGCATACGTATATATGTATTCCATGCAGGTTTTCAAGTCTAAGTAGGCACCTTTTTCTCCCTATTTCTGTCTCTCAATCCATCCGATCGCCAGGCTGTACATTTTTGTCTGTATCATTTCGCAATGTGGGGCGAGGGGTCTAAACCATCTTCATACACATACACCTGGCAGGAAAGATTAATACGCTTTCTTTGGGCAGTGCATCAGTCGGCCTGTTTCTAACTTCGATTGTTCTTGGACCATCTCTGCAAGGATTTGGGATGCTGTTCCCTTCTTTGTCTATTTTTTCCATTCTGCTTCTCTTTTTCTAAAAGGCAGGATCTAGAACACTCAGTTAAATCACCCTTTCTATAGTTCACAGGCGTGCATGTGTTCATGCATGTATACATGTGTGTTCGTACAAGCTCTGGAAGTCTTTCAACTCAACTACCGATCAATTTTCTTCTGTCGTTCACAGTACCTGACAGAGCTAAAGTGCGAGGGTAACACCACGCTGGAGCCCGCCGTCAAGAAAGAAGGTGACTTGAACTTCACCGACATCTTTGACTACTCGCCGGAGGACGACGGTCTTGGAGTAAACTTCAATGAGAAGAGCGGAGCATTCCAAATAACCTTTGGCCTGTATCAGTTCAAGGGCGAAAAAGTGCATTCTTCTGATTGGGCCTTCACCTGCAACGACGACAGCGTACCCCTGGTTCCCTACCCTGAGCAGCTGTGCGGTAAGAACCCGAACTCGTCGTGCAGCAAAGATTGTAGGTTATCGTTAGATGTACCTGTGTGAGGGAGGCTTAATACAATGACGTCAAATGACGAAAGCGTGACGTGAAATAAAAAAAACTTCAGCATTTCGGGGTGGGTGCGGGGAGGGAACTTGGAGGGAGGGTGGAGAGGACCTCAAGATTTTATCAAAAAGTTGCAATGGGTTTTCTGGTTTTATTTATACTGGAGAGGGCAAGTGAGATAAGGCGGAGTGAAATAATCAAATATGTGTGCATGTGTGCGTGCGTGTTTATGTTTATCTGTGTGCGTGTGTGCGTGCGCATCGCTTCATATAGGAAACATGTCAAAGACCCTGAAAGACAGAACAGAGTTTAACGACGACGCGGCCACTGTTATCTACGACGTATTCAGCAATCCCAAGATCACCGAGTATGGAAAGTAAGAACTCCTCCCTCTCTGCTTTCGATGGAAACATTCTGTAGCCCTGATCAATCAAAATAATCTCCCCTACTCATACTCCCTTACTTCAAGCAGAAAGTGGATAGAAGTTTACATGATCAGTTTATTCAAAATTGGTTAGAAGATATAGATACAGAAGACATCTATAAGAACTACAGAATTATTAAAACTTCTTTCACTTTCGAAAACTAAATAAAAATATTGCCCCTAACCACTACTTACCACTTCCTGAATTCCGACACTTGTATAACAACTTCCCAGTTCAAACGCAAAGTATACAGAGAGGAAAGAATCTGTCATCTTTGTAACAGTAACGACATTGGTGATGAATAGCATTATTTAATCTGGTGTGATAAATTTAAGGCTGACCGAAACAAATGGCTACCGCATTTCTACAGAAACCGCCCTAACGCTCATAAATTTCATGGCCTGCTCTCAACAGGGAGAAAACGACTACTTACAAGGCTATCATGTTTCATTCAAATCCTACTCAAAGACTTTCCTGGAAATGGATAACATGTGCTGTATCTTTGTTTCTTGTCACTTTATTGCAAGCTGTTGCGAGCCTCTTAAGATAGGCTGTTAATTCGACTGCTTATCCTAGTGAATTTCTGCTCACTTTTCTCACTTTTTTTGTTGCTTTGTTGCTTATATCTTGTCTTCATATCCCATTGAGGGTGAAGAAAAATTGAATTAAATTGAAAACTATTCCGAAATAATGTTTTCCGCGTCAGTGGTTTCACTTTTATACACAAAATTAAAAAAGAGGGAATAAATGGAGACTTTTAAAACAGTTACGGCTTTTACGTTCTGTATTCGTCTTGTTTTTGCATGCTTGGTAAAGGGAAATAATTCTTTCTATTCATCGTTTCCTTTCCTCTTTCTGTTTGACTCGGAAATCTCGAAGAATATCTATGCAGTTTTTTCCCTTTACCTTTCGTCATGCACGCTTTCATCCCTTTCCTTTCTGTTGGTCTTTCTGATTTGATATTCGGGGAGCTGAGCGCTCATATACAGATAAAAATGTAGCTAGATATAGACATGGATGTAGAAAAAGGTAGATATGGGGATTTCAAGATGCAGAAAAATATTCACTTTCATGAAGCTATATTCCTTACTAACAACAAAGCAAGTTTGCAGAAATTATAAATGTTAATTTAGAATATGTATTAATCTATGCAAGTTTGTTGCCATGTGACATCACTCTTACAAAGCCTCCAAACGCCGTTGATTGGCCCCTTGGGTAGAGCTCATTACACTGACCTCGTTTGTTGGTTACAGACTCGAGGAATTCTGCGAGGTCAGCCAGGACAAGCTGGTCAATCTCTGTCCCGACGCGACGAGGAGGATAGACGCTGTCGCCAAGTGCTGGTGGATTCTCGGGTCTAAGGGGCACAGGAAGTGTCTGAACAAATACACCTTCTCCCCTATCGAAATCTTTGCTGTGAGTATTCGTGAGCAGTACAGAACAGTACATCTTTGAGGTCATATGCACTAACTGCACGCATCTGCACACACACACACAGACGTTTGCGCGCAGGACCAACTATACACGCACACTTTCTCGTCACCTCCGCGGTCCGGAAAGGTTACAATTAAAAAGCATCAGGTGAGCTATCATTCCACACAGACGTATTCATGAGCATACATAGGGAGCGGAATGCACGCTTTGTCAAGAAAATTCAAGCTCTTGATATTTGTAGGGAAGTAATCTCTTTTATAAACATGTCTTTTGGTGTCCCGCTGCTGCGCAGAACTGCCTCGACTGGGCATGTCAGGGATACCCTGCCAGCGACCCGACCAAGAGCTGTGACAAGGTCGCTGAAGCCATTGATGACTGTCGCGAGTTCCCGGGCCTGACCACCCTGGTGAAGGAGTCCAAGTGTTACAGCGGCCTCACGTACCGGCTGAAGCCGGACAGTGAGGACGACAGCTGTCCTTAAAAGGACGATGTCAGAATGGCCCTGATTTTCCGACATCACATGTGTCCTTTGCGTTTTTGATTGCATTCCAACATCAGATGGATATATCTCTTTGTCTTCCTCTGTCTCTCTTTGACCTCACATGACTTTGAGTGCCTCAGATGTTCTGCTCACCTGTACTTTATCCAGCTGTGTAATCTTCTCTTTCCTTTTTTTAAACATGGTTGGTTAAAAGAATTCAAGTGGATTTAAGTTCGATGCCATAAATTCGAACGTGTTGGACTAATTCTACCGTTATTCCACACTAAAATTTTTTTTAAAAAAAACATAAACGATGAAGAGGAAAAAATGGGACAAAAGGAAAAAATAAACCCACTTATTTAAAGCAGTCTAGCAATCTCAGCTTTAGCGAGAGCCGTCACAGAATTTGCTGCCTGCAGTCCTTGCTCGAAATCTAATAGAACAAGCCTCTTGAGTGCGCCTCTCTTGGAAGTGAATGTTTTCTGTTGGACAGGCACAGTTATGTGGAATAAACCCAATGTGTTCAACACTATAATCTTTTGTCCTTGTCGCTTCTATTGCTGGTTTCGCAAATCTTTCTTGATATGGACCTCTGTATTGTGTTTGCGTACGAAAGCGTGCTTTTATACCTGTGTGTGCATAAGTGGTGTGTGCATGAGTGGTGTGTGCATGAGTGGTATGTCTGTTGTCTGTGTATGGAGAAAACATTTATTTCGAAGCCACCGGCCGATGTGGAAAAAGTCACCACAATCTAAAAAGAAGACAAAAAAAGTTACGGAAGTAATTATTTAAATTTATTTTCCTTTTAGCGTAATAGATTAAGCGCAGCTATTGACTATACACCATTTTATTCTCTGCAGGAGAGGTGCGCGCGCGCGCGTGCGTGAGTGCGTGCGTGCGTGTTTTTTCCCTTGAAAAATCCGTAAACCTATTTCCCACGCAATTCTTGGTCTCCTGGGGAACCCTACAGAAAGTATACCCAGACTGTCTTCAGTGTTTCGAAAAATGGACATAACTCTGGATTTACCTGTTATTTACATGTACATAGAAACCAATAATCTCAAACACATTAAAACCTTGTGGAAACTTAATAATTCATAAAGAACAAATGAGGACCGAGCGCTTAAATTGGATTCTCTGTATGCACACTTTGTGCACCGAGGGTTAGCTGTGTGAAGAATAGCGCCGTTATAAAGAAAGGGATGGCAGCTCTTTTTTGAGGATCTGCCAAGTTCCTTTCTTTAGGCCCTCTCTTTGCTACGTGCTTGGGTACGGTAAGCTCCCTTGGGCACATACGTCTGCATACGGCTATGTTTGAGCGAAACTTAATAGTCAACATCTAGCAGAAATATTTCCTTTTGTAGCACAAATTTAAAGTAACATGTTTTTCGAATCGTGGGACGGTAGAACAATTGCCTAGTCTTGTATTAAACAGTTATTTGTGTACAGACGAGAGAGAGGCTGCTCGAACAGTTGAAGATAACCGAGAAACTCTTAATAAGTCGTCATCCGGAACGATTGCTTCCCTTGTTTTCTCGGAGATACGCCGACGACAGGCCCAAGCGGCCGAACAGATTCTCGGAAACGTTTTACTATTTATGTATTAGTATGCAAGAGAGGTATAAAGCAGTTTTAACACGAGTAAGAATTTCTGGAGATTCAATTATAACTGGTTGAGATGTCTTGTAATCACTAGATGCTGAACGACAGTCCTCTAATCTAGTGGGTGATGACAGTCGATCTTGCAAAAAAAAAAAAAAGATGGAGAGGGTTAAATTAATATGACCTCGATAGGCTTCGATCTTGATGAAATTGCGCTTAAGCTCATGTGTTGCTTTTTTTGACGTTCACAGGTAAAACCATTCGCTGAAAATAGCAGATTTTAACTTCACAATAATCTTCACTCGCTCGCTCGCTCACGCACGCACACACGCACAGCCTGGGATGGGAATCAAGGAAAAGAGCGAGAGAAGAGAGGGGTCTGCGTAGAGCGAATGAGAAGAAAGGAAGCTGGGCGTGGCGATAGGAGGGAAGACGGATGGTTTTCACCCTCCCAGGTGCCAAACGCGGGCTTCCTTTCTACAGGCGTTGTCACAGCTTCCACGAGAGCTATAGTTCGTGCATGCAAAATATACCTTCCGGGCATCGAAATACATAATAACGCTGACAGGCAGCCTGTCAGTGACAGCCTCCCCCCGCCCCCAAGCACACCTCGCAGCCATCTGGCAGTACCTCTGGGGTACCTGTGCGTATTATTTTTCGTCAAACTCCATGGAAAGACCAGGTAAACAGGATTTCTAGAAGCGTCACGTCTCACCACATGCCTGTCTGCTTCCAGACGTTCTCGCCAATTATCTGGAAATAACACTGTAGGAACCTTTTCACTCGTGTTCACAGATCTCCCGTATGGACTGATGCATCGGGATACAATCTTCAACACACTGGACGTTCGTTTCTGTTTTAACGCACCATAGTGTCAGGAGGAAGCAGCTACTATGTCAAAACTTTGAAGGTGAGTCTTGAAAAAACCATAACAGCTAATGGCTTTTAAGCAAAATGTGTCACTGGTTGGTGCGGGATATAACTTATAATAGGAGGTGAGATCTGCGTTTGCTGAAACAAGATAATCAGAGAACAGAATCAGACAAAAATCAGTATCTGAACATCGATTGGCGTTTGAAAGAGACCTCGTGCATCTGTTGGCTGAGGACGTGTAAAAAATCTAGTGCAGGAAAACTGCTTTTTTAACTTTAAGATAAGATCTCGACTGTTCACAATGTGCACGTGCGCGTGCGCGAACATTTGATGCAGCAGACTGGAGGTTAGCTATGTGTCGGGTCGAGAGTCCAGAGTGACTGGCGGATGTGGTGGTGAGTCCCGCTCCGTGCCTCGGTCTATCGTTGTGACGGAACACGCGGCGGTGGGAGGCCAGTGCGGGGAGGTGTTGGGCGGCCGGGAACACTGTCAAGCATGGAGTTCAACCATCCACGGCACAGCAACGGCAGCAGCAGCAGCAACACCAGCAGCAACAGCAGCATCGGCAGCGGCGGAGGCGGGCGAGAGATAAACATAGCGGTGCTGGGAGCCAAAGGTGTCGGGAAGTCAGGTAGGACAGCAACCGCCACTTTTTTTTTTTACAGCGTGTACTCTTGTCATTTTGGTGCTGATGCGTTTGTTTGCAGTGGTGGTGATGATGAATGAAATGTTGATGCAGGTGATGATGATGGTGGAGCTGTTTTTGGTGGTTGTGGTGAGAATGATGACAACTTCACCTACAATGATAATGATGGTCGTATAATGACAAAGATAGTAAATCGCTCATTGGGTCGGGCAAGACAGCGATGTTAATGGGCCGCGTAATACCAGATTATGCCGCATCTGCCTGTTAACAATATTCGTATATCTCTTTCGCTGTGACAGTGAATAGATTTCCCGTGTCACTGAATTGGTGAAAACAAGGTAACTGAGCCAAGCTCAGTACTGAAACAAACTTCAACATTTCGGGAATTCCCTCTTCACAACACACATCATAAATAAATATGAAAATGAGAAAATGAGAAAGAACCCCTCTGTAGATCAATTAATGACTGTCACATGGGAGGTATGCACATAGCTGTAGAAAGCGTTTATAACGCTAAATTATAAGTACATATCTCTATCGTTGTTTCGTTATTTGTCATTTTCCCTTTTAAAAAAACAGACCTATCCCATAATCCAGACTTTCATTTCGTCCAGCCCGATGACTATGCACCTGCTGGAAAAAGAATTAAAGAAAAACACCGGACAAAGGTGAACGGCCGACACATTCGGCTTATGCTGCACGTTTTGATCACCATCTGAATCATTGTGATACACTGCATGCAACAAAGTGAGAGTGCGATGGTGAGGGGGGGGGGGAATTGGTGCTTAACGTCCAGCCGCAAATTATGTGCATATCAGGACGGTGAGTGCGATGGTGAAAATGTCTCGAATGGTGCAACTGGCAAACTTTAATTAACCATGATTTGAGTGAGACCTTAGCGCGAGGCTGGGAAATGATATATGTCCAAAGGGCACTGCCATAGGCGTCTGGGCAAGTGCAGGGATTCTTGGGGAGGGTGGGGACTGGGGGGCAGTTTGTTCGAGAAATACGGAGGTAACTTCTTTTGGATAAGAAAGATTGCTGTAGAGGCATCATCATCATCATCAGCAG
>SMGT01013934.1:196750-210915 GCA_004794575.1 Lanistes nyassanus | reverse complement strand
CTTCACCAGCTGCCTTGCCCTGAACTCTCTCCTGTCTACCTCACTAACCTCTCACCTCGTCAGATCAGTGAATAGAAATAGACGTCTGCATCAAGATGGCCGTGCATTAACCTGCAACTTTGTTCTCCTCACTCCTTGCTGGTGATGGTTATGTGAAGAGCAGAGGCGTCCTTGAGATGACTGGCCAGTCCGTATGGGCTCCTCCCCCCGCCCCTACCCCCCCCCCTTTGTGTACTTATCGCCATTTCTAGATAAATCAAAGAGGGCTGGTTCTTGTTGGTTTTCAGTCTTGCGCCGCCTGTATATCTCCTCTTTTTCTATAGAAAGCAGACACTGGAGGCAAGATGTTTTTCTTGTCGTTATAACACAATCAGTCCTTGAATGGCGCTAGTCCTCAGTTGGGAGTGAATTAATACAAAATAAATAACCTCAATAACAAGCCCTCTGTAGGGGGCTCCCATGGGCCATCGAAGTTTAACCCTATGATACCTAAAGAGTCGCTCGGTGACACCCACGTCCTCTGCACTGCATGTCGTCAAAGCCCTGGACCTCATCCCCTATCCTCCCCTGCCACTGCATTTCCGAGAAATTATTCGTATTTTGTTCCTCGAAGTACCCAGATTCTCTAGATTAGTTTACCAAACGAGACACATCCCTTCCCCTGACCTTCTAGTCCCAGCGTCTCCTGCTGAAGATTTCAGTGAACGTCTGTCCTACGAAGAAAACGCACTCAAGTTTTGATGAAATTGTTTTGCAGTTCTGCTGGAGACGGGTGGAACCAGTTCTACGCGGCGGTCGTCGTTCGACATAGTCAAACTGTTAGATAACAACGTCAGACGGACGCATTTGCAGTGTTTCACATTTTACGGCATCCGACACTGTAGCTTGTTCACCTGGACAGACCCAGGGGGCGCTGTACCAGCGGCGCCAGTTCCGCTTTTCGAGAAGGCGGGACAAGGTTCTTTAATATCAGCAGACGTTATTGTCGAATTATCTAATTAAACGCGCAAGGCGGCTGACGGGCCGTCGGAGGGCTGAAGACTCGTGGATAACATTCTGCTGGAGCTGGCCTGGTGGGGTGAGGGTAAAGTTAAGCGTTTAATCGCTCTGATGCTTTCTTCTTCTCTTCGACGTCCCTCGCCATTCTTGCTCCTCTTATCAACACCCCCCATCCCCTTCACTGTCTTTCTGAGTGAGTGAGTGAGTGGGTGAGTGAGTGAGGTTGATGGAGGGGAAGAAAGAAGTATTCCTCCACTCCCTGCGTCGTGTGTGAAGAGCATTCATCAAGCGAACGGCTTTACACGAAATGTCTGTGTAGAACTGTACTCCGGATGCTGGCGTCGTAGGTTGATGAATGGTGGGCAACTGCATCAAAGGGAAAGATAGCGTAGAAATGCTAGGGAAGATAGGAAGAGGAAAAAAATCAAGATGAAGCCCCACAGATACCTAAAACGATCACGCGTGCTGCCATCTGTGACAGATTATTAATTGCATACACAGAGTGCCCTCCGTCTGATACGACACAGACCCAAGACATGTTTCCCATTTATTCGGGTGACAAATCGTTGTCCTCTTGGGATTTTGTACGTTCTTTTCCCACCTCCTGTTCCTTAACTGTATCTCTCCCTGCCTACCTGCCTGGCTTGCTGGCTGTGTGCCCTCTTGTCCCTTATCTTCCAAAAGAAAATACAGCATGATGACATCATATCCGTTTAGTATAATCACCTCATATCAGTATACTTCGATCATATCACATGACATTAGTACGATCATAACATCCATTTAGTATGATCACCTCACATCAGTATAATACGATCGCATCACGTCACATCATATCACATTAGAATGACCACATTATCAGTAAAGAGGATGCACTCTCTTCCTCTTGTTTCTCTTACCGCCTTCCGCCCTGTCAATCTGATCATCATTCCAGGGTCAACATTTCGTGTGGGTTCTTTCTCCCCATCCTTGCAGAATCTCCCACAGCCTCGGACGGATGTGTTGCACGTGTGTCACACCTCGTGACTGAGGCCTTTGTAGCCATTTGGAAAGCACAGAACAGTAGGATCAGGATTCTGCGGCTGCAACCAGGGAAATTAATGTGGCTTCTGCACAACAGCGCACACGGGATTGAACTATCAGATATTAGGGATTCGCTGTATGCACACGTGGTACACCGGGGGTTAGCTGTGTGAAGATTAGGCTCGTTTAAAAGAAAGGGACGGCAGATCTTTTGAGAAGATCTGCCATGTTCCTTACTTTCGACTCTCTCTTTGCTACGTGTTTGGGTACGGTAGGCTCCCTTGGTTGCATACGTCAGCATACGGGTGTGTCTAGCGCTGCCAGTACCTTGTTGGGATTATCAGATATTCCCCGTTAAAACAATTCTACCGTTCCGGGTCTGGAAGGCCTACAGGTCTCAGGGGAAGTAACCGATGGTTCAGTCCTGCAAGACGAGACCATGTGCTTGCATATACATGTAGCTCCTCAGATTGTCTTAGTAAAAGTCATGTCACACGTAGTTAGGAAAACACTTCCTCTTGAAAAAATATCCGATCCATAGTTGGTAAACGGCAAGCTTCTTAAGCACTTGCTGCAACAATTTTTTTGTTTCATGTAATCTGGTTGATTTAAAACTTGTTTTCCAAACAGGTTTCCTATTGTTTTGGCTGCTTTCAAAAGCATATTTACCACAGCTTCGAACTGTTTGTGTGAACCCAGCCATCGCTGGCGGAGGACTGACTACGTTCGTTTGTCTGCCACTGTACACAAGGTACTCAGTGTTATATGTTTCTTCAGTCACCCAGTCATCCAGCCAGTCATCCAGCCAGTCACTAAGCCTTTAATTTCTTCTCTTCCTACCATTTTGTCGTCTGTGGATACAGCCCACTTGTGGTACAAGCGTCTCGTCAGTGCACCTCGCGCCGATGCCATGTTCACGCGAGAAATTTGCAAACACTTCAGCTTCACGAGAATTGATGTGTTCTTGTTGAGCAGCAGGTGTAAGTGTTTGGCACAGATGTCGGGTGCTCTTCCTTAACATAAGAAACACCGGTGACTCATCGCTCTTTCTTCATCATTTGAAACCTATTCTCAATTGTCTGAATAGCTAGCCGCGTTGGCTGAACTTTGCAAGACTGTTAACGGAAGTCCAAACACTGGCAGAGTCAAAGTTTGCCCTTACCCCCCCCCCCTTTCAAATTCCCCCCCACACACACACACACAAATCCGCACTGTTAGAATACTTTGTAAGATATGTCCGTTTATAAACACGAGTGAGTGAGGGAGAGAGAGACTGATAGAGATACGGAGAAAGAGAGACAGAGAGAGAAAGAAAGAGAGAAAGGGCTAGGGAAGAGGGAACTGTGGATAGGTCAAGGGAGAAGAGGAAGACGGACTCGATAGAGGTTTTCCTGTTTCTGAGAAGACCGCGCGCCCTGGAAATCACACAATGAATACTACGTTGTATCACGGTAAACAAAAAATTATCTTTCCTTATAACAAGCTAAAATTTTAGATACGCCAGTCGGTGCTCTCTCTCTCTCTCTCACACACACACACTCATTCACACACACACACACACAAGCGCGCACACAGACTCACTCACTGAGCGAGCAAGCAAGTGGGTGGGTGAGTGGGTGAGTGGGTGGGTGAGTGGGTGGGTGAGTGGGTGGGTGAGTGAAAACGGAGAGACTGACTTTGGAAGGGTAACTGTGGGCTGAGCGGTTGAGAGAGGACTACAGGGTGGATGGGAAGACAGTTCCCACACAAACAGTTTCTTTCATTCAGAACAAAGACCTTTTGAGGTGACTATTATATGTTTTGAAGTAAGTAACAGTAACAGCGGAAAATAACTACTAAGTTTCCAGCATCGTGCGCCCGAGCGCGCGCGCGCACACACATACACACAGAAGCTCGCGCAAGTGTACATTTACAATTAACCCTTATTTCCAACTCCCGAACGCTCGCTGCAAGTGTTTACCGATGTCTGGCATGAGGACAAACTTGGCAGAGTAGGCTATTAATAGCAGCGCCACTGTGATAACACTGTGACCGCAGGCAGGTATAGCGGGAGGCCCTAGACTGTTTACCTGCAGACGCTTCACCGAGACCACAGGCCAGTTCCACAGACTCCGGGATCGATCGCCGGTGAGGCTAGGTCATGACGTCAGAGAACGTATTTTCGAAAGCAGAAACTCTGACGCCTGACCTAGCGTCACTTGCGAACCTGGGATTGGTGTTGATGGAGCGGCCTTTTATACCGGATGTAAGCACCGACAGCACGTGTTCGGTCTTGGGAGCTGACGGCGGGAGAGGGAGGTGGTGTTGGTGGTGTTGTTGTGGTGGTGGTGGATCGTTCGTTCATTCACCTTTTGGCTGCTGTCTGGTCCGCCGTCTAACGGGACAGTAATACCTCACAACCCGTTCTTAATCATCTCGTGCGCCTTTTGAAGTTTCCGCTGTTCTCTTCTCGTTCGCAGCAGATCGCTGCATGCGGTGCAGAGTTCGGATCCACGGTCTTTCGTGTTTGCATCACCGGTCACGGGTGATCGTAAGGCTCATTTGCCCTGTGTACTTTACCAGCGAAAAGGCGATAAGAACGTTCATGCAAGCCGTCCCAGGGCTGTAGGCGTTTGTATCTTCTGTTCGTACGTGTAAAGGTGCACATAAAATACATAGGGTGGATAGGCCTTGCGAACAATCTTATGTGCAGATACGAACGCTCATGCAAGCCAGCCCCTTAAAGTAGTAGTAAGACTCTCCCCCACCCCACCCCCACCCCCTCAGCCACCGTATGATGTTCGTGGATCTAAATGCATAGCAAACGAGACACAGGAACAACCTGTATTCGTTTGGCTCTGTTGGTGGGAGAGGAGAGCGGGCAGGGAGATGCAGAACGAAAAACGTTAGCATTGTTCATTGACCTTTTGCTTCTCTTCCGTCTGCACTTAAAAAAAGAGGGGGCAGAGCTTCCTCTCAGTTCCTTCACCCCGTGTTATTTATGTGGATGTTTACGCTATGAAAAGAGACAGAAGAATGGTGAATCCCAGCTCAGCTCTAATTGACTGTCTAGGCGTTTCATTGTTATTGTCACATCCGTCGCCCCCTTCTCCACACGCTTTTTGCATGCCTGTCTTAGCCGCTTGTCTAGAAACGAACACCAGCGGAATTCCGTGAAACTGTGCTGTCCTGTCTTGTAGTGCAGAGTTGTAGGCAGCTATGCACTACAGTTAATACGAAACAAGCCCATGGCTGAATCATGAGACTTGGTGCTGTCTGGCTGTCTGTCAGGCAGGCTTGGTCTTGAATATCACCGTTAATGCCACAAAGATAACTTGGTTCTTTTTTGTCACTCTGCCCTACCCCTTAATACCACTTCTATTTCTCTCTCTCTCTCTCTCACGATCGCCTCGGTGGTTTAGTGGTTAAGGCGTCCGCTTCCGAGGCGGGAGGTCGGTGATTTGCATCTCGCCCGAGTCATACCTAAGACTTAAAAATTGGCAATCTAGTAGCTGCCCTGCCAGACGCGTGGAACTACAGGGAACAGTACTAGGACTGGTTGGCTTGGTTTCGTGACTGGGTGGGACTGAGGCCCGTGTTGCGACATCAGTCCCACGTGTGGCAGCACGTAAACTTTGTCTAAGCAACACCGTCCTAATATCCACATAGTTTGCGACAGGACGTTAAGCAACTAATACCCCCCCCCCTCACCTCTCTCAGACAAAAGGTCAGGAATTATATGTCCGGCTAACAGTAGCTTGATTACATAATATTTGAGTGTGGCCGTCTGAACGTATTTTAACACTGGCGCCGTGTGTGTTTATGCATGCACCTGGGTGTGAGTGCGCACGCGCCTCTGTGTGTGTGTGTGTGCGCGCGCGCGCACGTTTTTGTGTCTGAGAGAGGGAGAGAGATAGAGAGGGAGACAGATCATTACTGTGCTTTTATGCTGTAAACATCATCATGGTCGAGAGAAGAGTGACAAATTAATTATCATATCTCAGATCCTTCAGAGTGGTCGTGATGGAGCTAGGGATAACCTGTCTCCTTTAGTTTTGCACCAAATCTGTCAGAATGTCAGGCAGCGTTCTTTCACCACTCCTCTTATTACTGCCGATAAGTAGATTCTTGGCAGTGTGACGCTGGTCTCAGATCCAGAGCCTGTACTTCAAATCCAAACCAGGTGTGCCTAATTAATAGACATGCGACCGCACTAGTAGGAACATTGTTCCTGTATGTACCTGGATAACCTCTGCGCTTAAAATAGAGGGTTTGGGCCCATCAGCAAGAGCTATAACCCGCGATATCTGTGAGGTAATTTACAGACTACAGGTTCGCATGACTGGCAAGGACGGGCCTTTTGCTGTGAAGGAACACAGTTCCCTTGTCCAGCCGCACACATACTACTCATCTCGTTCACTCACTGTGCGCATTTCCTGTTCCTCACAAACGCTGCATTCCAGTTGCTGACTGTGTGTGATGGTCTGCCTGCACTTCAGTGGAGGACAGCTGTGGCGATTGTAATTATTCGTGACCTTTCGCCGACAGCGCGTGCTGAAAGAGGAAAGGGAGAAAAAAAGGGGAACAAAACGGGCCGTGGGGGTGGGTGGGTGGTGGAAGAAAAGTGTTAAAAATAGCCAGTGCAAACATTAAGAGAATGGAAGAATGCTGCTCTCTACACAGAAACATAGGGACCCTACTGTGTGGGAACGAGGGAGAAAAGAGTTCTGAATGTCAGGAAAAAACAAAGAGGTAAAATAAAACTAAGAGTGGGTGACAGAGAAAAATAGAAATCGAGCTGTGATTCTGTGGAAGAAGAAATATATCCCCTGCGCCGAGGTCAGGTTTAAAAGCTTTTCCTTCGAGCAGCAGCTACGGCCAACGTCACAACAGAACATCAACATCAGACCAGAGCCGTTATCACAGGATGTCTTCCATTACCCGTGTTCCCTGGATAGGTGCACAAGTGGATTTTACGTTATGTGGATTTGGGATGTGTAAGAGCCCAAACCATGAAATCATCTCTTTTTCTGTAAACCAGTGTCACAGTATCAACACTTCTTGGCATAGCCTTCGTCTCCTAGTTCTGTCTGATACAAATCTTTTGTTGTCAATCTGGAATCTCGATCCAAAGTCCCACTCGCTCGCTCCCTCCTTAACTCCCTCACTCTCTTTTTACCTCTTTTGCTCGCTCTCTCCCTCCCTAACTCTTTCAATCGCTCGCTCATTCACTCACTCACTCTTGGCAAGAAAGCAAGTCTCTGAGAACAGGGTAAAGTTGAATAAACGGCAGTCCCTCAAGCTGTTTGGCATGTCTTTCTTGTTTTGCACTAAGCCTTCGGGAGCTGGGCTGGGCTGTGCCAACCAACTTCGATTATGAGAGGGTGTTTCTTAACGGAACCAATGCGCTTTATGGTTTGCCACACTTGGCCATGGTCATACATAATCAGGTTCCAGCAACTATAGGATACACGTTCGTGCGATTAAGAAGGGCTTTGACGAAAGCAGGGATTAAAAGAACTCAGTCTTGTCAAAACTAGCTACGCGTCGGGCCCCCTGATAGATTTAGTCACCCGAAAGACAACCAGCTACTCGGCAGCTTTAAAGTTTTAAACTTGTTTCTTCCGACTGAAGAGCTACATGAAAAAAGCAGCTCATCAAAGCAAAAACAATGCCTTATATATTTTGTTAGCATCACATGGTGGCGTTTATAAAATCTAAAACAACTCGGACATTAAAAATGAAGTACACAAACAGTTTTACCCCCATCGAGCACTGAAAGATTGTGGCATCCTGTTGTTTTCACTTCTCTATCTCTCCGGGGCAGGCACGCTGAGCTTATATATTATATAGATGATATATAATATACATATAATGTATATTATATATACTGTATCTCTTATATATATATAGCTCAGTAAGCAGGAGCCAACAACGAAGCCAGCGAAAGGCATTCAGGCAAATGATAACGGACGACATGGCTGACGTGTTGACAGGGGAGGTAACTGTTAAAACTTGTTCCCCGTCAAACAAAATTGACGTCTGCCGAGCAGTGAATGTGGCAAACCCTAATGAGTACCTGAGAGTGCAGCTGCTGACATGTTCCGTCAACTCGACTTTGAATAAGAACAGTTATAGTTGAGTCTATTTGCTGTTAGATGTTCATTCATTCCCAGGTGTAGAACAAGCTCAAAAATGGGTTACCTGACTTTTCGTTACCGCCTTTCAGTAATGAGCGCTCGCAAGGCCCACTCCCCCTGTACATTTCACGTACAACAGTGTACGGGTGATGACCTCAGTAAAACAGTAGGGTGTGATGAGATTAGTGGCTTTTGCTTCTGTGCCTATCCCGTAACAGACACGGTTAATTCAAAAGCAACGTAATCTGTTGTAACATGTTAATTTCTCCAGTTAAGCTGTCACACATGCACACACACTCGCACGCGCGCATGCATACGCACACGCACACAAGCTAAAATTTCATTAATTGCCCACCTCCCGTTGCAGATTGGCCGGTTTAAAGATTGAACGTGGGCCCTAAGCCATCACGGGATTGAACGTGGCCCTAAGCCATCACGAGATTGAACGTGGCCCTAAGCTATCACGGGATTGAACGTGGCCCTAAGCCATCACGGGATTGAACGTGGCCCCTAAGCTATCACGAGATTGAACGTGGCCCCTAAGCCATCACGGGATTGAACGTGGGCCCTAAACCATCACGGGTGTTACATTTCGATTTGGGTCATAAGGCTCTGCTTGTTTTTGTCTTAGAGTTGTGTCTCTATCTGGAGTTCTTCTTAGACATGTTAACGCCTTGAATGCAGCCACAGGTACTTCAGTCTTACATGAAGGCGCTCTGTAGGAAAAAGAAGTAATCAGGAACAGAGAAATTTAAGCACTATTGGCCCCATGTTTTGTGTGTACACACTAAATGCTTTTATTACAGAGAAAAATTGACTTTATGCTTTGATTATGCAAGTTTGCCTATTTCTTGGGCAGCTCTTAAGTACGTCCTGATGTATCAGTAAGAAAATATAATGTAAGCTTTGCTGTGAAATTTATTTGATTTTTCTCTTTCCCTTTGATGGCTATCGAGATATTTACTCAAGAGTCTAGCTCTCCATTTAGAAGGTCGCTCGAGCCAGATGTGACCTCCTGAGTTAAAAGAAGCCTGTTAGTGGCGTCTGTTAGTGGCGTCTGTTAGTGGCTTCACGGCTGGCAGGCACTGAAAAAGAACACACACACTCACACACGCGCGCACGCGCGCGCGCGCACACACACACACACACACCATACGAGTTTTAAACCTCTACTTTCCTGTTCTTGGACCCTGAATTAACCCCTTAAACTCACAGTGTTCTGTCAATTGGTGAAAGCCTCTGACACACGATCAACCTTCTTGCACAGAATTATGTTGGTCAAACGTCACTGTTCGTTAGCTAACGGACGGATGTCATCTGTTTCAAATACAGCAGGCTTTGTGTAAAACAGACTGCGCGTAGACCTTAGGGTATCTCTCTGGAGAAGCAGTCCAGACTTTTGGCTTTGGTGCGCTCAAGGCCGTTCCCCACCTCAACACNNNNCCCCCCCCCCCCCGCTGATTCAGATTTAAATAAGCAGTGCGATACCAGCTTAATAAAACGACACGAGCAGTTAGAAATGAAACGAAAATGGAAAGGCCACGCGAGAACATCTTTCATTTAGTTTCAAGCTTTTATTTCTTCGTAAGTGGAGCACTATCTTTTCGATTTTTCTCGCTCTGTCTTTCCTTTATCTGGAAACTTGCTTCAGTTTTAAACGCATCACTACATCTCCCCAAAGCCTTCCTAGTGTAATAAATGTAGAAACTAATAGAGGTCATGAAGGCTTGCCCGTGACATGCCAAGCGTTCTCTCATTTTTCTTCAGTAAGTTTCCCTTATTAGAATGTTTAATTTAATTTAAAATAATCGACAGAAGTAGCGCTTTCATCTTTGATAACTGACGCGAAAGCTGCACTGGAAACAGAAAACAGCTTAGTTCCGATGCCTCGCCGTGCACCAGATTTGGCACACAGTCTGTTAAAGTGAAGTGGTATGCGAATGAATTTTCAAAGGGGATGCCCGAGTAGACTGAACGAAGGGAGTTAACATCATCTTGGGAGGAAAATCAATTTTATTCGGGTTTTTTTCCTCTTTAAGGAAAGATCACACTAGCTCTCCGTCTGTATGTCGGTCCATCTCTCTTTCTATACGTGCGTGCGTGCGTGTGCACGAGCGAGCACGAGAGAGCGAACGTGCATGTATACTTGCGTGCATGTGTGTGTGCGCGCGCTCTTGCGTGCGTATGCACCATGGTATTCTGCGTCACAACACCGTATTTTGCTGGAGGACTTGCAGACCTCTCGAGGTTTCAAAATCGCCATGCGCGTGCAGCACGTTAAGCTGATATCCTAGCGGTTTGATCGGCTGGGCTATTGGGAAGAAACCTGATTCTACCAACTGTGATGTCGCACTGTGAGGGATGAAGCCTGGTAATGAAGGGTTGATGGAGGACAAAATGGAGGAAAAAGCCCGAGTAACAGAGAGGATCTTCAGGGTTTTCTTGTTGATAGGGTTTTCTTGGTGCTATCCCATCCCCACTCAGCCGTTTGTCTACCCTCCATTTTCGCACACAGAAGGGGGCACGCACTTCTCAAAACCTGCCTGTGAACAAGGAGCCTAAACACACATCTTATTAAATAAGTGTTGCGCTACGTCCAGTTTGCTCCTTTCTCAGATAAGCAAAAACGTGTCGACAAGTCTTGAGAAACATCAGGCACACTTGAGAAGGATGCCGAGTTCCCCGCGGGGCCTGCAACAGTTAGCGAAGTATGCTAAATGACACTGCACGTGTTTATCAACACACGTCACTGAGGGAAGCCATGGCAAACTGGTACGTGTCTCCGTGTGTCAGTTCAACTCGCTGGTGCACTGGTGTCATGAGACAGAAGGTGTCTGTTATAAAAAGTGTAGGTTAGCCCAATTAAACACTGACTAATGGCATTACAAGGAAGTAGAAACAGTACTCTTTGCTTTTTGAGTTTGAAAAATCTCTCAGCAATTCTTTCCCATGATAAAACTTGATTTGCACACAGTACGAAGGCTGTTCATGCTGATCAAGGGGGGATACACTGATATAAGACACAGAAAATGTGGTTCACATTGCAGCTTAAGGTTTTTAGATTGTGATTAAATCATCTTACTCTCAAGAAGTCTTTAGATACCGCGTAGATTGTTAATGACAGACACGCAGAGACGAAAAAGAACACAAGCCCCAGCCCTGATCTATCACATCAGGATGTTCTCTGTCGTGATGCCCTTGATCTGCATGTGTTGCGCCTGAGCGATTCCGTGGCTTCCTTGATTAACTTACTGTTAAGATGTGTACTCAGCAAACCTAGTCACAACAGACACCCGTGCTGTGAACGTGATAAGGAGTGCAGGATAAAGAAGTCTAGCCTTTCTCTGTTTTGCAGACATGCTGACCTGCACGCGTGCCCGCATCTGCCTTGATGTAGGATAAACGTATCTCTCAAGGGTGAAAAACGATTAAGCGTGATGTTTGGGAAGCGCTGTGTGGACTGCTAGATGGATATTATTTTCACGGATAAATGCCAGGAACACAAAATCCTCAAACATTAAACTGGGAAGATGGCCGTACAAATAAGTTTTGTATGTAAAGGAAGTTACGAACGCTTGTACAAACCAGTTCTGGCTTGACTTGCATGAACGTTCGTAGTTGCTCTTCCGGTCATAATAAAGATTGTAAGACACGTTCGCTTGGTGTATTTTACTTGCTCCTTTATGTATGGACAGGGACTAAGAACCCTCGTGCAAGCCAGCCTTCGTATCTCTTTTTCACAAGCAAAGGTCCTCATGAACTTCACAGAGTGAATAGACCTTTTGGGCGCTTCGTTTTGCGTGAGAAAAGTTCAACCCATCCCGAACGCCTTGTGGTACAAGCAGCATGATTGTGAAGCAGACCTGTGCACGTGCCGTCCGCCTGAACTCTGATCCAGCCACGCATCATGCGCTATCGATGGTGTTTATGAAATGCTGCCAGCCATCTCTCGCCGCGAAAACAGCAGTCAGGCGGTGCAGTAACTCGATACGGTGCTTCCTGACAAAGGAACTGTTGAACGGTGCGCCGAGTACCGCCGACTGATCTGGGCAATGTGTGTCAGCACTTCCTGTGAGCCGAGGGGTGGAAAACGCAGAAATAATCACACTGATTGTAGATTGTTGAATAAACATGGGTGTAAGCTTTGAATAAGTGACGCGTGGATAGCTGAGCATTTTACATTAGTGTTAAACAACGTTTCTACTTTTTCTTTCAGTCTTAACCATGTTGTACTTGGACAGTCAAAACCTTACACGTGACGCCATTCATGGAGATGGCTGAAAGAGATTTTTAAAAAATAAAAGCTGCATTTAATATTGGTTTCTACGTGTAATTAGTACTTTAAGCTCTACCACAAGAATATCTATAGGTCTTGTCTGTGCCTTTTGACTCCAGGAATAGAATTACTCCAGCTGTGCGTGCGCGCACGTTTGTGTGTGTGTGTGTGTGTGCGCGCGCACGTTTGTGTGTGTGCGTGTGTGCGCGCGCGCGCGCGTGCACTGCTTAACCTGAGAAGAGACCAGGCAAGACGAAAGCACCCTTGTTGATAGCGAACTGAAAAACGATGTGACCGCTTCTGTTATCACAGACCATTGTTTTTTGGCACAAAAAGGCGCGTACGAGGGGATACAACATTTTACGGTCTGATAACAGTGCATTCAGAGTATTTTTCAAATGAAAAACTAGGAAAATCCTGTTTCGCTGAAAGGATGAACCATTTTCATCATTCAAAAACAAACAAAAAATCAGTGTGTGTGGGTGATGGAGTGTGGTTTTACAGGAGGCGGCAGGTGTTTAACATATGATGTGCGCATCACCTGCTGCTGACATTATGGTTACCGTCGATATTCCTCCACTTTGGTCCAGGACTGGCTTGCATGAACATTCGTAGATGCTCTTCCAGTCATAAGAGTGATGGTAAGGCCCATTCGCCCTTTGTATGTTAAGTACACTGTTACGTGTGAACAGAAGATAAGAACGCTCATGCAAGCCAGCCCATGAAAGTCAGTATCTGCTCTTTCAGTCATAAGAGCCCCGAACAGTTCGGGTAGTTTACGTCCACCTTTACATGTGGCAGTCAGTGTGGCAGTCAGTGTGGCAGTCAGGGCAGTCAGTGTGGCAGTCAATGGCAGTCAGTACGAACAATCGAGGATTCTTATCTCCCCTGAGCGTCATCTCCAAAGCGGAGTTTTGCTTAGTGTATCTTGCTTGACTGATTAAGAGGAAGACCAAACTTTTTATTGTATGAGATTCTTTTAAACAACGTTTCGTTAGTCTTGGCAGGTATTGTCTCCAAAGTGGAAAGCGCTATTGCCCAATTGATTTAGATGTACACCACGTTTAACAAATTTTTATGGTGTACAATTTTTAAAGGTTTTACTAACATCGGCAGGTATTCTTCCTTTCATTCTTTCTTCATTTCTTCGTTGATTCGTTCGTTGGTTCGTTCGTTCGTCGGTTCGTTCATTCGTCGGTTCGTTCGTTCCTTCGTTCGTTGGTTCGTTCGTTCTGTCTGTCTGTCTGTCTGTCTGTCATGAGGATGTGTCATTACTACTCCAGTCTTGTTAGCTTTTAGCTTGCTTCGCTCGGCAGTGCAGCGCTTATCTGGATTCATTTCAGCCTCTGCGAGTGGCTGATAGAGTCACAGTCACACAGCCTCGTGTCCATCGCCAGCACCACCACTACAACTTCTTTCCTCTTCCTTGCAGCACAACAACCAAGCTCGCTGTTACCACGTCACGCCATATCAACTATACCTTTCTTGCAGCACAACCACCAAGCTCGCTGTTACCGTGTCATGCCATATCAACTATACCTTCCTTGCAGCACAACAACCAAGCTCGCTGTTACCACGTCACGCCATATCAACTATACCTTCCTTGCAGCACAACCACCAAGCTCGCTGTTACCATGTCACGCCATATCAACTATACCTTCCTTGCAGCACAACAACCAAGCTCGTGTTACCATGTCACGCCATATCAACTATACCTTCCTTGCAGCACAACCACCAAGCTCGCTGTT
>SMGT01013934.1:155192-191246 GCA_004794575.1 Lanistes nyassanus | reverse complement strand
TTCTATTTATATCTGTTGCACCAATCACGTTGTTCCCAGAATGTGACTTTTTCTATTTATATCTGTTGCAGCAATCACGTTGTGCCCCGACTGTGACTATTTCTATATCTGTTCCAGCAATCATTGTTCGATATCTGACGCGGCGCTTCATCGGGGACTACGATCCAGAGATGGGTGAGTCCAACTCACTTTCCTAGGTCTCATGGAGGACTAGCCATCTGTCACCTTGTCCTCTATCCTTCACCCCGTCTGTCCATCCATCGATCTACTTTCATCGATTCGTCTGCATTTGTGATTTCCGTGATTTCGTTCACCTATATACATAGGTTTCTCTTCTGTGGCATACACCCCATCGTTGTGTAAAATTTAATATTTACGATTAATAAAATACGCAAAATGCAGAAACACAGCAAAAACAACAACATAACAAATAAAATATATCCAAAGCATGACCCCTAATTAGTTGACCTCAGAGTGAACGATTAAGAAGGAACCTTAAGCTCTGCTTAATTCAGAACAGAAAGCGCCCTCGTCTCCAGTTCCTTATTTCCACAGGTGCTCTGCTGGCTTCTGGCGCCAAGGAAGTCGACCGTGCACACAAATCGGGGGCGGAAAATATTAAGTGTTTTGGTGGGGAGGTCTCGGGCAACAACAGGAAGTGTGCATGCACGTGCACCTGCTGCTCAGCTCATTTGCAGTCGTCAAGCAAGAAATGCGCACATGCCTTAAACTTTGCCAGACAGGTATACACTGCAGTTAAACGACTTTGACAAGGGTTTTTTTTTTAATGCTGGTCTTACAGTTTACTCATGTCCAATCAAAACAGCGGCGGCGAAGCATTCATTCTTCGATTAATCCTTCAGAGTTCTGCTCCGTCACAACTTCTCAATGGCCTTGTAACAAAAATCTGTGTAATCGATGTTTTCGTTCGATTTACTTAACAACCGACATTGCTGTTTACGTTGCATTAATTGGTCGTAGTAGACAGCCCTGCTTCAGCCCAACCCTTCATGGAGAAAATTAACATCATCTTCCTGGCTGGAGATCCCAAGAGAGTTTTGTCGATGAAAGGAGCGCTAGCAAAGCTTAGAGTTGACGACAGAGTAATTGCTTCGCCATTACCTAGCTGATACCATCACTGACTGTACACCCTATACTGCTGTAAAAGAACCACAGGTGTCTGTCTGTGCAGCGCAACACAGTTGGGCATTGTACTGTATATGCAGCGTAATCAGCATATATATACAGCAGTGCAGTAACGCATTGCACTCAACGTACACTGTAGGGCAGTTACATTAAAGAAGCGCGATTTACAGTCAGTACACAACGCAGTGGAGTTGAGATATCTAGTGGTGGAGTTGAGATATCTAGTGGTGGAGTTGAGATGTCCAGCAGTGAACTTGAGATGTCCAGCAGTGGAGTTGAGATATCTAGCAGTGGAGTTGAGATATCTAGCAGTGGAGTTGAGATATCTAACAGTGGAGTTGAGATATCTAACAGTGGAGTTGAGATATCTAACAGTGGAGTTGAGATATCTAACAGTGGAGTTGAGATATCTGCAAATGTATATAGCTACGCAGTTTAGTCTACGTTTACAGCAGCGCGTGGGTTAACAGCAGACAGGCCCGCTCGGGCTGCAGTCGTGACTATAAAATTCAAGCCCATTTGCCTTCCCGTAAGCAGCAGCCGCCGTCAAGCGGCCAGCTGTTTCAAGTGCATCAGGATTTACGAGCTTGCTTTTCGTTCCGCCTGTGTTTAGCCATTGATATTTCATTATCACAAGTGAAGTTCTTGCTGCTGTCTGGGTCACGGAGGCGCCCTCTAGTCTTGGCACGTCCAGCTGGGGGCTGCCTTCTGGACAAACGCAGACTTCGAGATAGAATCGCGTTAAACCCTTAAAAAAAAAGAGAGAAGAGCTCCAAGGGAAAAGTATGTGAAGGTGCCTCAGTTTAGTTCATATTAACGCACTAATTCACAACATTGATCGAATTACCCGAGTTAGATTGTGAGACGCAAGCCTTCAGCCATTCAAGTGCTGAAAAGGGAGTCAAAAACCCTGAGGTTATCTTTAGCACACAAGTATTTATATATAGAGAGAGGGAGGGAGGGAGAGAGAGAGATTTCTGCCCAAGACTACAGCCAGTTGGAGGGATGGGAAGATATGAACATGAGGCATGCCACTTCACTAAAGTGGCGTCAAAAGTTTAAACCTGCTTCTGCGCCAGAGACAGAATATCGATTTGTTGAGGTTAGTATGTCCTGGGACCTAAAGATAGGTGTTTACTCCATTGAGGAGTCAGCGGTATTTTGCTATTGAATACGTTCGTTCAAAAACATTTAACTATCGGGCTTGCCTTTAACATTCAGCTGTCGGTGCTGCGTAGCTTTAAAGTGGGGGCCCATGAGACTTATTTCTGTACTCGAGTTTGATCTCGCCAAATAAGTCTGGCCTTCCCCATATACGCCTGACATTTACAGCATTCTCCCATTTTTTGTTACTGAACACCCCCGTCCTCCTCTAGAAACTTGAGGGGCGACCTCATCGTCGTTCCTGTCTTGCAAAACGACACGCAGGCCTCGTATTGACTGCAACTGTCCTACTCTCATTCACTCCACCCCTATCACATTGCAGTCTTGGTGCACACGCTCATGTTTATCAGCAGTCCAGTCTCCTTTATCACCCTGAGACGTTTTTGGTTAAATTCCGTCACGCGTCTGTTCCACACCACGGACGTGCTTCCAGCCTTCAGCCCAGCCTCCTGCTCGTGATGCGGATGGTGTGAAACTGTCAGCTGAGCCCCTGTTTGTTGGTGTAATTGGTGTAGTTTGTTGACCAATGCTCATGTTACTGCATGCAACTTAAGATGCCAGGTTGGCAGCATTATGGTGAAAATGATAGATTAGTCAGAGATGTTCGCCTATCTTTAAACGTCTCTCCCTCTTCTCCTCCATGCAGAGAAAGAAAGACAGAAAGAAACACAAAAAGAAAGAAATAAAGAGGAAGGAGAGAGCGAACATAGTCTTCACGCTTACAAGACAGCGGACAGTAAAGTCTATTATAGCTTCTGCATTACTTTATAAAATACTGTTAACATCAAAATGTGCAACGACTAAATGTCCACGCCGCATTGATACGACTTGTACCGTGAAGAACGGGCCAATCTGCCAAAAGGTTTTCGCTGCACGCGCTCCTGTCCCAGCAAAAGGCTCTGGCATTGCTAACTAGGCGTCGATGACGTAAGCATGTGGGCGTGTGCACCGGCCTGTTTTATCCATCAGCACGTGTACATATTTACAGAGACAAAACCCACAAACGCTAAGATTACCGAGCAGTGCTGTTAATAGTCACTCTGCTGCTTCTCGGAGCTGTATTAGAGACTGTAAGATTGAAGAAAATTGCTGAGGACAGGGTAAACAATGTTTCCCCTGCACGGATCCTTCCCGAATCTAAACAGGATGAACGTTTCTTTTACTAACTCGCTATATGGTATATTTTTTCTTTCTGTGTGTGTGAGAGAGAGAGAGAAGAATTAAATGTCCAAGTATACAAAAAACCCACTGGGGGTGGGTGGGAGGTAAGACTTACGTACATACGAACCCACCACCAAATGAAAGTAGCTAGGGAAAAAACGTGGCTTAGGGATAAGGAAAATAAAGAATGAAATATACGCTTATATGTATACAAAATGTATAGACAAATTTCCGTAAATACACCTGCAGGCACCTCGATCCTTCTCCCGTGACAAGCCAGTGCTCCTGACGCGTGCGTCTTATGATTTTTCTCGGTAGTTAAACTGTTAACGCCAAACGCTGCGCGAAATGTGCATCGACTCGAAGCACGCGCAGGGAAACGTGGTCACAGTGAGCAGACCTAAGACCAAATTGTAATTCCTCAAATTTTTTACCTGGAAATCACAGACTGTTCGTGACAACAGGCATTTGTTGACTTGGAAACTTAAAAAAAAAACTTTTCGAATAATATATTCCTGTATTTAACGAGTGGATCTCACCGCCCTTGAATATTACTCGTCTTTACTCAACAGAGTGGAGTGTACTGTTCAAAATTAACCTTTCTGTTCAGTGTTTGGGAGCACCGAGGCTCTGTTCTGGCACTGTAGACGACAATTAAGCGCACCACTCGTTTAGTATGTGTGGCACTTTCCACTGCTGCCAACAAATGGATGGACAAATTTACGTATGTATATCATAGGTTTGAGTGGTTTGACACACTGATATGAAACCAGTTCCTGCACCCCTCGTTTAGGGTGCCTAGTACCTTCCACTGGTGCCAACAATGTAGACACCTCGACCACAGACGTATTCACCTAGCTCCTCAGACTAAATATAGCACGGCTGTTACCTTAGCCTACGTTTGCTGCTTTGAACCGCATTCAGTGACGTAACAGTTTGCGATGTCAACACTGTGTTTACTCCGAACTCAACCATGAAAATTGAAGTGCAGTGTTTTGTACTATGAGGAGAAGAAAGAAAAAGAGTTTTGTTGTATTCTTACTCTCCCCCGTAGCAGTGACTACCGCAGTGCGGTAAGTCCACGAAGCTCTATGTCACGGGTCGATGGCCTTACAAAGGAGATTCAGAATCTTAAATTTTATTTCTCCCTCCCAAATTACATCTCTCCCTCTCTGTCGTGCATTAATCAGCACGGATTCTTTTTTTTTTTTTTAAATCACAACGTTTTGTCCTTGTCATTGAGCACGCATATGAAAACTTTCATGTCCAAGTCGATAATGCTGTGTTGTCTGCGCACATGTCTTTTTGTGTCCGATGTAGTTAAAGATATTTCTTTGACTTGCTCTGACATCTCCTCATTGCGGCTGTTGCAGACGCCATCTTCACGCACACAGCGGTGGTCGACGGCAAACAGGTCGTCCTGCACATCATGGACAGCGCCTGGCATGTGAGTTCCGCTCACGTTCTGTCAGTGTGTGGCTTATGGTAGGACCTCATGCCCCATAATACGAAAACACCGCCAGGTGGAAGCACTGTCCCTATAAAATGAACTACATACCTAGCGACGGACCAACCTACCTTCCTCTTAACCAGGACACTCTCCACCTAGAGCTGTGGACTAGCGTGTGGATGTTGCTGGGTCGAATCCAGATGTGGTCAAGGATTATTTCCTGGAGCTAAACATTGTCATCTCCCCGTACATTAAACTGTCTGTCCACACTGCCCATCTTACTGCAGGCATTAGTCTGGTGGTTCTTTCAGTGCGTAACTTAGTAACGGGACCCCATCCCCCATGGTGCAAAATCACCGCGAGGTGGAAGCACTGTCTCTGTAAAATTACCTCCCTGCTAACCCCGAGATAAACCGAGCGAGGGAGGGAGGAAAAGGGAGAGGGTGGAGAGGTCATCTTGCGAAGGTGTTTGCGCAGGCTTGGCGCCATCATTGTCTTCGGTCCTGACATCATCACTGTTGTCGTCACCAACCACCTACATCCACCAAAATCCCATTCTTGCTTCTACATCAGCGACAATAGCATTGACGATACCGATTAAGGCAACAAAAAGATGAATAGATTACACCTGTGCCTCAACTGCCCACTAACTTTTCGTGCGCTAGAGGCTCACGCCATGCAGCGTATGGAGCCCGAATCCCAGTCGTGGTGATGCCTGGGGAGACCACGTAGTTCTTCCCTTGATGCTTGGGACCACCAGCACGCCGACGGATGGAGACATGGATAACCCAACGCCAGCACCAGATACCATCAGCAAGCACAGGCTGCACCGACAAGAAATCGCCCCCGCCCCCTCCAGAACACCCTTTTCATCCTCTTTCCCAGTGTATTGATTTTCTGCAGTGACTGACGTATCTTTCCAGTGCAGAAACTTTGTGGCAAAGAGAGAGAGAGAGGGGGGGAGGGAGATGGGTTGTGGGGTAGAGGAGGTAGAAGAATAGACAGGGGTAAGAATACGGTGAAAGATTAGAGGGGAGTTGTTTACCAGGCTGGTAACTCTTCAGTGAGTGAAGTCGGCACCCGTCCCTTCCACTGCTCTTGCAGTCGAGGCTTTCCTTCTTTGTCCAACTATCGTCTCACATTTCTGTGCAACCTTATTCCGTTTGCAGTCGGTTGTATTCAAGTTTGTTCGGATAAAAACACAAGTTTAAAGTTGACCAAATGAACACGGAACAACAGTACCAAAAAAAAAAGAAATAAATAGATGTACAATATGAAACTGAGTATAACGGGAAAGAAATTAACTTTCCTAAACAGAAAATAACTAATTGGGCGAAAAAAAACCAGAAGAAGTTCTGATGGAATCCACAAAAAAAACTGAAGAAGACAGGAGGGAATAAAGGACAAAAGGAAGAAGGGAAGAAAGAAAGATTTACTTTGACAATGTGAAATTTTAAAGTTGTTCACATATCTGAAGAGTTAAATCTATTTCACTTCATACTGACATACTACTTAAATAGATGTCCTATGAAATATCAGGTCTAATTCAAGTGGAAGACTTAATACCGGTAACAGGATCTCACAGCAGGGTGCTGGTTAGCCCTCAGTGCCAAAAAGACTAAAGACCTAGAAAATTTTCAGGTAAACACTAGAATATAGGCTCATAAAATCCTCAACAACAGGTAAACAAACCTGACATTTTTTCTGAAGTTTGTGTTAAGCTTAGGAGGGAAAAATTACGCGTCCCATCTACAACAACACCAGCTGAAATATTTGCACCTGGAATCTCTCAGACAGCGAAGATCCCCAGACGTTAAAGTATTCAAGTCACTAAGGGGCTCGCTAACATTATGTTTGAGAATACTGGGTTCGTGCTTGGAGAGTAAAAAAAAAGTTCTGGAAGTTTTCACGAGGCGTAGTGCACTCTTACGAGAGGGGGAGATCGCGCCTCATTACACTAAACCGTTGTTTCAACGAGTTCGTCAATTCCGAGTTCTGTCCCCTTAATGTTTGGAAGTTCGGTCTCTTCAATGCTCGATTTTCCTGACAGTAATCGAAAAAGTATTCTTCTAAAGGATTTTTCCCACTATACGCTTGTTTTCCATATCATCTGATATTCCTATCAGAAAAGCTCTGTTTCATAGTTCGTTCCTCGTAAATTCTAACCCTCGTGCCTGCCTTGTCTGATCCAATATAATTCCGTTCAAGCGTACTTGGAGAAGGTGGAGTGATGAATAACGACGACGAGGAGAATAGGAGGTTGACAAGATGACGACGATGAGGAGAGGAGATGTAGGACGAGAGGTGGATGAGAACGAACGGTAAAGACGATGACGAAAGGATGATGAGGAATTTAACCTCGAACTAGATTAGACTTACATATCAGAAAAGATTCACTCAGCCAGTGGAGCAAGACGCTTGTTACCTTAACGAGATGCTGATGGCTCTGGACAGAGCTAAAGTAAACAACAGATGCACTGCAGCATGGCTTTTGAACACCATCGCCAGGCCAAGAGAAGCTTAGCTATATGCGTAGTGCAAGTAGTATGCAGGTTTTTCTATACTTTCGCCCGGGCGCACGCAGATATGCACACGTACCCATCCTCGCGCGCGCACACACAGACACAAAAGCAGACACACATCACACACACACACACACACAAGACATGTCAGAGTGCTCTCGTTACGGTGTGCACAGAGCATTCAAACGTGATGGGTGCGTGATCTATGTTATCGTATTTCCACCCATTAAAAAAATGTTCCAGACGTCATTTCTTGCTGTTCTTGATCACGGCCTTGTGAAACAAAATTAATGAGGACAAGACAAGGATACAAGTCTTAATGGGCATACTACGCAGGTGAGCTAATTCTATATGTTTAGAGTCTACTGAACATCTGGGCAGGTGTGCTACTGAACAATCTACTGCGTGCTCTATGACATCGCTATAGATGGACGAAGAACAAAGACATAAACTTGTTATTTGCTGGAGGCATTCATCATAAATCACTCTGAAGCAAGGCGGATGAAAAAGCTTCATCTACGCGCATCCCTCAGCCACACAACTGGGTTTATTTTGACATCCTTCCTCTGTCTTTCGCTCTTTCTCAGCTGTATTTTACGTTGCCAGTATAATACGCTAGATAAAAGGGCAATCGTTCTTCCAGTTAACAGGTCATAAAGGCTCGCCAGAAACGCTTCCACGTGTATGTGCTCGCTGCAGATCACTCATCAGGTGATGGAAATGGATGCCAGTAGCTGCTGATGCGGGGGTGTGGAGTATAAAGCACGTGCTTCGGACCCGACCTTAAGCTCGTCTCTTGTTCACTATAATACGTGCATAACAAAGGGTGGTAACCAAGACTGGATGCGTCCGTGGCTGGTCTATTAGTAGCCGCTTATAGTAACCACACCACAGAAAATGCGCAAAAACGCACTTTTGCGGCCAGTTTAGAAGGCGCTGGCGACGGGCATGTACGTCACTTCCGCTGGTCTAGCCTGAGGTGTCGGCAATGCTCGTTCGTTCTACGAGAGAAAAATACAGTACAGCCTAAATGGCCCTGTATAAACAGAAGCAATTGCTCGACGCAGGAAGCAAAAGGTGAACTGGTGCATATCGGGTTGAAATCTTAGCCAAACCTTCAGCATTAAGAGAACCCTGGTAAAATGAAGACACGCAGCTTGAACATCTTTCTGTATGCATCTTTCTGTATATCTAGTCAAGTTTGAAATCTCATGTCTTGATTGATTGATTGATTGATTGATTGATTGATTGATTGATTGATTTTCCCGATCAGCATGTTTTAACATTTCACTTTTTCTTTAAAAGCTGTCGATAGTATTGCTTATTGCTGTTAAACGCTGCTGAAAGTTCATGATGTTACAGAACAATGATGAAAATGTTTCGGCAAATGTAGATTGTAAATACGGTTTCAGTCCCCCGCGAGGGAGATGCGGCAAGATCCGATCACGTGGGCCGACGGCTTCCTGCTGGTCTTCTCCGTCACGGATCCGGCCAGCTGGGCATGCGCACAGGAGCTGGTCACGCACCTGCGCCGCGCTCGGGACGACGACCGACTTCCGGTGGCATTGGCAGCCAACAAGTGCGACCTGATCCACCTGCGGCGCGTGGGGGGCGGCGAGTGCACGGCCTGGGCGGCGGAACATGGCTGCGTGTACCGCGAGGTGTCGGCCAGCGAAGAACCGGACAGCGTGGAGGACGTGTTCGCGGCGCTGTGCCGCCAAGTGCGCACGCTGCACAAAAAGCGCGAGAAGCTGTCGTGGATCATGCAGCGCCCCGCAGTGGCCGCCAAGCTGCAGATCCGACAGAGCCTGCGCAACCTGGCCGAGAAGAAGTGGCGCTCCAGAACGTCTACCTTCTAGCCCGACAGACGTCAACTGCAGGTAGCTGGGATGTGAGGTGGTGGGGGTTCGTGACAGCTGGTTGGAATGCTGGTGCCGTCTGACGACAGCTACACGGACGGCGCTGTCACTTCGTGTCACGAAAGCTGGTAGAAATGTTGCTGACGCCTGTTGGCACTTGGCTGGGATGGTGCTGACACCTCGTGACTGCTAGCTCAGGCGGCGCTGTCGCTTTGTGACAGCTTGTCGGAATGGCGCTGACGCCTGGTGACAGAACATTCCTACAGATGATTTGTGACAGCTTGTTGGAATGGTGCTGACGCCTTTCGACAGAGCATTCTGACAGCTGACTATAAAGAGTGTGGTGGTATACCCCGATGTTTGATGACAGCTGGCTCAGGTGATCTGACGTGTGGTGACCACTGCTTGAGGCAGCTGCCTCGACAACGCTGAAGCTCTGGAACAGCTGACCGAAAAAGTCTTGAAGTTTTATTAAAGCTGGTTGGTTGGATCAGGTAGCTTGGATTCTCGGATGACTGATGGCAGACAGTTTGGACTACGCTTGCTTATTCCTGAAATCAGCGGCAAAGTTTAGATTTGGATTGATTGTCAGACGACTGACGACAGCTGGCTGAGATTTTATCAGTTCTGACGACCGATACCTATTGCTAAACTTTGTTTGGTTGTGAGTGATAGACGATTGATAACAGATTGCACTGACTTTAGAGGACCGATGATTAAGACCTGTCCCCGCTGGGTGGATGCAGAAGGGATTGGGTGGACTGTTGTCATTGGAAGGGTGTGCCAAATACCAGACCTTCTCACTTCCTCCTAGTTTATTGATGGAAAGGCTTTCGGAATAAATGTAAAACATGTTTTATACGTTGCCTGGCCACCCGTCTTTGCACAAAACTGTGTGGCAAGCTATTTACGGTTGGGATAGTCGGAACCTTGGCTCTGGCATCTTCACTATATACATTACACGACGTACGCTTGTACAAGCTCGACCCAGCAAATGGTATTAGTTTGTTAGATCTGCCTTGAATTCAAACAGATTTGGTAAAGATGGCTGACTTTTAATCACAGCGCTATAACCATTTCTTCTTTCTTACTCTGCCTGTTTGCTTCCCCTCTGTCTTGGTTTCAGAATTTATGCTGACTGAAATGCAGTTACTGTTTGATTGAGCTAGGGCAATTAAGACCACTTGCTTTCCTTTTTTAATGACTACACTGTTGGTGACATTTTTGTTGACAAGACCAACCTGCGAACGAATATAATTCTTTGACAAATGTTAAGCTAAACGTTTCGGGGAAGGTGGACAGCAAAGGTATTTGATTAATTATTGTCTAATATCCGGTGTCCGTTCGCGCTACTTATGTGTATATGTGTGTAAACGTAAGATTCACCGGCAGAAAAAAAGACCAGCATATTGCTGTGGAACATTGCCTTTTTGTCTTTATTTTGCAAAACACTGCATTGAAGTTTTCCACTATACACTTTTCAGTTGCATAACCTTTGTTGACGATCAGAGAGTGGTAGATGGTGGGAAACAGGTTTATAGTTAAGCCAATGTATTTTGACAAGTCTGTGCTTACTGTCTTATGTTCGGAAATCGAGTGAACCTCTTTTCTCCTTTTTCCATTTATTCGCTTTCTTTCTTCCTTTCTTTCTTACTGAAGAGGGTTTTCTTCATCTCATATAGAGGTCTCTGCAGCTGCTATGAAGGTCTCTGCCGCACACAGAGACCACTTCAATTCACAAATGCCGTTCTTAAACTGTTCTGCTTTTTAAAAATGTTTTCAAATGGGGAGCTGCCGACTTTGTATTTATTTTGATTATGGAGAGCAGAGGTGCAGACTATGCCAGCTCAGGGCAAACATTTCAAGAAATGAACGCCATGCTGCCAAGAGCTGGGGGAACCAGGAGGGAGAGGACGGAACGTCATCAAAATGACGTCAGCCGGCTAGAGTATAGTCGTCATGGATACGTGTCAGTTACCCTGAAGGCCCTCTTCATCCAACGAATGTGCATCCTGGTTCGGCGAACCTGGCCACTTTTGCCGGACAATATGACGCACAATCGTCTGCATAGAAAGGCCTTCGAGAGTAACTTTCAACTCTTACTGCAAAGCTGCGGGCTGTCTTTGGTTACACATTGATTTTCTTTTTTATTCTCCAACGACTATACCTACTAATAGCCAACAGCCTGTTGTTATCTGTTACGCTGCTCGACAGAAACAGAAGGAAACAGAAGGTATGGTGGCACAGCTGCTGCGCGTAAAAACCAGTACACAAAACGCGCATGTCATCACCAATACTGCCAAATTGACTCTTTTGATTGGCTGTTTTCTGGTTGTCCTCTTTTCGCTGTGACTTTCTGAGGTTTGTGACCAGGGTTTCGCCCGTAATGCACGTAACCACTCACTGTGTTATCCGAAAATCAAGGCTGATAAGCTGGCGTCCACCGGTAGAACTCCTTGTGAACAGACATCTTGGTTGCAATCTACCACAACATTCTACCACAACAAGCATGCATCAAGGGCCTACCGGAATAGCACTTTGACGTGGATTGGCCTGCGGTATGGCGACAACCGAGTGCTGACGCGGTCCGTGCCACGACCACGCACAGCAAGCACGCACACCACTACTGGGCCCGTTTGCATGTTTGTTTTTATCTTCTTTGCTTTGCATAAAGCTGTCCCTAAGGATCGTTACGTATCAGCTTAGGCTGTGAAACTTACATGAGAAACGGAGAGCTATGGCGCCAGAACTGTTTTCTTTCGTCTAGATAAATCTCGAAATAAAACCATTATAATTATAACGACCGAAACACGTGCTTCAGTGACGCAGTGCACACAGATTTAAGAATAAAATGCGGTGTACGCTATCGCAGGAAACAGACCACTGAATCACAGTGCTGAAGGCTTTTTTTCCACCAGCTTCTGATACCCCACGGAGACGCTCGGGCGAACCTAGCACGCGCTCAGCATGTGAGACGGTGCGCGGGCCATGTTTGTGTTCATACTAGTTATCGTCCACAAGACCCGACGCAGTCTCTGCGACGTCTGGCCGTATTTCACTGCAGATCAGACATGCACTTTTAGCTTCTCCTGGCGCCGTTGTCCGGATACCTCGACATGCTTGCTACCGGAACCAGCAACGACTGATGTTCAATTGTATTATTTAATTTCATGTTGAGTCGCCGTCTATCGGCAGCAGGCAAACAACTGCCACATACAATGGAAATACCCGTGCCACATAATACCTTGTGTCCCATACAGTGGAAATGCCTGTATAGCCGAGATATAAACCCATGACCCCGAATTGTGGCAATCATTGACAGTTTGCCATCTCATTCCCTCTGGTTATGAAACAACTAGGGAAAAATGAAACATCTGGTTACTTTTAGTTGCAGCACACAAGCAACTGTGCCTCCACACCACGTCTGGTTTTGTAGCTTTGGCTGCGGAAGCGTGTTAAAGTGGAGGTACTACTATGTCAAGTTTTAATCTCTATTCGCGACTTAATGAGGATGACGGTACGCGGTTTTTTTTTTTTTATTTTATTTTATGAAGAAGTGCCATTAAATCAAATATTTTGTATCAGTGGCGACACAAGGAGCTGAAAGCTCATGAGTGGTCTCCACGGTACGCGGTTGAAACGTCATATGCACTTTTGTCTGCAATAAACTTAATCTAGTCACGTGTGTGTGCGTGCGTGCGAGTGCGGGGGGGGCACTTTTTTTTGGGGGGGGAGCTCACTGTAGTAAACATTTTTAAACATTTAAACTGCATCTCTTTGTCCACAATCCTTGCACCGAGATTATTTGAACATTTACCCATATCAGAATGTGATTAGCATATATTGCAGTGTTTTAGACGGGCATTAACTCTGAAATCCTTGGCTCATGCCGCTGGAATAAATCAGCTGGCCAACAGCCTTTTGTTATCGGTCAAAACGGTGTCATATTTATAAAACAAACATTTAATTCGATTTCGATCGTGAAGTTTCATAAATAGCTTCAGTTGTTCTTCAAAAAGATTTTAGCAGAAAATATCATTGTGTCCGCGCGAAAGATTCAATGCAGTTTTGATGATGTTAAATTGTCCTTTACTTGCAGACGACTGGACATATTTCCTGACCTCAGTTTGCCTTCGACTTTGTCGAACCGTGTGAGTCCGGTATAACTATCTGCAGTTACAGGGGAACTAACGAGCTAGTACGTTAGCTGGCGGGACTGGGAACTCGCGATGTACGTATCGCTGATTCTGGTTCGAATCTTCTATTTACTTTTGAAGGGCAGTGGAGGGTATTATTTGATCATCGGCTTAAAAAATAATAAAAACTGAGGTTAACCAGTCTGGAATTGAGTTTTTTTGGTAAGAACCCAACAGGTCCAAATCAAATAACCACAGAAATATGCAAAGTGACTGTCTACAAATAAAGGCACTAGATGTATATTTATCCGACCAAATAATGGTATTATACTATAACAGTGAAAGCCTGCACGTGATCGCGACTTCCTCAACTGAAAGTTTGCGTGATTTACATAACTAGTTTCCCGGCGGCTTTTAAGAACGAAACAGCAGATAGAAGTGTTCAAGCAATCCCAGCCCTGATTATATACTTTAGCATTGGTTTAGAACTCGTTTACCATATATAACATACTCGGCTGATTAAGAAGCTGAGCTTAGGAAACCCTCCCCTCGGCTGGGTGTTCGAAAGCCCGTTCTCTTTGTATATTTTACCTGCAGTTTTAGCGGTGGAGAGGGAATCCCGTGCTTACCCAGCCCTCCCCCATTGCCTAAGAATCCCTTGGCTACGAGCTATGCGGGCTAATCGCTGTTCGAGCAAGCTCTTTTCAAAACACAACTTGCTGCAAGTTTTGGGACTGGTCTCTTCCTCCTGCATCCGAACTACTTTTTTAGTAAGCCTGTAAACTTCTGTCGGGTCTCATCAGACTGCTTGCACCGCGTAAATTGAGAAACATCAAGTCTGAGATATAAAGTCCTATGGCGATACACTCTGAATTCCAACTATGAAAATGCCACAAGTTCCCACACCACCTGCACGGTATTTGGACGCGGAGCAAATACGTCGGAACTGCTTGATCCTAAACATTCGCGGCATGGTGCCGTCGGAGTTCCGAGAAAGCGCTGGACTATAAATAACTTTTACAGACATGGAGAATTTAACAGTTCACAGAAAACGTAATTAATGGCACATTACGATCATGCAGGGGCTTACGTAATGGCCTGCACGTTAGGACGGCGCGTGCCTCTACTGTCCAAGAAGAGGGGCGTGTCTAAGATCTGCCTAGTGTGCGAATGACTGAGGGGTGGGAGGATGGGGATGGCAACTCCCAAATTTCAAAAGGACGGAAACTGGGTGGGATTCCGTAAGGCACTGGACAACCTCCTACTTGCTACCAGGTGTGCAATCCGTCAGACTTAAAAAAAACTAAATAAAAAATTGCCGACCTACACTGGAACCGGCAATATCTTGCCTTCAGACTCCCTCGCTGCGCTGTCAAGTGACAACACAGAGATTCTCAGTGCCTGGCGTAAAGCGCATAAAGCACAATTTGTCGTTTAGGCCCGCTAATTCACAGATTAAAAAAAAAAAGACAATTATCAGAACAAAACCATAAAAAACCAAAACGACGTTTACGCCTGGCGAGATTTTTGAAGGACGCATCTGTCACCCAGGGAGACGAGTTGCATCCACAAAAACGTCGTCCTTCCAGGACGATGAAGTCGCTTTGATGCGTAATGACGTCACTCGGCGCGGGCAAAGTCGGAATTCAAAGCTGGCATGAGTTACGTCCCCTGACAGCCAGAGCAGTTTCTGCGAAACGTGTCTGTGGCTTCTGACCTCAACGGCTACAGCACTCACCCCCACCCCTATCCCCGTTCTGTCCGCTCTACACGCTACTTGCAGAAAGGTTACCCACTGCGTATGGCTAGAAGTGATTGGGATTTTTGTGTGGTGCTTTTGGCACCACTCGCTCGGTCGAGGACCTTATCCCATGAAGTGTTCTCTACAATCAACAATGGAGGTCGTTACTTTCAATGACTTCACCGTACAAACCGAGTTTCGTATGTCAAAGTAAAATCTACACTTTAAAAGTACATGCATGCAATACCAACATGCTGAATCTTACTGATATGTATGCAAGAACACCCCACCCATACCAAAAAAGTCTTCAATTTACCAACAGAAAAGAACTGCATCCATTCTGCCTTCATTTAATATCCACAACAGTAAACAACTCTTTGATAGAAAAAAGTTTGCATTCTACATCAACACGTCAAACCAACTGCCTGCAAAATATGTACATTTAAGAAAACTATCACCATCAACGGTCACATCAGTTATCCACACATGATATGAACAACTTCCTCTTTATTGTTTTCTGATGATTAAATGCCCTCAGTCATCATCCCTTAAAAGAGTAAGCAACCTATGTCATAACCCCTTCAAAGATTATGTCTTTTCTTCCATTCTTTCTATGGTGGCACCATCCTTTTAAATTTAATTAAGGTCATTATGGTGAGGTTTGTCTGCTCCAGTATTATGTGATATTTGCTGCACTGTACAAATTATGCCCCGATACTACTTCTAAATATCAGACCAAAGCTTGATACAAAGTAACTGCACACTTATGCTCAAAACATACTGTTCGTCATAATTTACATCAACATGCACAGCCTCATTTGCCATTATTTTGGTACTAGCACATTTTCCTCTCGTCCAAAGGCTGTAGGCTTGTCAAAGAGCTTTGTTATTCATGCAACCAGCAATAATTTCCATCCTCTCATCAATCAAACCTATTCTTTCTGCTTGCCACAAAAAGGCCCCCTGTTGGAACAGTGTAAAACATCAGCCAGCTTTCCTCCATACACTGATCTCATGCCTGACAGAATACGGGCATCAAGCAAGGCAGACTGTGTTGAAAATTTCTGAGATTACATCCAAAATCCTTCACAAAATATATGTATATTGATACAGTGTAGTACTGGTAATATACAAGACATTTTCAAGTGGTTTTCCCCCAAGAGTATACTGCTGCATAAATATTGACTTGCCATCAGTAAACAACTTACAAACTGAGTATGTCTGAATTCACCTCACTGCCATCCGCCTATGTAATCCTCATTTTTATTAAAAATTGCCATACCAAAACATTACTTAAAAAGACCAACTTTTCTAATGGACCCGTTGCACCAAATATCAACCAGGATCGAATATCCAACATAACAGTCTAGATCTGTGTAAATTTAATTTTATAAAAATAATACTTTGGACAAAATCTCTGTTCAGTATCTTTAGGCCTACTACTAGCCCAATACTGCAAATAACAACATCTGGTACAGAAATGAATGAATGCGGTGAGTTCTGAGTGGGGAAAATGGAGACGGCCAACACTGCAGATCTCAAATCAAATCTATCTGCCATTTTATGAGCAAGCTGTTTGTTGATGGCTGAAAAGCGATTCCACAGCCTCCATGTTGATCTGATCTAGAGATAAAAATGCCCTGGAAAGAAGCCTGTAAGAGATCAGATGACAAATGCTGAGTCTGGTGAGTGTAATTAATTTCTGTGCAATAAAATTAAAGTCAGCTTGGCAAAAAGCCTTTACAAAAGCAGGTGACACTGGGCTAAAATGAGTATTAGCTCTTGAGATGCACCAACTGCTACTGCAAGTGATAAACAGGACAGTACAGAGGAGAATATGCAGCAGCAGTGGTGATATCAGAAAATGTAATCTCTTTCATGCCAGTCAAATTCCAGTTCTATGCTGCATTTTCTTGGTTCTGAATACTGTTATGCTCTAAAACTTCCTTAACAGGCGCACTGCTCTCTGTGGAGTTGGTTCAGAATCTCAGGTAGCTACAAATCCAATAAATATCTAATATAATTAATAAAACCTTGAACTCAGGCTTTGTGTAAATGAAACAGATTAAAGAAATCCAACCCAAAGTAATGAAACTCTGGGACATCTCCAGTTCTGCAAACAAAAGCTGTTTCTGGTAGACGACCATTTTGTTCTTCAGGGATGGGAACAGTGCAACATGAAAAATGCATAAAAGTTGAGGGGTTCTGGGGCATGTGCAATGAATATGGTGAGATCTGAACAACTTTGCTTTAGTCTATAAAATGAAAATATCTTAAGGCAGTTCCCGATCAACTATAGAAGACACTAAACATAGAAATCCAGATGTAAATCCTAAGAGGTCAATAATAAATTAAATCAGCTGTTGCATTTTTTCATCTGATTTTCAGAGCATTTGTGTTTTGCTCATTTCATTTGCTCCTCCAGCACAGCCCAGCCTTGCACAGCATAATTTATTTCTCACCAGCAAACACAATATCTTATACCAGCACTCTTTTACTTTCATATACACCGACAACTTCCTCACAATCACCTATACCAGAACTCTTTTACTTTCATATACACCGACAACTTCCTCACAATATCCTATACCAGAACTCTTTTACTTTCATATACACTGACAACATCCTCACAATAACCTATACCAGAACTCTTTTACTTTTGTATACACCGACAACTTCCTCACAATAACCTATACCAGAACTCTTTTACTTTTATATACACCGACAACTTCCTCACAATAACCTATACTAGAACTCTTTTACTTTCATATACACCGACAACTTCCTCACAATAACCTATACCAGAACTCTTTTACTTTCATATACACTGACAACTTCCTCACAATAACCTATACCAGAACTCTTTTACTTTTATATACACCGACAACTTCCTCACAATCACCTATACTAGAACTCTTTTACTTTCATATACACCGACAACTTCCTCACAATAACCTATACCAGAACTCTTTTACTTTCATATACACCGACTTCCTCACAATAACCTATACCAGAACTCTTTTACTTTTATATACACCGACAACTTCCTCACAATAACCTATACCAGAACTCTTTTACTTTTATATACACTGACAACTTCCTCACATTATCCTATACCAGAACTCTTTTACTTTCATATACACCGACAACTTCCTCACAATAACCTATACCAGAACTCTTTTACTTTCATATACACCGACAACTTCCTCACAATAACCTATACCAGAACTCTTTTACTTTTATATACACCGACAACTTCCTCACAATAACCTATACCAGAACTCTTTTACTTTTATATACACTGACAACTTCCTCACAATAACCTATATCAGAACTCTTTTACTTTTATATACACTGACAACTTCCTCCCCAACTTCTTTTCCATCCATTTCCACCTCCATGCATTTTTAATCCCGCTTTCATCAAAATAGTCGTGTCTACCCTCAACTATATCTGTCCACTTCACAATGTTGAATATCCAAAATGGTGGCTGGTTGTGTCCATTTGAGGACTTTGCTGTCTGGCGATTGAGACTTATGCAAATAAACAAAGATTCCAGAGACACAGGAATAAACAAAGACTCACAAATAAAAAATGTTTTCGCAAATTGTTTTCCATGGAAACCTCTAACACAGGAAAGGAAATACAAGGTTGTTTCCAAGGAAATTTGTGTAAATGCAGACACTGCCCACCCCTGGTTCTTACTTAGTCAAAAGGCTCTGGTATAAATGTTTTTCCTCTCAGATCACAAGGCACTTCTTTCTGAAACCAGACGCAGACTCCTCGTATGCAGCCTGCAAGGCTCAGCTCAACCATTTTGTCCCAGATGCTAAAGCTTGTATGACAATTGGATGATTATGCACAGAATCAGCTCACAAGAAAAATCTACCTGAGGATACATTCTGCTGATATATTACAGACTTGTACAGCAGACATACACATTTATCACAAACAGGTTTCTATTAAAAATTTCTAGCTGCATAAGTCAGATCAAGTGCCAGAAGTTGCATAGTCTTCTAAACATCACCTTCTAAACATTTCTAAATACTACAAGGACTAAAAGGCACCTAATTACAAGACTATCATCAAGTGGGCTTTTCACTGCGCTCCAGATTCCAGTATTCTTGTGTCTGCATTTCAGTCAGACGAGATACAGTTCTGCTGAAAGCAAACAGCTCTTCCTCACCAGTGAAAATGCTGGCATGCTGCTGCATGGAGGCCTGAAACATGTAAGTTATTCTCTTAAAACAAAAAGATAAAGTAAAAGAAGACAGCAGCAAATAAACACCATTTGATACTAGCAAAAACATAAGCTGGAAGTGAACTGATACCATAAAAACACTGAACATTTTATTTCTTAAAAAAGCAAGCAAAGGCAAACCATTAATAGAATCAAAAAGAAGCGACCAAAGTTTCCTATCTGGAAGATTCATATGTCTCCAGCAAAATTTGCTGTTTCTGTCAAGGTGGTTAAATGAAATCAAGCAAAGATAAGTAAACTTTTTCTGTACTTTGGAAATGAGACTCACAAAAGACAGGAAACTACCAGACCCATGTCATGGAAGATATAAACTGAACAGATTCCTGTACATGAACAGCCACTTTTGAACTAAGCAGGTGCACGACGGGAAGTTCAGGAGCACTGAACTTATATAAAGAAATTTTATTTACACACCCCCCCCCACACACACACACACAAAAAACCCCCAAACAACATAATAGATGCTCCTTGATTCAAAGTTATAAATGCAGTAATTACACAAGCAATAAACAATCTTTAATTCAAAGCAATACTTCGTCAAAATCTGAGCACCACATCACTTACAGCCTGTATCCCTAGATCATCCATCAAAGCTCGATTAGCATCCACATCAAAGACATGGATGCTCTTTGCAGTGAAGAGCTTGCTTGGCTCTGCCTCTGCTGAACAGATTATTTTCACCTGCAATAGCACAAGTAATCTTTGTAACAACACCCCATCAAAAAGCTGTAACTAAAATGTAACCTCTTTCTTTTCCCTGTTTTATATTTTATTTTTTCTATTTTCCTCTTTCTGTTTGAGTTCACCAGGCTGAAGTAAAATAATTAGTTTAAATCACTTAAATCATCTTTTGTCCTTCATTCTGAGGATGTCAATACAGTTCACAAAAATGTTTACAAATGAAAATGATTCAGGCACCCTTCTTAGTTAAAATGTTCTCTTACCTTATTATCATAGAAGGTATCAATAAGGGTAATAAAACGCCGTGCTTCAGTTCGCTTCGACATGTCCATGATGAGTACATTTCGCAAGAGAACCACATCAAAGTGTTTGCATATCTCTAAATAATCTGCTGCTCCCAGGGGCTGCAGCAAACATACATGTATGTCAAGAATTGCTCACCAATAAATTACTCAGCCACAGCTAGGTCACTCATCAGGAAAGCAAAACCCAATTGTCTTCCTTTCTACACCTCAACATACATTGTCTTATCTGCTTATTGCACCAGCAGCAACAGCAACAGAAACATCAGGGAAAATCCACCTTCTTTGACTATCTGCATATGTACAGGTTAATAGCCACAAACAATCCAGCCACGAAATGCCAGACATTATTAACACATGCAATTCGTCTCGCATACAGCAACTCTAACAAATGAAAGCTAATTTTACCTGACCACACATTGCATTGAAATCTGTATCTAGGACACGGCCACAGGTGGTGGGTAAAAAAAGTTTTCTTCCCAAAACAGTCAGGTTGCGTGGAACAATATCTGTAATGAACAATGTAATGAACAATAAAATAATATAAAAATAGAAAACTAAAATAAAAATATTCCACAGGTAGATCTGGCTTATGTTGTCTCATTATTTCTACCTTTACAGGAATTGTGAGATAAACACCAAATTACTCACGATAATTCAGAATGAACGCAGAAAACATTTCAAAGGTGAATAAAAAGAAGCTCTCCTGGATAAATAAATGGTGTGAACAAATGAGTTTCATGCACAGCAAACAAGGATTGTCGTTTAGAATCCAAATGAAACATTATTTAAGCTAGTTCTAACAGTGCCCAAGAAAAAGACCAGTAATTTATCTCAGTATTACCCCCAGATATTTGAACACTATTATGCAATGAAGCCTGTCTCGGAGCACAAAAACTCAAGGGGTGGACAACCAAGACAAACATCTTCTGCCACTCAAAACTTCAAGTTTCTCCATCTCACTTTCTTTGATCAGTTCACTGTGATCCTTCATAATCTTGTCCATTTCTCTGTCAGCACTGCTTTGAGACAGTCTGTAAAAAGATCATCCCATTTTCAAAATACAGTACACACTTTATATTTGTGAAAACTGATCATTAAACATTTCCCTGTTCATATGGGACAGGACCACAAGTGAAAAAGCTTCGACAACATGCCTTCCAACAGACATCACCTAGTTTGAAACTTATTTCAAAATTCAAGGGTAGTAAAAGGTCATCATCTACCTGTGACTGAAGTGGTCCACAAAGAGCGTTCAGAACAACACAGGAATGGGGAAACCAGAACCCAACCAGTTCACAAAATGATAACAGCTTCAGGGATGAGAAAATACTCACATAAAGTAGACTTTGCCCTCAGCTGGGAGAGAACGCATGCGATAGTCTATCCCTGAATCTAGGTGTATTACATCACAAAAGTTCTGGGGATTGATGAGGAAAAAAAAGACCAATGAAAGATTGCTACTTTTGTTAAAAATATTTTCTCTCAAATCTAGAATGTTCTCATTCTAAATAAGAAGATGTTTAGAAAGAAAAAAGTGCAAAAACACACATGTACACAAAGTAAACACCTTTTCTTCTGTACTTTAAAATGTCATCTCTACTATTAACATAATGTCTCTACCCTTACTTTTTGAGACAGGACAGTACTTTTTCTTCACAACTTATAACAATTTCATAATAAAATTTCATTTTTTATTAAGATCATTTAAAATCTACAATAAATTGCAAAATGAGTGAAGGAACTGAAAGGAAATCACATGAAAAAAGTCTGTACCTTCAGAATCCCAATGAACGGCACAAAGTTTCCTCTTTGTAAACCATTTTTGTACAGATCTGAAGCAACAGAGAGAAAAAAATTTAACCAGTGTGTTTCTGTACTTCCCGGCAGGTCACTCATGCCTTTCTAAAAGATATGAACACTAGCAAATAAACAGCAAGAGTATCTACCATCAGGTGCTCTGTTTGAGGTTGCCACAACCACCACACCAGACTCAAACAGTACTGTGAACAGCTGTTTCAAGATGACAGCATCAGCAATGTCGGTGACCTGCCACATATAACAGACAAACAAATATACCAAAAGAAGCTTGTAAATACAAGCTGAAATAATCTAAATAAAGTAAACAAACTGATTAATCTAGCCACTGTTTGATTTTGCTTCAACAGTCTCTAAAAATCTCATTTCATCTTGAAATACATTTATTTCACAGATGCTCCAGCATTAAAATAGTTTTTTTAGATGATAAATTAGTCCAGATAAATGGCAAATCTTATATTGAATATGTTACAGAAAAAGCTTATTTTCAGAACTGTATACGTGATTTTTAAATTTACATTACAAGGAAACAAATCAACAAATACCAAATCTTTCTCATGTGGTCTTGAAAAAAACTTTTCGTAACAGTCCGAGTCTAGCAATGCTTTACATTTAGCCAAACAAATAAAGAGGACCTAGTAATAATGCCAAGCTGAAAAGAAATCTGACCTTTTGAGACAGACCTGAAACTCATCAAAGCACAACAGCCAGGTTGCTTCTCGAATATCTTGAGCCACCAGGGAGATGGGATCAAATGCTTGAGATGTCCGACCATTAGTATTTCTTGTTGGCTGTACCTTTTTCAGCTTATGAATTCCTGCAAGAGGTGTACGATCTGGACATGATTTCTACTAAATATGGCCATCATGTCTCCCAGGGTGTTAAACTCCAACAAAGGTACTGGCAGCGCTCAAACATAGCCGTATGCAGACGTATGTGGCCAAGGGAGCTTACCGTACCCAAACACGTAGCAAAGAGAGGGCCGAAAGAAAGGAACTTGGCAGATCTAAGTTTTCTCTGCCAAGTTCCTTTCTTTCGGCCCTCTCTTTGCTACATGTTTGGGTACGGTAAGCTCCCTTGGCCACATACGTCTGCATACGGCTATGTTTGAGCGCTGCCAGTACCTATGTTGGAGTTATCTTTCAATAATGTAAAGCGCTCGGTCGTCATTTGTTCTTTATTAATCCCAGGGTTTTTTTTTTTTTTTTTTTAGGGTGGGAAGTTGGAGAGGTGGGGAACAAGTTATTATATAGTGCAATCTAATTAACACAGGTTTTATGGGGGAAGAAAAAATTGCTTGTGTTAGTTAATTCTTGTCTTACATTAACCAAAATCAGACCAAATAACAAAGCATGCCAGTCGAGAACTCAGAATGGAGCCACGTTAAATGACTTGTGTTTGCCAGACTACGTTGTACCATGAAAATTAAGCACAGTGAGACCCACCAGCTTACTGAGCATGCCTTTGATATTATTTTTGTATGATGTTATTTGTGTCAATATTCTACTTACGTGAATGAACATCCAACATAAATTTGTGAAAATGCACCCGCTGTTTTCTCTGCCGATGTAAAGTACTGTAGAATAAGTCCATTAGCATGGTTTTACCACAGCCTGAAAAAAAAGGCCACATTTATTCACTGTCTGCTTCTCTATTTCCCTTCCTTTCATCGCCATCCACAGTGCTAGTGAGTAGAGGGTAGACATGGACAGCAGAGGGTAACACTAACAGAGAAAGAAAACATACATCACAAAGACTGCACAATAGGTCTCGGCATTTCCTCACTTTTTCCTCCTAAATTTTTTGTGCCCTAAGTCACCCACTAATCCAACGAAAGCACTCTATGCCGACTGCTAACTCCCCAATACAAAAATAAACTTGCTGAAGTCAAACGTACACAAGTTATGACTTAATCAGGGCTCCCCACGGTGTGCATATGTGCATAATATAACCAATAAAACTCAAGAATATGCAACAAAATTTCAAAGTGAGGGTATGCATACACAAAAAAATTTCACAGTGGGGGTACGCATGTGCAACAAAATTTCACAGTAGAGATATATATAAAACTCAAGTCAGAAAAGATAAAGTATATTTTGCATGATTATGCATATCAGGACATATGCAATGCAAAAAGTAATCGCTGGCTCCACGTGTTGAATACAACTGTTCTGATTGGCTGTTATCTTAGACTAATACAGGACTGCCTTATTCATTATTGGAGAGTTTACTGTTCTTTCAGTCTCTTGATGCAGTGTGAGGCCACAGGTCAAAATAGTTAACCAAAAGAAGCTAACAACATTTTTGTAGGTGACTAAATTTTGTTTTGGTTATTGAAAATGTTAGGGTAGAATTTGAAACCAAATAGATGGTTTGAGCACTGCATACAAAACATGTTGACCATTTTCAAGAAAGCTGGAACTGAGAGTTCAGTTAATTTGTGTTTAACAAATGGTGTAATATCTTGCACCATTTATGCCACTAAAAATGTGCAATGATCCATGAAAAAAACCAGAACCACAGCAAGTTTGTTGCTGATTCAACTAACTTTCAAAATTCAGCCCTTGCAACTCATGAACACTAAACTAACCACAAAGCATGCTCTAGTGTTGAAGCATTTAGAAGCTGTTAAGAGGCATACCCTCTAAAATATCTGCTATGGGGGTAAGCTTACCCTTTAAAATTCCAATGGGGGAGTACAGTATTTGTACCCTTTAAACAAAAACGGATGGGGAGCCCTGCTAATCTTCTAAAGGTTTATATATTTACACAAAAAATGCTAACTGCAAACTTTGACTGCATTTTGAAAATCTAACTGAAGCTACTCAGTTAAGAAACTTGTCCACAGTTTTGCTTGACAACCTCACTAGTTAAACCAGAGTGGTTTATGTCCTCGCCCAGTCATACCGAAGACTTTAAAATTGGCAATCTAGTAGTTGCCCTGCTAGATGTCTGGCACTATAAGGAACAGTACTAGAACTAGTTGGGCCAGTGTCAGTAGAACGTGTCTGAGTGGAATGGAAGCCTGTGCTGCTACAGCAGTCACAGCGTGGCAGCATGTTAACTTGTCTCAAGCAACACTGTCCTGATATGCACCTCCTTTGGCACTGGACATTATGCCAAAAAACCAAACCACCAAACCCCAGGTTTGGTTGCCCAAGTGATCAACCAGTCATTAATGTCAAGCCCTGCACTCCCCAAGTCTACAGTCCTTATTTCTGCAAGTAAGCAGAAGAAAAAAATATACACAACAACTTTCACCAAAAGGATTAATGTGTGTGTTATGTATGGTGGCACAACTATCAGTATCAATGACACTTTTTTCAAAGACAAAGGTCAGAGTTAGCAAAATCGTTCTCAACATATATTTTCCATAATACACAAAATGGATTCAACATCCGTGTCAAACAAGCCCAGTCACCAACCTACACCACCATAGAGGTAGATTCCTTTGGGAGCTTTGGGCTTTTGACTTCGCCGCAGTGTCTGAGGACATAAAATAAACCCACAACAATATACATGTAACATGCACCTCTGTATGTAACATAGTAGAATATATATATATATATAATTATATTCAGAGATAATATATAATATATATGCTATTAATACAAGAAATAGATATGTTGGTCAGTGCAGTCAAATTTATAACTCTTGCATGTATTTTTAGTTTGGAAAAAAAGTACTAGCACATCCAGTTGAGACAATGTGTAAACTAGAGATTAAATCAATAAATGGCCAAAACAATAGGGTAGGTAGCTCAGAACTTAAAGTTCTCATGGAAAGAAAGGGACGCTATCCATGTATCAAGGGCTAGTGTAAAATTGAGTCCCTTGTGGGTTCCATGACACAGGGTTGGCAAGAAAAAAAAAGGGGGGGGGGGTAGGTCAGGTACCCTTAACCACACATTTTTTTCACCCCTACAAGCTGAAACGGTCTTGGGACATTTTTTCCAATGATTTTTGATATATTTATCACTATTTCAGAAGAGGAGCACTCTGAATTCTGCACAGCATTGATAAAATTCTGGGTCTAAGCACCAACCTTGTAATTGTACTGAAGTACTCACGCAAGGATTCAGTGACACTTCCAAATACAAAGCCATATCCAATGCACAATAAATATATCTACATCTGCATGCATACACATACATTTATACATCCTCATGTTGTCTGTGCACTGTGATTCGACAAGAAATGTTCTTATTATTACTCACCTTTGAAATCCATGATTCAATATGCTGATCAGGATTATAGTTCAGCAATTGTTCATGCAAGACTTGCAGCCTCTCAACAGTTTTATGCTGGTGGCTATCATGATAGAGGTCACCTGCTCTAACTTTCCCCAGGTAAGATGAAACAGGTCCACTGAATGGTCCCTTTTCATTGCGGTTATTTAAGATTATGCTGCTTGAAGAACTTTCTTTCTTTTCTCCTGGCGGGCCTGAAATAAACATTTTGCATAGCTGCACAAGTAAACCACCAAACTGAATGAATAAATAAAACTTAAATTTAAAACAAGGGAAATGGACCAAGGTAAGACATGACAAAGACAAAGATGAAGACAATCTACATGTTTTGGGGCACTACCCCTTCATCAGGACGACACAAAAACTACGAAAAAAGAAGAAAAGACTTAGCTTCAGTAGATGTGGCGCATGGGCTGGACAGCAGGAAAATGACTAAGGGACAGTGAATGAGAAGGGTTAAAAAGAAGGGCAGCCAATCGCCAGGTGGGTAGGGAAAGGTGGGGGTGGAGAGGGGGCGGGGTGGAGAGAGAAGCGCAGGTAAGGGGGTGTCAGTGTGGGAGAGAAGGAGGTGAGAGAAAAGAAGTAAGAGAAAGAGAGGAGGAGGGGTGAGGGGGTTAAGGGAAAAGGAGGGAGGTGGAGGGTCAGTGTTTTAGGTTGAGACCAGTGGGTGCCATGGTACCAAAATGGGTAATGAAGTAGGATTCCATATTCTTACGGTCAATGGAATCGCCCTTCATTTTCCAGATACCACAGACCCTCCTGTTCTCGGCTGTGTGTGGGGGTGTATTGAAGTGACGTGCGACTGGGGTGTTTCTGCGGTGTTTAGTGTCAGCTAGATGTTCTGTGAAGCAGGTGTTGAGTATGCGTTCTCACCGATGTAGAATAAAGTGGGACAGAGGGTGCATGTGATAGCGTAGATGATGTTGCTGTTAGTGCAGGTGAAGTGGCGCTTGATGACAAAAGTGGTGTTGGGTGTGTGGAGTGTTGTGTCGGTGTACAGGAAGGGGCAAGTGTGGCAACTTAAAAAAAATACTGCTTCCTAAAAGAATGGTTCTACATTGCTTTTTTGGTTAAATATGAATCTCGTTTTCTCGAAAAATGGCAGAACGACGAACAGCTCCACACCAGGTGTGGCCATTCATTGATTCAAATCCAACGTGGAATCCAAGTCAGATGAAGATGATGCAAACGGCAGACTATAAGTAGAATGTGACGAACGTGCATCCTACTTCCCAAACAACAACTAAGTTCGGAAAATTGTCAAGGGCATTCATGTCTAGGTACATGTGTTACTTTCGTGATTTACAACTTAAGCCTATGGCTATGCAGCAAAAAAGTATGTTACTACGAGAAACCAAGAATCTTTAGAATCTGAATCTCGATTCAGTCAATCCGTCTGATTCCATTGATTACAAATTGTTTTCTGTTATCAGTTTGGGTCTTTTAACTAAAGAATGATCTGAATTATTAAAAGAGTACCTTTTGTATCTGAGGCTGCACACAATCGAGCTAAATTTTCGGTCCACAACGTTCTTCTGAGAAGATGGTAAACTATACTCTTATTCATGGTCAGACAGGTCATCTCGTATTAACCTCCCCTGATGGACAGCAGGGGAAGCCATGCCACTGGTACATTTTTACGTGTGCATAAATCTACTGCAGATAAACATGTAACATATTTTGAAGCTCAAACAGATTTTTTAATTACACAATCGATTTTACAGGTTTTTTTTCCTTCTCTCAAAGTTTTGTTTTTGAAAAGTACTCGATATTTCATCCACGTTTTTTTTTTCTGCAATGTACCAACCGTTGGAATTGCCTCCCTTAGTTATGTTTTAAACGTCACAAATTTTGGTGGACACAAATCGGCTCGTCATTTGTTGCAGTCAGATAACGCAAAATGTCGAACACAGCGACTGCTCGTATAAATCCTAAGAAACAAACGCTCGAAGATGCCTATTCTCCTCCAGCAAACTTCTTGGAGATCGACGTTCTTGATCCACAAACACATGGAGTTGCGAAAAAACGTTACACAGACTACGAGGTTCGCATGAAGGTAAGAAAGAAAAATTGGCTTTTGTCAACACCCCTTTTTCAACTATCACCATGACTGATGACGGAAGTTCGCTTGCATGTTAAATCTTTGAAGGAGAACTTTTCTTTTGGTTTTCTAAAAAGAAAACTGTATAGAAAGACTCAACTTTTAAAATGCAGTGGTCGTTCCTACGAGTGCAAAATCTGTAAAGGTTCCATAGTTCGATTTTCTGACCAAACAGTTTTGATAGGACTATAGCTAGGAGGACCCTGCCGTTTCCAGCACTGTTGTCACACCCACCATCAACCACGTGTGTTGTTAACGTTAACAATATTATGCACTAACTTTAAACTTGTAGCGGTTTTACAAACTGAAATACGAAAATGATGGTGTTTGTCGAGTAACATTTGAATTTTTTTTTAAATCTTAATTTTACCATAATATTTTTAAACTGAACATTTTCATTATTTGGCATTAAGTCGCTATGATGTTAAGGTTTTAAAAGAAATTATCCTAGCTTGTGTGTATGACATAAATAATGAGGGCGCATTTTGACTTTGTCCTGTGTATCCCTAAGAGTTTTATAACACAGCAGTAATATATGGGTTCAGATCTGTGTGCATATACCTCTATGAGCGAATGAGAGATTTTTATCGGCACTCTGGTTGGGTGCTGAATGTTTTGCCTGGTTCCTCACCGCCCCCAAAAGCTCTCCCATTGGCCCAAGATCATGTCAGGACCACCCCAAGCCTAAGCAGCTAGTAAAGTTGTGTATTTACTGCTCACAAATACCTCTTCACTCTAGCTAAGTATTATTTTTGCGACATGCTGAAAACACATTTTAAAAATGTTTTTCACTTGGATCACAAAAATGTATACTGATATGGTCCTACAAAAGTCCGCATAGACACAGAAGATACAACATGTGAACACACTTTCAATTTTCCATAACTAAGTGTAAATTTCAGATATAGTAAGCATCAAATCCTTATAAAACTAAAAAGGGCAGTATCGCTAAATTTTGTCTGGTCACATCTACTCGTATCAGCATAAGACTGCATCTTTTTACATTTTTGCGATGCGAATGAAATTATTTTAAAAATGTGTTTTCAGCATGTCACATGAATAATAAGTAGCTAGAAGGAAGTGGTATTTGTCAGCACTAAACACGTGACTTTATTGGGCTGGTTAGGCTTAGGGCGATCATGGCATGATCTTAGGCAATGGGACAGCTTTTTTGGCATGGAGAGGCATGGCACAATCAGGCACTGGGGCGAAACTTCTGCACGCCTCTGGTTTGCTTCCATTTGTTCTTACTCCAACAGTAATACCCTTCATACCTTTTCCTCGCTTCCCTCTGTCATAAGATAGCCTTTGTTGCTGACTTGGTATTAATAAACATCAGAAACCCCTAAACTAATACAATATAGCCTCCTTTATAAAGTTTTGAAAAAAAAAGAAATTGGGTCTCACAAGGGAGGTCTGGTCGTGCTGAACAGGTGATTAGTACGTTTTCATGTATTGTGACATGAAACAGACACACTAAAAAATAAACACATCTGCACGAATGTTGTTCATGGCAGCCAATGCCAACGTGCTATATAAAATGTTTTATGTACTACTGAATTACCTGTTTTTTACACCTCATGTAGTGTAATAGTTTTATCACATCAGACCTAGTTTCTCTCATTGTATGTGCTGTAGTTTCCTCCCATCACAGATCATTAACTATCTCTCTCTTTTTTTGCATCCACAAGGCCATTTCAAACGCCTTTGTCGACAGCTGAGTACATTGTTTTTAAACTATCTCTCTCAGTCTTTCTTTCTTTTTTCTTAAATCCACAAATCCGTTTCAGACACCTTTTTCAGCAGCTGACTACGTTGTTTTTCTCTTTGGACTTCTTTCCGAACTTGGGAGAATCTTTGCTCTGTCTTGGATTGTCGAACTATATCTGCATCTTCCCAACTTTGCAATATTTATTATGGACTCCCTTTCGTCGAACCTTTAGACAACTTTCAAGGACCCTTCTGAGTGGGTTTTGGGTCAACATTTTATGTTTCTCAGTGAAAGTCTTTGTAAGAAGAGGTCTCCTAACGTGTTTCTGCTCCCCTGGTCTTATAATGCTCAAAACGGATTGGTCACTTCCATCAGTTGATACTCGCCTTTTAAGGTAAAGTTTTAAATCTTAAATGATAAAGGCAAGATGATGGTCCAATAATCTAATATATAAAGCGGAGTTTGGATGGGTTTGTAAGTTATACAAATCCACATGCCTGAACCAATCCACACCAAATTCGGCACATGGGTTCCTTTTCAGAATTTTACCCACAAATGGTCATAGGCCATAGTTTGACCCTGTACCTAGACCTGAACAAAAATGAAATAAATATGATGATCCCCATAGAAAGCCATACACAGCAGTCGACATGCAAGGGAGATCACCACACAGTCTTTTCCCTTTTATATGACAAGTATTTTCACTTGCCTCAAAACAACAGGGAGGCGGCAGGTAGGAAAAGGGTGGGGGTTACAGAAGAGGTAGGGGTTAGTATGGTAAGAAAAAACTGGATAGCACTGGGTGCCCTAGCTAATCTTACTTAGCCACAATTTTTTTTCCATATTATGAGTACAGCATCATGGTAGCAAATATAAAGGTGGGGGGGGGGGTTGAAAGTAAGTTTATTAACTGCTTATCTTTGTTTTACCTATGACAACATTTGAAATGTGAGGATAAATAGAGATAACAATCATTGCTGTTTAAATGGGTAGCAGAAATGTAAATTACTAGAACAGAAATATTTTATAAAACAGAAGTGCAGTGCAGTGTCTTCACTAGTTGCCCAGGAACTGAACCCCCAGGTATCTTAGAAAATAAATGTGGGTGAAAGCCTTTTTTCTTGAAGGGAAAGGGTGTCGTCTTGGTTTAAATCCCTGGCTATGAAGTCTTTTGCCAGTAATACATGTAATAGTCAGCACATGATGGGTGGCACTGTGGCAGATATGATTTTCATTGATGAAGGATGGTTCACACCATTGCAATTTGTTTTGTACTTTCAGACCAATCTGCCTGTTTTCAAGCTTCGAGATTCCAGCGTGAGGAGACGATACAGTGATTTTGAATGGTTACGAAATGAACTCGAAAGAGACAGTAAGGTATTGCAGATGTGCTTGTATTATCATTTTAGAAGAGAGTTGGATTTTGTCATCACAAAGAGTTTGTATTGTTTTGTTCGGTCACTGACAAAAGTATGCAGTGTTCTCATCCTCAGTAGCACCATTGCTGCACCAGATATCTAGCAAAGAGTATGAGATTTCGTTTTAGAGGAATTGAAACTATCAGTGAACTTATGTATTCTGTGTGTGCACAAGCTCTTAGTCTTGTTTGTAGAGGAAGAGAGAGAAAGATTTAAGATTCAAAACTTCAAGATTGTTAGCTGTGCATGTATTGCCGTTTCGTGCGCCATGTTGGAGATGTTTTGACATTATTGTACTACCTACACATTGGCCTTTTATAGATTGTTGTGCCGCCTCTACCTGGAAAGGCATTGAAAAGACAGTTACCATTCCGTGGAGATGATGGTATATTTGAGGAAGATTTCATAGAGGAACGACGAAAAGGGCTCGAGCAGTTTATCAACAAGTAAGATTTTGCACTATGGTTGAAAAACTAGAGTCTGTCTCTGGTCTTGAAGATTTAAAGTTTTCAAATACTACTTTGAATTGGGTTTTGCGTGCAAATAGCTTTGCTAGTCCTAAGTTTGTTTGCTTTGGGCAAGGAAAGCTAGCAGTACATTTTAAAAGTTGAGGACAGTAGTAATTATATAGCTTCTTTCACAGACCTGTGGTTAAAATGTGTAATGAGTGTGTGTGCATCATGTGTTTGTGTGTTGAAGAACGCGAGGGAGTATGAGGGCTAAAAATATTTGTGACATTCAAGCAGATGGGAGTCATTCTCACCTTCTAATTTCTGTTGCAGAGTTGCAGGACATCCTCTGGCACAGAATGAAAAGTGCTTGCACATGTTCTTGCAAGAGCCAGTCATTGATAAGAACTATGTACCAGGAAAAATCCGAACCAACTAAAATCCTTTTGTTGCCCTATCATTTCAGCTGTTTATACTGCCCCTATTACTATCAGAATCGTAAATGTGCTGTCAGTTGGCTCCAGGTTGATCATATTATGGCTGAAATTAGGTTGTAAGTCCTAAAACAATGTGGAATAAACTTGCATGCTGCTTAGATGTTACTTAGATGATCTTTTTCTGGGCAAATTGCACTCCCTATGTCGTAAACAGAAAATGCTCTATTTGACTAAACAAGAGTTGGAGGCACTGGTGGGAGATTGGGGCAAAAAGTGAAGCATTTTAGCTGTACGCATCAGAATTCTCACAAGCGTAGTGCAAGCTAGATTTTGTTTTTGATCAATGTCGCACTATCAGTAATTAGTATTATTGTGAGTCTGACTCTTTTTTTATCATCCATTCCATCTTCATCATTTACAATGGAATCTTGCTTTGGAACAAATGTCTTTGTCATCAATGGGAGTAACAGAGATTTGAAAGTTCCGTATGCTGATGGAGATTCTTAAAAAATGTCTTAGGAATGGGTGGGCATAGAGTTGAACTTGGAGCACTTTGGGGGGAGGGGCAGGGGGGCTTACCAAGCAGTTTTCTGTGGAAAATCTGCCTTGATATATTTACATCGTCGTGCTGATGACTCGTTCTTTTCTAGTAGAGTAACAGTGAGGTCATGTCTGCCTACATTTGTTGTGTTTTCTGTTTTATATTTATCTTGACATGTACTTTTACTGCAGCATATGACTTTTGTGTGATCTAGCTTTTTTATGGCAACTTTTTTCCTCTTAGAATTAGGATGGGAAAAACTGAATAGTTTGCTGAACTGTCATTTTCTGAAGACCAGAAAATTAAACAGAACCAGGAAAGATTTATAAGGTTCGGTTTACATGGTTTGTAAGGTTGGTGTGTCTGATGCTTAGGTGATAAAATGGCAAGAATGGAGATATAATAAATGAGTCTTATATCAGACTGTCTGTCATATTTTTCGGCGAATGGCTATAAAAGTGTATACTTCTACCTGGTTGGAAAGGCACCATTAGGATATCCGCACACTCCTACAGAGGATGCGTCATTACAAACTGTGGGCCACTGGCCATGCAGTGTAATGAGGACATAGATGTAAATGTAAGTCATGTACATGTATAGAACTTGCACAATAAATTGAATGTAATACTAATAACTACTTTTTAGCAGTTTTGATTTGCATTGTAAGTGATTTTACAGTCGCCTGATTTTACAATTTTTCCCTTGGACATAAAAGACTATGAATTCATGGATACCCTGTGTGCTAGGCATTAATCTTGTGTGAAATGAACTGGCAGTGTGTTTAAATTCTTTACATCAAAACTTAGTAGCTGAATTGTATCTCACTAGGCTAACTCCCCCTCACCATTTAACCATTCTTCATTTGTGCTCAACTTTAACCTAGTGATTTCTGTACTTTGCTCTTGTGATAAATGTTACATATAAACTATTTTGCCCTTTCCATCACCTGTATTACTTGTTTGTTGTATTTACCTACTGTCCTAAACTATTATTTAAAATGTGGAATCCCCCTGCACCCTGCATTTTCCATCGGGCACTATACATGTATTTGTAAACTTTTTTTTTCAGAATGATATAACATATAGACTATTTAATCTTTTCACAGAGCTTTAAGTGTTTTTGCTTTCTCCCTTTCTTGTAATATTTGAATGCATGTACCTTGATGTCACTTTACCATTTGGAAGATTTGCTTTAAGGTACATCATTTAGAGGGTTTGTTATTTCTGCTAAAGAAAAATTTTGATGCTGCACATAGACCAGAACGACTGCATTATTGAAGATGGTTCCTAATTACTAAACGTAGATTGAATCACTATGCTTATCTACAAAGGTTATCAAAGGAGGCAAGATGCCTCTTAAGAGTATCCCAGTTCTGTACTGATAAAACTGAAGAAATAAACCTGCTTAAAACTCCTAAGTGAACAAACAAGAAAAGGGGGGGGGGCATCCATCTTCAGGCTATTTTTCAAGCCCCTTATTTAATGCCATGGGATGTCACAGGTTTTTATGACAATGGTAAACTAAATGATTGACAAAAGTTTGGATGGAGGAACCTTTGTACATGAGCCAGGCTACTCGTGCTTGTTGCACTAATGTGCTGCATTCATCCATTTAAGCCCTTGCTCATGCGCATAATCGTGCACACCAGAAGACACATAATGCAGGTTCTTGGATATGGCTCGACTGCTTGGTGTCATCTGTCCAAGCTATGGCCTGTGGAGAAGTCTTTTGATTCACTGATTCACAGTTTTCTAACATTCTTTCCCCTTGGTTATTGCAAGAAGCACATTTTCATATACATATACAGGTATAAGCAAGGCATTATTTGTTTTCTTGTTAAATATTTGCAAATATAAGTGACCGAAGGAAAAATCTTGACAATTGTTCTCATACCAGAGAGTCAAACTTTTCCCCCCTGTTTCTTTTTCTAAGTTCATTAGATACGTTTAGCATCTTCGACTTCAGATATCTGGAAAAGTCCACATTTACCCTTTTTAAGAGAATTTGCATACATAATAATTTCAAGGTATCAAATTTTCATGATGCAGAGGAAATGAGTGTAAATATCTGTTTTGTTAAATTTATTCCCTACCCAGCTGATTTTGCACAAGCTTGTCGAGACGTTACATGCAGAGAATGATCAAGAATTTATGCTGAGAGGACTTCGGATTTAAAATGTATTGTTCAGATCTAAAATTTGTGGATATTGGTTAGCTTGTTGGAATAGTATGTGCAACAGCTAGTGATACCGCATCAAGAAGCAGAGTATAGCTGGGTGGAACTAGTCGTTACTGTGGTAATGTAGTCATTTCTCTCTTCAGTAAGTCTTATTTAACTATTTCAGTTTTAATTTTACGCTGTTATTTTATTAATGTAAATTTAAAAGAAATAGATAAACGGTCAAATTTAAAGGGAAGAAAAAATTTTTGTCTTGGTGTACTCTGATGACCTGTTTCTGACATGTTCTTCTTCCATTTATCTCATTCTTACTTCAGTCAGGTGTAGCCATCTACCAGTATTCTCACGATAAAAGGAGTATGTCCAAAACTTGCATGTGATGGCCATTATGTACAGTTGTGATATTTGTATATGAAAAGAAAAGTTGAAACTGCGAACATTTCAGTTGACATGTTGGAAAAAGTCTTGTCCACTTCTTTACATTCATTTCTCAAGGCGTGGAGAGAGCATGCATGCATTCCATGTGTGTGTGTGTGTGTACGTTTGCTTGCACATGCACTACAGGGAATCTAATTTGTCGCTTTAAGTGGCAATTCTGCCAAATAGGACATACATTCTGTTATGAGAAGAGGCCTTTGATATATTTAACTGCTCATGTGACACACTTGAATAGCTTTCTACAAGTTATCCTTACCCAGAGAAAGCTGCTTTTTTTTTGGGGGGGGGGGG